>CAWUFW010001140.1:2566227-3123216 GCA_963921515.1 Calotriton arnoldi
GCAGCGGAGACAATACTGCGCGCTGCGCACGGCATGGATGGTGCAGCCAGCCTGGCAGCCAGGTGGATTTTTAATAAATAATAGCCTAAATGAAATTGAAATCGGGTCACTCACAGACACGGACGGTGCGTGCAGCACCAGCAGCTGCATTTTATGCAGATAGTTGTGCTTGTTTGAGCGGAGCGAGAGAGACGCGGAGTACTAGTAGTCTGTCTGACTGCCTGTCAACACTGACAGTCAGAGTCTCATCACAGTCAGGGTCCAAATCGGCATAGCTGCCAAGGTTTCAGATTGCCATGTGTGACGTTTTCATAATTTCAATGTGATTAAGAGTGACATTTGAACGAGAATGAGGGACACTTTTCGTGAGCAAAATGAAGCAATGGAGATGAGGGAGACATATAAATATCACAAATTACAACTATTTGCACAATGAGACACTATACTAGCTTCTTGGTGCATCCCTGTGTTGGAGGAGGTGAAATGTCTGGCAAGCATTTAATGCACTGTGTGAGGTGGACATCGGTGAAGTTTGAATGGGAGCTTCTGAAGGCAGCGAAAGGCCTGTTGGCAGTGCTACTGTGCACACTCCAACTGAGAGAGACAAGGAGGTGGAAAGACATGGATTGAGTGACACACAGACACAGTAACACACGCGTATTTACAGACACTGGGATTTATAGAGATAGACACAGGGGCATAAAGAAATGGGTAGACTTCTGCTACAACTTAATGCAGACACAGGGTAGAAAGGCACAGGGCACTTACACCAAAACGTAGGGAGACATTAATGGGGCATACAGGAATGAGTGAATTGGCACTGACAATTAATTACAAACACAATGCAAAGATAGAAACTGAAACTTTGAGAAACTTAGAGAGACAGAAAACGGGATAAAAGGCTTAAAAAATTAATGTGACCTTGTGGGGGTTGTGAAAAGTGACGACATGATGCCAAAATCAACTGCATGACTATTTATTGCACAGGCCCAGTAACACGTTTTTTAATCATCACGCAGCACTCCCGAGGCTAATGTTTACCCAAAGTCACCAGTTAATTATGCTACAAAAAGTCACAAAAAAAGACATTGTTCACTAGAGACACAACCAAACACTTCACAAAGTTAGAGAAGCACAAATCTTAAAGCAGTCAGATTTATTGCTTACCTGACTGGAAAGCTGAGCTCAAACTGTCTGTAGCTACCGGGAATGGTTTAGGGCAGGCAGTGGAGTGTCTAATCAGCAGCCCTGCTCTCTTACACCACCTCTGCCCTGTCTCGACCCCTCCTCGGGGCCCGACTTTGTCCATTACTCTGAGGCCTGGTCTGCACTACCTGTCACGGTGCAGCACTGACTGCACCCAGTCCCTCAGTGCGTCTCCTTGGGTGGCATTTGGGTGGCTTCTCTGCCGCATTGGGGTTTATAATTTTAGACTCTTGGCCATAGTTAACCCCTTGCAATGGCTGGGCTCAGCACCGGCCCCCACCATCGAGCGAGGAGTGCGATGGCTGCCGTGATGGACTGCTACTCCGGGATGCATATGAAATAGGCCTCCTGTTCCAGGCATTGTGAATGCGGAACCGGACAGCGGGCCTGAGGTGCATCTCAGACAGCTGTCCAGGCTGACAGGGCAGGAAGGGGAGGCTAACGGCGCAATGGAGTTCAATGAGGAGAGGACGGCTTTATTTCCGGTTTCTACCAAGATAGGAACCCATAATGTAACAGCACGGTGCCAGCAGGAGCAGCTGCTTGCGCTGTTATAAACTTTAAATTGTGCACTGCTCGTGCGCCGCAGGTCACGTGACTATCCCTCGTCGGGGCAGAAGTAATTGCGCAAAATCAGACTGACTCGTTCAGTGCTGAATGCCGTGGTGTAACATTACATTGTAGACAAACCACGCTCGGCGCTGAGTCAGACCCCCAGCCCCAAGCAGCAGATCGCACGCTTCCACTAGCTTGCTAATTCGATAACACACTGGTGCTAAAAGTTAATTAAAGCCACGGCCCGCGGCCCCAGCAACAAAACCGGCCCCCTGTCACAAAACCGGCCCCCACCCCATCCAGCCTACCGGGGGATTGCCCGGTTGCCGGAATTACCAGTCCGGCCCTGGCAGTATGTGTAACATGTAACTCCATTCTATAGAGTCAAACGCTTTGGCCGCGTCTAAAAGAACCGCAGCCGCCGACATCTCGGGGTTAAGGACATGAAACACAGAGAAAATAGTACGCAAATTATGGGAGGTGGAACGCTAAGGGATGAACCTGGATTCATCTGGGAGCACAAGGAGGAGCATCAGCGGTTGAATTTTCGTAGCTAATATTTTTGCTAAAATTTTTGCATCGATGTTAATTAGTGATAAGGGGCGATACGATTCACAGGACGTGGCCGGTTTATCTTTTTTAAGTAAAGTGATGATCAGTGCTTGTCTTAGGGAGGGGGGGAGGATCCCAGATTCATGAGCCTCTGCGTACATTTCCAAAAGGTGGGGTATAAGGAGATCAGCATATGCCTTGTAAAATTCCGCCGATAGGCCATCCGGCCCTGGGGCCTTGTTGTTAGGGAGAGAGAGAATAGCCTCCCTCACAGCCTTCTCATCTATGGGCTGCATCAGATATTCCCTTTGGGCGTTTGAGAGCCAGGCGCAGGCTATGTCCGATAAGTAATCGTCCAGTGCCTCAGCTTCCAACCCACCACGAGTGGTGTTCATGTCCGAGTAAAATCGTCGGAATTGACCCACTATATCTTGCGGAGTAAAGTACGTCACGCCACTGGAGTCAGTTATATGATCAATATGGTGATAATCAGCCCGGAACTTCAGTTTGGAGGCCAGAGATTTGCCCGGTCTACCCCCCTCCCCGTATGTACGAGCTACATGTCGCTGTGCAATGTATTTCGCCTCTGTGTCTGCAAGAGTATTATATTCCGTCAATAGTATGTGTATACGTGCTAGCAACTCTGCTGATGGTGCACTAAGGTACTGCTCCTCTAGCTCCCTGTAAGATATCAACGCGATACAAAAGGGGATGATGGACGGAACGTTTGAGCCAATCAAACACTCACCCCCAGTCAACTGATCTGGGTTTAATCCATCATCATTCTTTAGCTCACTCCACCACCCCAGTTCAGACATGGCCATATGCAAATCAGTCTGACCCTGTGCCTCATGGGAACAGTCCAGCCTGAACTGCCAAGCCATGTCTTCCCTGGACCGGAAACAAGCATCCTAGGACCGGTTTCTGGCATTCCAGCCGTCATCAGCCAGGCTTGCTTGAATCCAGTGGCAAAGTGAGCAAGGGACCCACGTCTGGGCATACCCCGCCAACTTAGGGCGAACAAGCGATACAAAGGGGATGATGGACGGAACGTTTGAGCCAATCAAACACTCACCCCCAGTCAACTGATCTGGGTTTAATCCATCATAATTCTTTAGCTCACTCCACCACCCCAGTTCAGACATGGCCATATGCAAATCAGTCTGACCCTGTGCCTCATGGGAACAGTCCAGCCCGAACTGCCAAGCCATGTCTTCCCTGGACCGGAAACAAGCATCCTAGGACCGGTTTCTGGCATTCCAGCCGTCATCAGCCAGGCTTGCTTGAATCCAGTGGCAAAGTGAGCAAGGGACCCACGTCTGGGCATATCCCCACCAACTTAGGGCGAACAAAGCGATACAAAAGGGGATGATGGACGGAACGTTTGAGCCAATCAAACACTCACCCCCAGTCAACTGATCTGGGTTTAATCCATCATCATTCTTTAGCTCACTCCACCACCCCAGTTCAGACATGGCCATATGCAAATCAGTCTGACCCTGTGCCTCATGGGAACAGTCCAGCCCGAACTGCCAAGCCATGTCTTCCCTGGACCGGAAACAAGCATCCTAGGACCGGTTTCTGGCATTCCAGCCGTCATCAGCCAGGCTTGCTTGAATCCAGTGGCAAAGTGAGCAAGGGACCCACGTCTGGGCATACCCCGCCAACTTAGAGGCGAACAAAGCGATACAAAAGGGGATGATGGACGGAACGTTTGAGCCAATCAAACACTGACCCCCAGTCAACTGATCTGGGTTTAATCATGGCTTGGCAGTTCGGGCTGGACTGTTCCCATGAGGCACAGGGTCAGACTGATTTGCATATGGCCATGTCTGAACTGGGGTGGTGGAGTGAGCTAAAGAATGATGATGGATTAAACCCAGATCAGTTGACTGGGGTGAGTGTTTGATTGGCTCAAACGTTCCGTCCATCATCCCCTTTGTATCGCTCTGTTCGCCCTAAGTTGGCGGGGTATGCCCAGGCGTGGGTCCCTTGCTCACTTTGCCACTGGATTCAAGCAAGCCTGGCTGATGACGGCTGGAATGCCAGAAACCGGTCCTAGGATGCTTGTTTCCGGTCCAGGGAAGACATGGCTTGGCAGTTCGAGCTGGACTGTTCCCATGAGGCACAGGGTCAGACTGATTTGCATATGGCCATGTCTGAACTGGGGTGGTGGAGTGAGCTAAAGAATTATGATGGATTAAACCCAGATCAGTTGACTGGGGGTGAGTGTTTGATTGGCTCAAGCGTTCCGTCCATCATCCCCTTTTGTATCGCTTGTTCAGCCTAAGTTGGCGGGGTATGCCCAGACGTGGGTCCCTTGCTCACTTTGCCACTGGATTCAAGCAAGCCTGGCTGATGATGGCTGGAATGACAGAAACCGGTCCTAGGATGCTTGTTTCCGGTCCAGGGAAGACATGGCTTGGCAGTTCGGGCTGGACTGTTCCCATGAGGCACAGGGTCAGACTGATTTGCATATGGCCATGTCTGAACTGGGGTGGTGGAGTGAGCTAAAGAATGATGATGGATTAAACCCAGATCAGTTGACTGGGAGTGAGTGTTTGATTGGCTCAAGCGTTCCGTCCATCATCCCCTTTGTATCGCTTGTTACGCCCTAAGTTGGCGGGGTATGCCCAGACGTGGGTCCCTTGCTCACTTTGCCACTGGATTCAAGCAAGCCTGGCTGATGATGGCTGGAATGCCAGAAACCGGTCCTAGGATGCTTGTTTCGGTCCAGGGAAGACATGGCTTGGCAGTTCGGGCTGGACTGTTCCCATGAGGCACAGGGTCAGACTGATTTGCATATGGCCATGTCTGAACTGGGGTGGTGGAGTGAGCTAAAGAATTATGATGGATTAAACCCAGATCAGTTGACTGGGGTGAGTGTTTGATTGGCTCAAACGTTCCGTCCATCATCCCCTTTGTATCGCTTTGTTCGCCCTAAGTTGGCGGGGTATGCCCAGACGTGGGTCCCTTGCTCACTTTGCCACTGGATTCAAGCAAGCCTGGCTGATGACGGCTGGAATGCCAGAAACCGGTCCTAGGATGCTTGTTTCCGGTCCAGCGAAGACATGGCTTGGCAGTTCGGGCTGGACTGTTCCCATGAGGCACAGGGTCAGACTGATTTGCATATGGCCATGTCTGAACTGGGGTGGTGGAGTGAGCTAAAGAATGATGATGGATTAAACCCAGATCAGTTGACTGGGGGTGAGTGTTTGATTGGCTCAAACGTTCCGGTCCATCATCCCCTTTTGTATCGCTTTGTTCGCCCTAAGTTGGCGGGGTATGCCCAGACGTGGGTCCCTTGCTCACTTTGCCACTGGATTCAAGCAAGCCTGGCTGATGACGGCTGGAATGCCAGAAACCGGTCCTAGGATGCTTGTTTCCGGTCCAGGGAAGACATGGCTTGGCAGTTCGGGCTGGACTGTTCCCATGAGGCACAGGGTCAGACTGATTTGCATATGGCCATGTCTGAACTGGGGTGGTGGAGTGAGCTAAAGAATTATGATGGATTAAACCCAGATCAGTTGACTGGGGATGAGTGTTTGATTGGCTCAAACGTTCCGTCCATCATCCCCTTTTGTATCGCTTTGTTCGCCCTAAGTTGGCGGGGGTATGCCCAGACGTGGGTCCCTTGCTCACTTTGCCACTGGATTCAAGCAAGCCTGGCTGATGACGGCTGGAATGCCAGAAACCGGTCCTAGGATGCTTGTTTCCGGTCCAGAGAAGACATGGTTTGGCAGTTCGGGCTGGACTGTTCCCATGAGGCACAGGGTCAGACTGATTTGCATATGGCCATGTCTGAACTGGGGTGGTGGAGTGAGCTAAAGAATGATGATGGATTAAACCCAGATCAGTTGACTGGGGGTGAGTGTTTTAATTGGCTCAAACGTTCCGTCCATCATCCCCTTTTGTATCGCTTTGTTCGCCCTAAGTTGGCGGGGGTATGCCCAGACGTGGGTCCCTTGCTCACTTTGCCACTGGATTCAAGCAAGCCTGGCTGATGACGGCTGGAATGCCAGAAACCGGTCCTAGGATGCTTGTTTCCGGTCCAGGGAAGACATGGCTTGGCAGTTCGGGCTGGACTGTTCCCATGAGGCACAGGGTCAGACTGATTTGCATATGGCCATGTCTGAACTGGGGTGGTGGAGTGAGCTAAAGAATGATGATGGATTAAACCCAGATCAGTTGACTGGGGGTGAGTGTTTGATTGGCTCAAACGTTCCGTCCATCATCCCCTTTTGTATCGCCCTGTAAGATATCAGGCAGTCAATTTAGTAGGTTAACAGGTTTAATGGTAGGAGTGCAGCACAGCAACAAATAACAACTGCCCAGCAAACAGGAACAGTACAACTGACCTCAGTGCTTAGCAGCAACCCAAAGTTCTAAGTAGAACTAGAATGTACATAGTGAAAATGCAATAGCATTAAAGGGGAAAGGGATACATAGAAACAAATGAACTGCAATTGTAACATACCTCCTTTTTTCACAAGGAAGAAACAAGGAATACAGCATGTATAATTATGTAATGCAATCAGAAAATCTCTTGGGAGGACATCTTGAACGGAAAGAAGTCTTGACCCTAGAGGCCACCGCATCTTTGGATAAAGTGGGTACCTCAGGTGTGATCTTGTTGGAAACCCATGGACACTTGACAACACGTCTGATGTTCCACAACTTGCCATCTTGGGTGATAACAGTGTTATCAAAAACTTTTACAATTTTCATGGGCTTACCAAATTTATCAGAACATTTAGTGATAAAACCAGGTCTTTTAATCCTGACCAAATCACCAACTTCCAAACTGGGGGTTTTGGTATTCCATTTGCAATCATACCATTCTTTGGTTTTTGCCTGTTTGGTTTCCACCCTTTGAGCCACATCACTTATCGTCTCATTTGAAAAAGATTTGTTCTTACATTTATCTTTGAACCACCAGGGACAAATTTTTGACGCAGGGTCACGCCCTTTAAGAAGGCGAAAAGGACTGACCTCTGTAGTGGAATGTGGTGTAATGCGATATAAACAAAGGGGCATATTAGCAAGACCCACGTTAAAATTATCGCCGTTTTAGCGGCAGGAAACTGTCGCTAAAATGGCGATAATGGGCTTGCTAATATGCGTTATGGAATTCCAATAGAAGCCCAGGTTAGATGTCCTGCACATCTAACCTGGGCTTCTATTGGAATTCTATAACGCATATTAGCAAGCCCATTATCGCCGTTTTAGCGGCAGTTTCCTGCCGCTAAAACGGCGATAATTTTAACGTGGGTCTTGCTAATATGCCCCAAAGTTTCTCTCTCAACAAATTTCTCCAATTCCCTCCCAGCTTGACTACATCAGATACAAACCCTTTCAGAACCCTATTAAATCGCTCAACCAAACCATTTTCGTGGGGTTCATAAATAGAAACAGTGCGATGTATGATATTTTGACCTTTTAAAAACTTTTCCATTTCAGAAGACGTAAGTTGCACTCCATTGTCAGTCACAAGAAGTGAAGGACAACCTCTCTGGAAAAAACTTCCTTGAAAAATTCTATAACCATATTGGTAGAGGAATTGGATGCAAATTTTACTTCTGGCCACTTTGAGTGATAATCCACCAGAACGAAAGCATAGCGAGAATCATGAGGTAGACACATGAAAGGACCTGATATGTCAAATGCCACTTTTTCCACGGCTCAACCGGCCAATCTGAATTCTTTAACAGGGGCACATTGAGTTTCATCATTTCTCACTACCCATGCAAACCTCACACTCTCTAACCGTGCGATCAACCATACGATCTAAACCTGGACACCAAAAGTAGTTCCTGACCAAACGTTTCATAGCAGACATGCCAGGGTGAGATTTGTGTGCTAAATCCAAAATGACCTTTTGGATACCAAAAGGTGGCAGACATTTTCCACATTTATATATCAACTCTCCTTCCAACTCTAATTCATCAGATACTTTAAACATGGGCATAAATTCCTCTGCCAAATTCCTCCTGTCCGGCCAACCCTCTAATATGAATCTCTTTATAGCCTGCCAAGTGAGATCTTGTTCTTCCGAGCGTTTCCAAGCTTCTTCAGTGATACCTTCAAATGACCCCATCACCACATCTTGTATGGTGGTAACAATGTCGGAGTCATCAAACTGATTATTATCGGTGACCTGACAAGGGAGGCGAGACATGAAATCAGCGATGACATTTTTCTTAGCTGGAACAAACTCAGGTTTAAAACAGTACTCCTACAACCTAGAGGTAAGTCTGGCAATGCGAGCCGTGGAGTTCCACCCACCACACGGAGAAAGAATGTTAACTAAGGGTTTGTGGTCCGTCCTCAAAATGAATTTGCTACCCCAAATGTAGTTTCTAAAATGTTCAATCGCCCACACACAGGCTAGCAGTTCTTTTTGAATGACTGCGTACCTACGCTCTGTCTCATTTAGGGTACGGGAAGCATAGCACACATTCCACTCTTCTTTACCACACTTTTGTGACAAAACACCACCAATGCCGTATAAACTGGCATCCACCGTAATGATACACTCCTTGTTCATACAAAAGGGCTTAAGTGTGGGAGCTTTAAGGATGTCAGTTTTGATTGACTCAAACGCTTGCTGTTGCTCTTGTTTCCATTCAAAACTGGTATTATGTCTTAGTAGTTTCCTAAGAGGCTCCATTTTGGATGCAAAATTATTAACAAATTTACTGTAGTATTCGCACATGCCTGCAAATGAAAGTAATTGTTCTTTGTTCGTGGGAGAAGGTGCATTAGTGATACCTAGGACATTAGATTTCTTTGGAACAACACCATCTCCAGAAAGGGTGTGACCCAGATATTCCACAGAGGTTTTGAACATTTTACATTTGCTGGATTTAAGGGTCAAACCACTCCTCCTCAACCTCTCACAAACATCTTTTAAATGTTTCACATGTTCCTCTACCGTACTGGAAAAAATTAAAATGTCGTCCTGAAAACATTTGACATATTTATCAACATCCCTGAATATGTTGAACATAACTCTTTGAAACACCGATGCCGCAGAGGCCAAGCCGAACGCCAACCTGGTGTATTGGTACAATCCCTGCGGGGTGATAAAAGCTGTGAGACTTTTGGATTCATCAGTAAGGGGAATTTGGTGGTATGCCGACCTAAGATCCAGTGTGGAGAAAACTTTGGCACCTTCCAACATTGAAACAACCTCATTAATGTTGGGAAGGGGATGACAGTCTACGATGATACACGCATTGAGTGCCCTGAGATCAACACATACTCTTAAATTCTTGTCAGGTTTCCTCACCAAAACAATGGGAGAAACCCATTCAGCTGAGTCAATGGGCTCAATAATAGCTTCGGATACCAAATCATCCAACATTTTTTAAGTTCTTCTCTGACGTTAATGGGAACACCCCTCAATTTTTGTTTCACAGGAATTGCCCAAGTTTTAAGTTTAATTTTATGAGAATAATTTTTTATCTTACCTAAGACATCTGAAAAAACATCTTTAAATTCTTCTTTTATCATACTCTCCTTCTCCTCAAAAGTAACAACAGCAATACTATCTAAAGATAAACTCTCATCCAACATCACTGGTTCCTTTGCACGGGTATTAAGCATGATCCCCAATTTCCATTGATCTTTCCATCCTAACACATTTACTCCCTTGACCGCAATATACAATTTGACCACGGTACACCTAGTTTTAAAACATAGGTCCACCTCCAAATAACCCATAACATCAATTCTGGATCCATCAAAACTTTCAGCAATGATGTCGGATGGTAACATTTTGGTGAGATCCAGAACTGGACTCAATCTACTGACAAAATAATCCTTTGAAATAATAGTCCAGGGAGAACCTGAATCAGCCATTAGTTCAAGATTTACACCAGCCACCTCAACTTCACACATAGGACGCTTTTTGCAAAGATTAGATTCAGGATCATTCACATTAGAAATTCCTTCAGAAAGATAAACTATAAAACCTTTGTTGTCATCAGTGCATCCACCACATTCACACTTACACCCAGTGGAATTTCTCTCAGAAATACAAGACATTTTACCACGTGTTGTGGAAGAAAATCTCCTAACATCTCTACAAACAGAAGAAAAATGTCCCAATCTGCCACACTTTCTGCACTCTTTGGGGCAGATTTACAAGCCCCCTGCGCCACCAGTACGTCACTTTTCGTGACGTACTGGTGGCGCATGGGGCTCCTCGATATTTACAAGGAGAGGAAAAGCCACCATGCGTGACTTTTCCTCTCCTTGTAAATACCGTCCCTTCACACGCAGCACTTTGCGGTGAAGGGGCGTTCCATGGGTGTTGCTGTGGGTGTTCCCACGCAACACCCATGGAACAAGACACATCTCCAGAATTACGAGAAATCGTAACTCTGGAGATGCGTCTGAAAGCTACGCCACCCTAGAGGAGGCGTAGCGAGGCGCACCGAGGAGAAATGTTTTCATTTCTCCTCGTTTTCCTCTTTCAATGCGTGCTGCATTCTGCAGCACGCATTGAAAGAGGAAAAGCCTGTACTGATTGTTTTTGTGCAGAAAGGTGCCCCTTCCTGCACAGAAACAATCTCCCCATGGCGCAGGCATCCTTGCACCATGGTGCAAGGGTGCCTGCGCCGGCGCTTGGCAGCTGTTTGTGCGCTAGCGCAGGGGAGAGCACAGGAATGCGACATATTCTTGTAAATATGTCGCATTCCTGTGCTCTGAAAGTGCCGCAGCGTGGCGCAGCCAAAGGGCTTGCAGCGCCACGCTGCGGCACTTTCTTGTAGATCTGCCCCTTTGTTAATAGCAGGACATCCTCCATACGAGGCCATGTGTGTCCTGCTACCACATTTGTAACACATGAAAGATCTATCATTTCTGTCAAACTTTCTGAAATTCCCATAATTGCTAGGCCGAGTGGAACTCAACCCAGCAGAAGCGTTGTCATTTCTCTGTGTTTCCATGCGTTTAATTGCACAAACTTCATCACTAGAATCGGATTTGGTTCCATTGGTGTTCTTGACGGTGAGCATCCATTTCTCAGATTGCTCCAAAGCTTTAGCAATGGAAATTGCCTCAGATAACTTGGGATCGCCTAATTCCCATAGACGTTCCTGAGTCTTCTTATTTTTGACATGCACAATTATTTGATCCCTCAGCATTTCATCGCACATATTCCCAAAGTTACAGTGCAAGGATAAGGATCTCCAACGCAGTTAGAAACTCATCAAAAGATTCGGAATCGTTTTGTACCCTTGTGTAAAATTTATATCTGTTAAGAGCTATATTTGTGACTGGTTTAAACCTTTTTCCATTCTAAGTAATGCCTCCTTATATACGTTGGCACCTTCACCTTCGCCTTCAGTGGGTGGAACTTGGGGTAAAGCTCTAAAAACAACTTGACCTTCCGAGCCCAAACAATGCAAGAAAATGCTTTTTTTCTTTCAGCTCCCATGCGTTCCCCATCAATGGCCCTCATGTAATTAATGAATTCTTCCTTCCATCGTGTCCACGGAATGGGGGATCTCCTTTGTTTTGCAGAAATTTGTCAGGAGGATCAAACTGCATGGTTCTACTGTGAGGAAGAAGCGCACACAGGGTGGTATACCATGTAACAATTTTTTTTTTAACGAGGGCTATGTAGGTGCTAACCGTTACTTCGAATCCAGTATTAAAAGTCACGATGTAAAGAGAGAAGCAACAATATATTAAAAAAAAATGTTTAAAAAAAATAGAAAAAATTAACACTTGGCAATTTTAATCAATATCCCAACAATACCAGTGTTAAAAATCATCAGCGAATGGTAAAATGACCAATTTGAGAAATGCACATGGAAGAGAATGCACTGGCAATAACTTGTAATAAAAGTTATGACATGAAGGTTGTGCCTCGACACATATAACGGCTCCAAATTGTTTCTTTTTTTTTTAAACAGTATTTAGTGGATGGCCTGAATCAACAAATGTGCGTGAAACAATGAACTTACTAGCGTAGACTTTTTAAAGTAATGAATCCTTGACACGACGCTTCTCTCTTCCGTAAATGCGTTGCTATGGCAACAATGGATCAACAAAATGGCCGTCACGTTGCGTGTTACGTAAACACGCATATGGTGACGTGCCTGCGCCTAGCTGTAGATGTGGAGTGTGACGAAGATGATCTGGAATCCTGCGTCAGATCAATCGCAGCTCACCTGGCTCGCTCCTCCAGCATGGTGCATGTTTCTTTTCGAAAAAGGTAAGCGCGAGCGCTTTCCGCTGCACTCTCCGCTGTGAATTGCCCAGAAAACCGAAAAACTCCAAAAATGGGTATTGGAGGGCTGGAAACACTTCCTTAACGCGGATTTTCGGCAGCAGCCTTCTTCACCTTCAGGCAGCGTCGTCTGCTCACCAGCAATTATAAATACATCGGTAACATGGTGCTGTCGGGGTTCAGGAACACTCCACGCCTGTGCTGCATACAATGTTGGTAGGGGTGTTCCTCTCCTCTTCTCGTCGCCACTTTGTAAGATATCAGGCAGTCAATTTAGTAGGTTAACAGGTTTAATGGTAGGAGTGCAGCACAGCAACAAATAACAACTGCCCAGCAAACAGGAACAGTACAACTGACCTCAGTGCTTAGCAGCAACCCAAAGTTCTAAGTAGAACTAGAATGTACATAGTGAAAATGCAATAGCATTAAAGGGGAAAGGGATACATAGAAACAAATGAACTGCAATTGTAACACTCCCCCATTGCCTTTTCGGTTCTGGACAGTTGGCCCCTTATGTCTCTGAGAATCCCCGCTGTAGTACTTATGCAAACTCCCCGGATTGACACCTTAAATGCTTCCCAGAGTGTAGATTGACTCTTCACCGAACCCACACTCGTCTCAAAATAATGTACAATAGAGGTCCTGATGGTGTCATTGTAGATCGGATCGAGCAATGCTTCAGCTCGGAATCACCAAGTGAAAGGGCGGCGTGGATTTGTGGGGACGCCGATAGTTAAGCTAACAGGGTTATGGTCTGATAATGTGCGCGGTAGAATGTGTACTGCCGTAGTCCACCCGTTAGCCTCTTCACTCAGCAACCAGTAGTCTAATCGGGACCAGCTGTTAAAGGCTGGGGTGATGTGTGTGCCCCCAGTAGCCTCCGCATTACGCAACCGCCAGACATCAACCAGCCCGAGTTCCGCCATTGCGTCTCGTACACACTGAGCTACCTTAACCCTGTGTGCCCTGGAAGGATTGGATTAATCTACTTGTGGGTTAAGGTGGGTGTTCAAATCGCCTCCCCATAGGATCGCAGAGTCTGGCCATGATCTCAATACATGAAGCATGTCAAGAAAGGGCGTTGGGTCATCAACTACTGGTCTGTACATGTTAATGATCGTGACTATGGACATTCCTAGCTTTCCTTGAACCATAGCCCAGCGGCCCTCAGCATCCGTTTTAGTGTATATAGGCTTGAATGGTACCCCTTTTCTGACGAGGATAAGCACCCCTCTGGCGTAGCTAGAGTAGGAGGACGCCAGCCGAAAGCCCGCCCATTTGTGTGCCACCCCGACCTCTGAGCGGTTGCTCAGGTGTGTCTCCTGCAACAATGCAACGTGTGCAGCATGCCTGTCTAAATACGTCAGTACCTGGCGAATCTTCTTGGGAGTGTTAAGCCCACGTATGTTCCATGTTATGCAGTTATACGTTTCACCTGTGTACCTCTCCTAATGTGATCTCCTTCACGTGGACGGTAGACAATGTACAGTGTAAGTAGCATGCAATATAGGCACCAACGACAAAATACAGTCTGATCCTCGTACCTTCGAGTGTAATTAACAAGAACCCCAACCCTCCCCCCTCCCACTTCAGCAGCCCCAAATTGCTAAAGACAGATCCCAATGCCAAGAACAACCCCAACATAAACCGAGTTCCATAACACAATTTGTGGGGTGCACCCATTGGGGGAACGTAGCGGCTAAGACTCCCTCCCAGATGAAGACGGGAGAGGGCCGCCACTTTAATAGGAGAGAAACCCTCCCAACCACCATCCGCCCATTCAAACATCGGAGGAGAATTCTGTCAGACGACAGTGCGAGTCGGGTGCGACCCGTGATAGCAATCTGAGGGGCCTTAGTGAATCCAGAACAATGTAGACGTCCAGCCCACCCCCGCAGGCACGCCATAGCGACCAGCAAGCCCTGTGGGTATCAACTATAAGCAATGCAGTGACTCAAAAATAAGACCATTCTAGGATATGAAAGCGTGCAGCAACCATTCAGCACAGTGTGGAACCTCCCCACTAAACCAAGAGTACACAGCAACCCCCACAAGTATGCGCAAGGTTACAATACAAAGATATGCATCAATGTGCACTCCTAAGCAATACAAGCGAACATTAAGAGCATTACAGTCTTACATTACTCAGTCATCCACATCCGAAGTGGAGGCTGTGGAGCGGCCCTGACGTCGTAGGGATTTAGCATAGTCCCAGGCCAGCTTCGGATTTGTGAAAAGTTTTGCATTATCTTCCGGGCCAATGCGCAGCCGGGCTGGATAAAGCATAGCGTACTTGATTTGTTCCTTCATGAGCAGTTTCTTAACCCCCTGAAACTCCTTGCGCGCCGCCTGCACTGATGTCGTAAAGTCTGGATAAAACGATAGGACATTACCTTGATGGCTCACCGTTCCTTGCTGGCGAGAGATACGTAAAACAGTGTCTCTGTCTCTAAAGTTCAGCAGTCGAGCTATTATCGGTCTAGGGGGAGCACCCGGGGGTGGACGCGCCGCCAGAGACCTGTGAGCTCGTTCCACGGCGAACATACTAGAAAGGTTGTCAGTTCCGCAGATATCCCGCAATAGCATCTCAATGTAATCTTCCAGGCGCCCAACATTTGTGGATTCCGGCAGGCCTAAAATGCGCACATTATTGCGCCGTGAGCACGCTTCAATTTCCTCGTTCTTTGCCTGGATGTCAGCCAACAGTTTTTCCATATCAGTGGTTTTGGCGGTCATCTGCTGCAAGCCATCCTCCGCGTCCGAAATTCGCTGGTCGGCTTCGCCAATCCTCGCCGCATGTTTGTCCAACTTAGCGGAGAAATGGTCCATGCGACCGTTAAGTGCCTCTATTTTTCCATCAATAGCCTGTAGACTTGTGTGGATAGCCGCCAACGATTTCTCCAGGGCAGAGGGGGCCGAGGTCGCAGAGTCCAGTTCAGAGTCAGAGGCAGCAGTTTAAGAGGACTTACCACCTTTACGGAGCTCAAAGGTGAGCCTGGGCTGATTTTTCTCTGGCTTGCCCATCGTAGTTGTAAGATGCAAGGTGTAGGGACCACAGCTCCACCAACAGTGGCCACGATCCTGGGGGAGACACCCACCAGCACCGGAGTAGGGAGCAGGCTCTTGTGCTGTGCAGCCCACAACCCGCAGACTACTCACAGGTTGTGAAATCAGAGTGCTTCAGGTAGTGCGGACAGGAAGGCAGGGACGTGCGTGTACCGAGAGGCGGCCCACAAGGTGCAGGCTGGGCCAGTATGCCACCCAGCTTTCCCGCCCCAGTTGGTGTGAAATAGTAGGCTGCCCCAATATCTCCAGACGCCGGGTCCGCTTGTGCAAAGCCCCTCTAGTGGACGCCCCCAGATAGCAGCAACCAGCGACGGAGGGAGCTCCGGTGTGTCGCGGTGGGGAGCGCTCCGTACAGCCGGCAGGTCCAGGCCCCCGGTGCGGCGGCGGCAACCAGCAGTAGTGGGCCCGCTTCGCAGGGCCGTGTGGATAGCGCCAAGGTCGAAGTGCAGGCAGCCACCGACCCGGTGGTGGCAGGATCGCATTCTCCCCGCGGCCTACCTCACAATGCGGCGCCGGGCCCTCGCGTGATGAGAGGCGCCAGACACACCGAGGCACCAGCGTCTGTGCGTCCACCAGCACACCGGCGTACACCACCAGGAGCGGACCCTCTCCGCAGATCCGGCGTCGCCGCGCTCCGTTTGAAGGGTCGCAGGCACACCGGGTCCCAGATCGCCCCCGGGAGGCAGCCCGGTCACAGCAGGAGAGGCAGGTATCTCAAGGGTCGGCGCCCGCCTCCAGCAGTCCGGCCGCCATCTTAGTCTCGGTCGGGGCGATCAGCGCTCCCGCTACAAGCCCCACAGACGAGTCTCACACTGATCGACTCACCCCCAGTGGGCCCCCAACAGCAGCGACCACTGTCGTCCCACTTATTTCGACGGGTGGCTCAGGGAGAGCAGGATATTGTCAGGATAGTTTCGGCGGCCGGCAGAGCTACACTACTGTGCGGCCATCTTGCCGTGCGCCAAGCCACGCCCCCCAGTATGTTCTCTCCCTTGCTGTGTGTGGATTTTGGTATGGTGTCATTAGCCAGATTTGAATTGCAAATGCACTGTTACTTAAAATAAAAATATGCAGGTAAATTAGAAAGCAAAATGCTAAAACACAAATATATACTATACTGATATCTTGTATACCGAAAAAGAACTCCGGGCCTGAGTCACAAAGGTAAACTTAGACCATAAGTCTAAGTTTATGACTTTCGATATTCAAAAGGTAAATTTAGACAAAAAGTCTAAGTTTACAACCTTTGGTATTCACAAAGGTGAACTTAGACCAAAATTCTAAGTTTACGACTTTCGGTATTTACAAAGGTAAGTTACTCTTCGCCCAACTGCGGACATAAAGATACTACTCGTAACTTACCTTTGTGAATACCGAAAGTCGTAAACTTAGACTTTGGACTTAGACTTTTGGTCTAAGTTTACCTTTGTGAATCAGGCCCAATGTCTTCAAGCTCTCCTATTGCCAGCTAACGGTAACAAACGCAGCGGCTGAACATACAAGAACCATGGGGCTGGCTGGATACTGTGCAATAAGGTCCGTAATGCTATGCTCACTGTTACAGACTACCTATGTATTTAATGAGGGGTACTTTTTCCTATTCTTGTGCAGGATTTCTATCATAGATGGCAATCAAATTGGTATGTGCACACCAACAGTACAGCCAACTATCTGAGGGAAATGTGCAATAAAAAAGAAACCAGCTTTAATATCCTAAAGTTCCCCTGATGTATTCGGAAATACCATATAGGTATTCATCTTAAGTAACATGGCTTCAATAAAATTCTAAAATGCCATAGGAGGTAAACTCTGAAAATTCCTAACTACTGCTGCCACAATAGCCTGATAGTTACTTGTTGTCAAATGATGTAAAGAACCCAAGACCTGAATATGGGTTGGAAATGTCTGGCTTTTGTGTGTGTCTGTTTTCAGTAAAGGATCCAGATAATCTATTAGGTCTAAAATAGCTTTACTACTGAACTTGTAGTTTTTGAAGCTATCCTCATCTGTTTGGTCAAAGAGTACAACTCTGACCCTGTAAATCCTCTCCTACCTGCCAGTGGCGGCTGGCATGTACTGAGGGTAGGGAGGGCAGGGGGCACAGCAACAAAAAAATTATATTACAATAAACATACCTTCCTTTCTTCACAGCCTGACGTCCTCCTCCCACGGGTGTCTTCAGGAAGCACCCGATGCAGGAAACTGCACTACTCAATCCTGGCGCTGCTTTCACAGCATGAATGCAGCACCAGGATTGGATAGAGCAGGCTCTGCCAGCACTCCTAATAGCTCTGGAGGTCTGTGCTTTCTCTAACCTAGCTGTCTAAAACAGCTAGGTTAGAGAACTTTAAAATACGCATGTCTGGCTGGCAGTCCCAAGATGGCTGGCCAAAGGGACATGCGCATTTTAAAGTGCACAGCTTCCTGCTGCTGCCACTAGGCATTGATGGCCCCATATGAAAAATAAAACGGCAATAAATTAACTTTATTACCATTTTGTTTTTCAGCTCTGGGACTTTGTGGCGTGATGCTCCTCCGTTCAAATGGAGGAGCCCCCACTGCTACCTGCTTCTTCTGCTCTGTACTGCAGTCAAAATGTGCCATCTTCTGGCCACAGCATATAACATAGCCATTGCGAAAAAAGTGAAATAGTGTGGCCCTCTTTTTATATGTTGCACATAGTTACTATGTGCATCCACTTAATGTTAATTTTCTAGTTATTTGTTAATTCCAAATGCATAATAAATAAGAATAACTATTTGTAAATTTCGCAAAATAATAAATTGGTAAAAACTTGTTCACTATGCCATTCTAATAAATCCTCACTACATACTAAGGCACCATTTTAGTGTCCATAAATCAGTTTGTGACTGGTTTGCGATTTGCTAATTTTTTAAACAGAAGGCCTATGGTAAAAAAAAAATTCATCCAATATGTGGATCATATGCATAATTTCTCTGACGCAGAATATGGCATCAAGACCACATTATAAGTGCAAAATACATTCATTTCAATAGAGTTTCTAGAGTATGTACAAACACAGTGAATAGATTTGTATACCTGGCTGCGAAACCTGAATTTGATAGTATTCATGATTGATGAGAAGTTCAGAGCACGTATGGTTGTAACCAAATTTGCATGATGAAAAGACAAGTCTTGTTGTTGATTGTAATAATGGTTTGAGCAGTGTAATTGTCTGCAAAGACTTCATTACCAATATTCATTATATTGCTTGCCAAGGATTGGACTGTGCTTTCAGCTACAATGGAGGGGCTACCTGTCTTTCTTGTGAGAATGAATATATTAATTAGACAATTTCCACACTAAGTTAATGTGAGTGATCGGAGTGAGGTATGAATCTAGAATGAAACCAATAGATTTTACTGTAGATGAGAGTGAGGTAGTTTTTTGGTGTTTGCAGGTATAATCTAATTTGTAAGGTCCTTGTGAATTTTTGACAAGAGCAGGTAAAACATTGTACTGTTAGGACCGAAAATCTTAATACATTTATTTTCTTTGGTTCTAATACAGCCCTTATTAGGCTATGTGTGTCTAGAGGAAAAAGTTTAATGCTGGAATTGCATAGACATTCAATTCTCTGTAGGGAAATTGTAGGAAAATGGATTACTGTTTGAGGGGGTGAAACCCTACTCATGCAGCAACCACAATTCTTGTCCTGGTGAAACACTAGCAAACCCTAAATTAACCTGTATATAACCCTCTGGTAGCTTGGCACAAAAGCAGTCAGGCTCCACTTAGAAGCAGTGTGTATTAATGCAGCACTTCAAACAGTAATAAAGTCAGAAAACAACACAAGAAAAATCTCAAACAATTTATACAATTAAAGGAAAATTTAATAATGTATTTGAGATCAAAACAACAACACTCCAATCATTAGAAGCAGAGATATGCAATTTTAAAGATTTAAGTGAAAATAGTGCCTAAAAGCACAAAGCTCCAACTGGGGATATCTGGTTGTGCTGGAACAGGACAAAGTCGCAGGTTCAGGCCGACTGTGATGGAGCTGGATACAGGGACCAATTTGGCCTGCTGAACAAAGTACCTTAAATTCAGGTTGTGGAGCATTGTGAGATCCCGTATCGAGAATGCGTTGTGCTGCGGCAGTTCTTATGAGCTGTGGCTGGCGATGTGAGGTCTAGCATTGAGGATGAATCACGCAGTGGCTGTTCTGATCAAGTAGTCTCTGAGGCTTCAAATGTGAAGTCCGTTATTGGGGATGCGTCGCGTGGGGCTGTTCTGAGGAGCAGCAGGCTCCAATGTGAGGCCCTGCATCAGGGATGCTTAATGCAATGGTGGTTCCGAAGTGAAACTGCAAGGAGATGCGTAGGCTGCATCAGGTCTGCCCAGGAGACCACAGCTGGGTTGGTAGAGAAAATTCAGGCCCACATCCAAGGGTCCAGGACTGTGGCGGCACCACTTGGTGGGGCAAGACTCACAGCAGGTAGAGTGCAGGTGCTGGGTGCAAGGTGGTTGGAACCTTTTCTGTCCCTGAAGCTCGGACCAGGAGGCCAGCCAACAAGCCCTTGGAATCACTCTGGTGATCCTGGGTTCAAGATGCAGGTCTATTCCTTTTCACTCAGACAGCAGGGCAGCAGAGTATCCGGGTAGCAGAGAACCAGTCCTTCTTGCAGCAGAGCATCACAGCAGTCCTTCTGAGTAATCCACACACCCAGAGGTGTACTGAAGAGTTGAGTCTGAGGGTCCAATATTTATACCTGCTGCCAGCTTTGAAGTAGGAGAAGGTTCTGGAGGTTTTCGCCCCAGACGGGTTTGGAATTTTGTGCCTCCCTTCCTTGGCCCCAGCTTGTCTGGGGTACAAAGGACTAGTGGGAAACCCTTTGTGAGTGTGCTGAGGAAGAGCGTTTGTGATGTGCAACTGCTGGAAGTGACAGCTCCTCCCCTACCTAGTCAGTGATCGCCCAACCTGCCAACACCTATTCCCCCTTTGTTTCACTGTCTGGGAGCAATCCACACAAGACAACTGCCAGCTATACCTACCTAGTTATGTGACCCAGGATACAGGCTGCTGACAGCAAATAGTTGGGACAAGAAAATGCCAACTTTCCAAAAGTTGAAAAACAATAATAGGTTGTTGGGCCCTTACCTGCAACCACCATGGACCTCGATATACAATCAAAAACCAAAACAGTTGGTGGTTGTGTTTCTTTCAGTTTTTTTACTTTACACACAAGATCATTCTATTTAATAAACATGACCTGCAAATCAATTATAACATTTTATCTTATATTATGTTAGTATGATAAAATGTTATAATTGATTTACAGGTCATGTTTATTAAATAGAATGATTGTGTGTGAAAAGTAAAAAAAGAGAAAGAAACACAACCACCAACTGTTTTAGTTTTTGATTGAACTTTCTAAAAGTGGCATTTTCAGAATTGTGAGTTAAAATCTGACTTTACAATTAAAGAGGGTTTTAGATTACAATTCTTTAGACTCCAACCTCAACTTTCCTGCCTGCTCCCAATTGAAATTAGGCACATATTAATTGTAATAAGGTAACCCACTAATATCCTATGGGAGAGGTATGCCTTGTAGTAATGAAAAACAAGTGTAAGTGTTTTTTACTGCCACTGCATGTAACACTTAAAAGTACATGGCCAACCTTTTACAAAACACACAAGATGATGGACGGAATGCTGCACATTGGCAAACATTCACCCCCAGTCACAGATCTGGGTTTAATCCATCGTTATTTTGCTTCACCACGCCACCCCAGTTCAGACATAGCCATATGCAAATCAGTCTTGACCCTGTGCCTCATGGGAACAGTCCAGACCGAACTGCCAAGCCATGTCTTCCCTGGACCGGAATCAAGCATCCTAGGACCGGTTTCAGGCTATCAGCCTTCATCAGCCAGGATAGCTTGACTCCAGTGGTGTAGTGAGCACGGGACCCACGTCTGGGCATACCCTTCCCACTTAGGGCGAAATGCAAAACACACAAGATGATGGACGGAATGCTGCACATTGGCAAACATTCACCCCCAGTCACAGATCTGGGTTTAATCCATCGTTATTTTGCTTCACCACGCCACCCCAGTTCAGACATAGCCATATGCAAATCAGTCTTGACCCTGTGCCTCATGGGAACAGTCCAGACCGAACTGCCAAGCCATATCTTCCCTGGACCGGAATCAAGCATCCTAGGACCGGTTTCAGGCTTTCAGCCTTCATCAGCCAGGATAGCTTGACTCCAGTGGCGTAGTGAGCACGGGACCCACGTCTGGGCATACCCTTCCCATTTAGGGCGAAATGCAAAACACACAAGATGATGGACGGAATGCTGCACATTGGCAAACATTCACCCCCAGTCACAGATCTGGGTTTAATCCATCGTTATTTTGCTTCACCACGCCACCCCAGTTCAGACATAGCCATATGCAAATCAGTCTTGACCCAGTGCCTCATGGGAACAGTCCAGACCGAACTGCCAAGCCATGTCTTCCCTGGACAGGAATCAAGCATCCTAGGACCGGTTTCAGGCTATCAGCCTTCATCAGCCAGGATAGCTTGACTCCAGTGGCGTAGTGAGCACGGGACCCACGTCTGGGCATACCCTTCCCACTTAGGGCGAAATGCAAAACACACAAGATGATGGACGGAATGCTGCACATTGGCAAACATTCACCCCCAGTCACAGATCTGGGTTTAATCCATCGTTATTTTGCTTCACCACGCCACCCCAGTTCAGACATAGCCATATGCAAATCAGTCTTGACCCTGTGCCTCATGGGAACAGTCCAGACCGAACTGCCAAACCATGTCTTCCCTGGACCGGAATCAAGCATCCTAGGACCGGTTTCAGGCTATCAGCCTTCATCAGCCAGGATAGCTTGACTCCAGTGGCGTAGTGAGCACGGGACCCACGTCTGGGCATACCCTTCCCACTTAGGGCGAAATGCAAAACACACAAGATGATGGACGGAATGCTGCACATTGGCAAACATTCACCCCTAGTCACAGATCTGGGTTTAATCCATCGTTATTTTGCTTCACCACGCCACCCCAGTTCAGACATAGCCATATGCAAATCAGTCTTGACCCTGTGCCTCATGGGAACAGTCCAGACCGAACTGCCAAGCCATGTCTTCCCTGGACAGGAATCAAGCATCCTAGGACCGGTTTCAGGCTATCAGCCTTCATCAGCCAGGATAGCTTGACTCCAGTGGCGTAGTGAGCACGGGACCCACGTCTGGGCATACCCTTCCCACCTAGGGCGAAATGCAAAACACACAAGATGATGGACGGAATGCTGCACATTGGCAAACATTCACCCCCAGTCACAGATCTGGGTTTAATCCATCGTTATTTTGCTTCACCACGCCACCCCAGTTCAGACATAGCCATATGCAAATCAGTCTTGACCCTGTGCCTCATGGGAACAGTCCAGACCGAACTGCCAAGCCATGTCTTCCCTGGACCGGAATCAAGCATCCTAGGACCGGTTTCAGGCTATCAGCCTTCATCAGCCAGGATAGCTTGACTCCAGTGGCGTAGTGAGCACGGGACCCACGTCTGGGCATACCCTTCCCACTTAGGGCGAAATGCAAAACACACAAGATGATGGACGGAATGCTGCACATTGGCAAACATTCACCCCTAGTCACAGATCTGGGTTTAATCCATCGTTATTTTGCTTCACCACGCCACCCCAGTTCAGACATAGCCATATGCAAATCAGTCTTGACCCTGTGCCTCATGGGAACAGTCCAGACCGAACTGCCAAGCCATGTCTTCCCTGGACAGGAATCAAGCATCCTAGGACCGGTTTCAGGCTATCAGCCTTCATCAGCCAGGATAGCTTGACTCCAGTGGCGTAGTGAGCACGGGACCCACGTCTGGGCATACCCTTCCCACCTAGGGCGAAATGCAAAACACACAAGATGATGGACGGAATGCTGCACATTGGCAAACATTCACCCCCAGTCACAGATCTGGGTTTAATCCATCGTTATTTTGCTTCACCACGCCACCCCAGTTCAGACATAGCCATATGCAAATCAGTCTTGACCCTGTGCCTCATGGGAACAGTCCAGACCGAACTGCCAAGCCATGTCTTCCCTGGACCGGAATCAAGCATCCTAGGACCGGTTTCAGGCTATCAGCCTTCATCAGCCAGGATAGCTTGACTCCAGTGGCGTAGTGAGCACGGGACCCACGTCTGGGCATACCCTTCCCACTTAGGGCGAAATGCAAAACACACAAGATGATGGACGGAATGCTGCACATTGGCAAACATTCACCCCTAGTCACAGATCTGGGTTTAATCCATCGTTATTTTGCTTCACCACGCCACCCCAGTTCAGACATAGCCATATGCAAATCAGTCTTGACCCTGTGCCTCATGGGAACAGTCCAGACCGAACTGCCAAGCCATGTCTTCCCTGGACCGGAATCAAGCATCCTAGGACCGGTTTCAGGCTATCAGCCTTCATCAGCCAGGATAGCTTGACTCCAGTGGCGTAGTGAGCACGGGACCCACGTCTGGGCATACCCTTCCCACTTAGGGCGAAATGCAAAACACACAAGATGATGGACGGAATGCTGCACATTGGCAAACATTCACCCACAGTCACAGATCTGGGTTTAATCCATCGTTATTTTGCTTCACCACGCCACCCCAGTTCAGACATAGCCATATGCAAATCAGTCTTGACCCTGTGCCTCATGGGAACAGTCCAGACCGAACTGCCAAGCCATGTCTTCCCTGGACCGGAATCAAGCATCCTAGGACCGGTTTCAGGCTATCAGCCTTCATCAGCCAGGATAGCTTGACTCCAGTGGCGTAGTGAGCACGGGACCCACGTCTGGGCATACCCTTCCCACTTAGGGCGAAATGCAAAACACACAAGATGATGGACGGAATGCTGCACATTGGCAAACATTCACCCCTAGTCACAGATCTGGGTTTAATCCATCGTTATTTTGCTTCACCACGCCACCCCAGTTCAGACATAGCCATATGCAAATCAGTCTTGACCCTGTGCCTCATGGGAACAGTCCAGACCGAACTGCCAAGCCATGTCTTCCCTGGACCGGAATCAAGCATCCTAGGACCGGTTTCAGGCTATCAGCCTTCATCAGCCAGGATAGCTTGACTCCAGTGGCGTAGTGAGCACGGGACCCACGTCTGGGCATACCCTTCCCACTTAGGGCGAAATGCAAAACACACAAGATGATGGACAGAATGCTGCACATTGGCAAACATTCACCCCCAGTCACAGATCTGGGTTTAATCCATCGTTATTTTGCTTCACCACGCCACCCCAGTTCAGACATAGCCATATGCAAATCAGTCTTGACCCTGTGCCTCATGGGAACAGTCCAGACCGAACTGCCAAGCCATGTCTTCCCTGGACAGGAATCAAGCATCCTAGGACCGGTTTCAGGCTATCAGCCTTCATCAGCCAGGATAGCTTGACTCCAGTGGCGTAGTGAGCACGGGACCCACGTCTGGGCATACCCTTCCCACCTAGGGCGAAATGCAAAACACACAAGATGATGGACGGAATGCTGCACATTGGCAAACATTCACCCCCAGTCACAGATCTGGGTTTAATCCATCGTTATTTTGCTTCACCACGCCACCCCAGTTCAGACATAGCCATATGCAAATCAGTCTTGACCCTGTGCCTCATGGGAACAGTCCAGACCGAACTGCCAAGCCATGTCTTCCCTGGACCGGAATCAAGCATCCTAGGACCGGTTTCAGGCTATCAGCCTTCATCAGCCAGGATAGCTTGACTCCAGTGGCGTAGTGAGCACGGGACCCACGTCTGGGCATACCCTTCCCACTTAGGGCGAAATGCAAAACACACAAGATGATGGACGGAATGCTGCACATTGGCAAACATTCACCCCTAGTCACAGATCTGGGTTTAATCCATCGTTATTTTGCTTCACCACGCCACCCCAGTTCAGACATAGCCATATGCAAATCAGTCTTGACCCTGTGCCTCATGGGAACAGTCCAGACCGAACTGCCAAGCCATGTCTTCCCTGGACAGGAATCAAGCATCCTAGGACCGGTTTCAGGCTATCAGCCTTCATCAGCCAGGATAGCTTGACTCCAGTGGCGTAGTGAGCACGGGACCCACGTCTGGGCATACCCTTCCCACCTAGGGCGAAATGCAAAACACACAAGATGATGGACGGAATGCTGCACATTGGCAAACATTCACCCCCAGTCACAGATCTGGGTTTAATCCATCGTTATTTTGCTTCACCACGCCACCCCAGTTCAGACATAGCCATATGCAAATCAGTCTTGACCCTGTGCCTCATGGGAACAGTCCAGACCGAACTGCCAAGCCATGTCTTCCCTGGACCGGAATCAAGCATCCTAGGACCGGTTTCAGGCTATCAGCCTTCATCAGCCAGGATAGCTTGACTCCAGTGGCGTAGTGAGCACGGGACCCACGTCTGGGCATACCCTTCCCACTTAGGGCGAAATGCAAAACACACAAGATGATGGACGGAATGCTGCACATTGGCAAACATTCACCCCTAGTCACAGATCTGGGTTTAATCCATCGTTATTTTGCTTCACCACGCCACCCCAGTTCAGACATAGCCATATGCAAATCAGTCTTGACCCTGTGCCTCATGGGAACAGTCCAGACCGAACTGCCAAGCCATGTCTTCCCTGGACCGGAATCAAGCATCCTAGGACCGGTTTCAGGCTATCAGCCTTCATCAGCCAGGATAGCTTGACTCCAGTGGCGTAGTGAGCACGGGACCCACGTCTGGGCATACCCTTCCCACTTAGGGCGAAATGCAAAACACACAAGATGATGGACGGAATGCTGCACATTGGCAAACATTCACCCACAGTCACAGATCTGGGTTTAATCCATCGTTATTTTGCTTCACCACGCCACCCCAGTTCAGACATAGCCATATGCAAATCAGTCTTGACCCTGTGCCTCATGGGAACAGTCCAAACCGAACTGCCAAGCCATGTCTTCCCTGGACCGGAATCAAGCATCCTAGGACCGGTTTCAGGCTATCAGCCTTCATCAGCCAGGATAGCTTGACTCCAGTGGCGTAGTGAGCACGGGACCCACGTCTGGGCATACCCTTCCCACTTAGGGCGAAATGCAAAACACACAAGATGATGGACGGAATGCTGCACATTGGCAAACATTCACCTCTAGTCACAGATCTGGGTTTAATCCATCGTTATTTTGCTTCACCACGCCACCCCAGTTCAGACATAGCCATATGCAAATCAGTCTTGACCCTGTGCCTCATGGGAACAGTCCAGACCGAACTGCCAAGCCATGTCTTCCCTGGACCGGAATCAAGCATCCTAGGACCGGTTTCAGGCTATCAGCCTTCATCAGCCAGGATAGCTTGACTCCAGTGGCGTAGTGAGCACGGGACCCACGTCTGGGCATACCCTTCCCACTTAGGGCGAAATGCAAAACACACAAGATGATGGACAGAATGCTGCACATTGGCAAACATTCACCCCCAGTCACAGATCTGGGTTTAATCCATCGTTATTTTGCTTCACCACGCCACCCCAGTTCAGACATAGCCATATGCAAATCAGTCTTGACCCTGTGCCTCATGGGAACAGTCCAGACCGAACTGCCAAGCCATGTCTTCCCTGGACCGGAATCAAGCATCCTAGGACCGGTTTCAGGCTATCAGCCTTCATCAGCCAGGATAGCTTGACTCCAGTGGCGTAGTGAGCACGGGACCCACGTCTGGGCATACCCTTCCCACTTAGGGCGAAATGCAAAACACACAAGATGATGGACGGAATGCTGCACATTGGCAAACATTCACCCACAGTCACAGATCTGGGTTTAATCCATCGTTATTTTGCTTCACCACGCCACCCCAGTTCAGACATAGCCATATGCAAATCAGTCTTGACCCTGTGCCTCATGGGAACAGTCCAGACCGAACTGCCAAGCCATGTCTTCCCTGGACCGGAATCAAGCATCCTAGGACCGGTTTCAGGCTATCAGCCTTCATCAGCCAGGATAGCTTGACTCCAGTGGCGTAGTGAGCACGGGACCCACGTCTGGGCATTCCCTTCCCACTTAGGGCGAAATGCAAAACACACAAGATGATGGACGGAATGCTGCACATTGGCAAACATTCACCCACAGTCACAGATCTGGGTTTAATCCATCGTTATTTTGCTTCACCACGCCACCCCAGTTCAGACATAGCCATATGCAAATCAGTCTTGACCCTGTGCCTCATGGGAACAGTCCAGACCGAACTGCCAAGCCATGTCTTCCCTGGACCGGAATCAAGCATCCTAGGACCGGTTTCAGGCTATCAGCCTTCATCAGCCAGGATAGCTTGACTCCAGTGGCGTAGTGAGCACGGGACCCACGTCTGGGCATACCCTTCCCACTTAGGGCGAAATGCAAAACACACAAGATGATGGACGGAATGCTGCACATTGGCAAACATTCACCCACAGTCACAGATCTGGGTTTAATCCATCGTTATTTTGCTTCACCACGCCACCCCAGTTCAGACATAGCCATATGCAAATCAGTCTTGACCCTGTGCCTCATGGGAACAGTCCAGACCGAACTGCCAAGCCATGTCTTCCCTGGACCGGAATCAAGCATCCTAGGACCGGTTTCAGGCTATCAGCCTTCATCAGCCAGGATAGCTTGACTCCAGTGGCGTAGTGAGCACGGGACCCACGTCTGGGCATACCCTTCCCACTTAGGGCGAAATGCAAAACACACAAGATGATGGACGGAATGCTGCACATTGGCAAACATTCACCCACAGTCACAGATCTGGGTTTAATCCATCGTTATTTTGCTTCACCACACCACCCCAGTTCAGACATAGCCATATGCAAATCAGTCTTGACCCTGTGCCTCATGGGAACAGTCCAGACCGAACTGCCAAGCCATGTCTTCCCTGGACCGGAATCAAGCATCCTAGGACCGGTTTCAGGCTATCAGCCTTCATCAGCCAGGATAGCTTGACTCCAGTGGCGTAGTGAGCACGGGACCCACGTCTGGGCATACCCTTCCCACTTAGGGCGAAATGCAAAACACACAAGATGATGGACGGAATGCTGCACATTGGCAAACATTCACCCACAGTCACAGATCTGGGTTTAATCCATCGTTATTTTGCTTCACCACGCCACCCCAGTTCAGACATAGCCATATGCAAATCAGTCTTGACCCTGTGCCTCATGGGAACAGTCCAGACCGAACTGCCAAGCCATGTCTTCCCTGGACCGGAATCAAGCATCCTAGGACCGGTTTCAGGCTATCAGCCTTCATCAGCCAGGATAGCTTGACTCCAGTGGCGTAGTGAGCATGGGACCCACGTCTGGGCATACCCTTCCCACGTAGGGCGAAATGCAAAACACACAAGATGATGGACGGAATGCTGCACATTGGCAAACATTCACCCCCAGTCACAGATCTGGGTTTAATCCATCGTTATTTTGCTTCACCACGCCACCCCAGTTCAGACATAGCCATATGCAAATCAGTCTTGACCCTGTGCCTCATGGGAACAGTCCAGACCGAACTGCCAAGCCATGTCTTCCCTGGACCGGAATCAAGCATCCTAGGACCGGTTTCAGGCTATCAGCCTTCATCAGCCAGGATGGCTTGACTCCAGTGGCGTAGTGAGCACGGGACCCACGTCTGGGCATACCCTTCCCACTTAGGGCGAAATGCAAAACACACAAGATGATGGACGGAATGCTGCACATTGGCAAACATTCACCCCCAATCACAGATCTGGGTTTAATCCATCGTTATTTTGCTTCACCACGCCACCCCAGTTCAGACATAGCCATATGCAAATCAGTCTTGACCCTGTGCCTCATGGGAACAGTCCAGATCGAAATGCCAAGCCATGTCTTCCCTGGACCGGAATCAAGCATCCTAGGACCGGTTTCAGGCTATCAGCCTTCATCAGCCAGGATAGCTTGACTCCAGTGGCGTAGTGAGCACGGGACCCACGTCTGGGCATACCCTTCCCACTTAGGGCAAAATGCAAAACACACAAGATGATGGACGGAATGCTGCACATTGGCAAACATTCACCCCCAATCACAGATCTGGGTTTAATCCATCGTTATTTTGCTTCACCACGCCACCCCAGTTCAGACATAGCCATATGCAAATCAGTCTTGACCCTGTGCCTCATGGGAACAGTCCAGACCAAACTGCCAAGCCATGTCTTCCCTGGACCGGAATAAAGCATCCTAGGACCGGTTTCAGGCTATCAGCCTTCATCAGCCAGGATAGCTTGACTCCAGTGGCGTAGTGAGCACGGGACCCACGTCTGGGCATACCCTTCCCACTTAGGGCGAAATGCAAAACACACAAGATGATGGACGGAATGCTGCACATTGGCAAACATTCACCCCTAGTCACAGATCTGGGTTTAATCCATCGTTATTTTGCTTCACCACGCCACCCCAGTTCAGACATAGCCATATGCAAATCAGTCTTGACCCTGTGCCTCATGGGAACAGTCCAGACCGAACTGCCAAACCATGTCTTCCCTGGACCGGAATCAAGCATCCTAGGACCGGTGTCAGGCTATCAGCCTTCATCAGCCAGGGTAGCTTGACTCCAGTGGCGTAGTGAGCACGGGACCCACGTCAGACTGATTTGCATATGGCCATGTCTGAACTGGGGTGGTGGAGTGAGCTAAAGAATGATGATGGATTAAACCCAGATCAGTTGACTGGGGGTGAGTGTTTGATTTGCTCTAACGCTCCGTCCATCATCCCCTTTGGTATCGCTTTGTTCGCCCTAAGTTGGCAGGGTATGCCCAGACGTGGGTCCCTTGCTCACTTTGCCACTGGATTCAAGATAGCCTGGCTGATGAGGGTTTTGAACCCGAAACCGGTCCCAGGATGCTTGTTTCCGGTCCAGGAAGACATGGCTTGGCAGTTCGGGCTGGACTGTTCCCATGAGGCACAGGGTCAGACTGATTTGCATATGGCCATGTCTGAACTGGGGTGGTGGAGTGAGCTAAAGAATGATGATGGATTAAACCCAGATCAGTTGACTGGGGGTGAGTGTTTGATTTGCTCTAACGCTCCGTCCATCATCCCCTTTGGTATCGCTTTGTTCGGCCTAAGTTGGCAGGGTATGCCCAGACGTGGGTCCCTTGCTCACTTTGCCACTGGATTCAAGATAGCCTGGCTGATGAGGTTTTGAACCCGAAACCGGTCCCAGGATGCTTGTTTCCGGTCCAGGGAAGACATGGCTTGGCAGTTCGGGCTGGACTGTTCCCATGAGGCACAGAGTCAGACTGATTTGCATATGGCCATGTCTGAACTGGGGTGGTGGAGTGAGCTAAAGAATGATGATGGATTAAACCCAGATCAGTTGACTGGGGGTGAGTGTTTGATTTGCTCTAACGCTCCGTCCATCATCCCCTTTGGTATCGCTTTGTTCGCCCTAAGTTGGCAGGGTATGCCCAGACGTGGGTCCCTTGCTCACTTTGCCACTGGATTCAAGATAGCCTGGCTGATGAGGGTTCTGAACCCGAAACCGGTCCCAGGATGCTTGTTTCCGGTCCAGGAAGACATGGCTTGGCAGTTCGGGCTGGACTGTTCCCATGAGGCACAGGGTCAGACTGATTTGCATATGGCCATGTCTGAACTGGGGTGGTGGAGTGAGCTAAAGAATGATGATGGATTAAACCCAGATCAGTTGACTGGGGGTGAGTGTTTGATTTGCTCTAACGCTCCGTCCATCATCCCCTTTGGTATCGCAACCTTTTACAAACTCTGTACTATGCCCTATGGCCTATTTAGGGTCAACCCTTGGAGTGACTTTTATGTATTAAAAAGGAAGGTTTATGCCTGGGAAAAGCTTTATTTGCCAGGTATTAATGACAGTTTACAGATTATGTTTGTAGGTGGCATAATTACTGCTGCATGTCCACTAGTAAAAGACACACAAATGATGGACGGAATGCAGAACAAATCAAAACATTCACCACCAGTCAACAGATCTGGGTTAAATCCATTGTTCTCTTGCTCACCATGCCACCCCAGTTTAGACCCAGCCATATGCAAATCAGTCTTGACCCTGTGCCTCAAGAGAACAGTCGGGCCCTAAATGCCATTAGTAGCATTTAATTTGTATGCCTTGGGTATATATAGTACCCCTTTACTAGGGTAGTAAATTAAATGTGCAAGTTGGATGTAAGCCAATGTTGCCATGTTTTAGGGATTGAGCACACACACTTTAGCATTGGTTAATAGCGGTAAAGTGCAGAGTCCTAACACCAACAAAAATAAGATCAGCAAAAATGGAGGAATATGGCAAAATGTTTTTGGAAAGATTACCCTAAGATAGACAGGTTTAATGTGTGTTTCCTTGAGCTGAAATTGGAGAGAGCTACCCAACCTCCCGGGAATTCTCATCACTAATGTGGAAGATCCAGAAGAGACCATCAACACTGACGTGGTCTGACCCAGGATGGTGTTCCACCATAAAGTCCATTCCCTGGAACAGCTTGGGATTTTCATCCCTCATTTGCGTGAGCCATCTGAAGGGCCTGTGGTCTGGCTGAACTCAGAAGTGAATCCCAATCATATATGGTCTCAGCTTCTTCAGTGCCCAGACCACAGCAAATGCCTCCCTCTTAATAGCACTCCACCTCTTTTTCTGTGTAAGTAGCTTCCTGCTAATGAAGACTACAGGTTGGTATAGGCCCTCCTCATTTAACTGTGCTAAGACGACTCCTACGCCATGATCTGAAACATCTATATGCACAATAAATTCCTTGGAGAAGTCAGGAGTCTTGAGTACAGGTGTTGAAGGCTTTCTGACAGGCCTCTGTCCAGATCAACTTTTTGGGTTGCTTCTTAAAGACATGTCAGTTAAGGGGGCAACAATGGTGCCATATCCCTTAAAAAAACTCCTGTAATATACTGTGAGACTCATGAAGGCCCTCACCTTAGACTAAGTTTTGGGGGTTTGCTAGTCCAGAATAGTCTCAATCTTGACCTGGAGGGGCTGCACCTTGCCCCGCCACCATGTGGTCCAGATATGCCATGGAACCATGTCCTATCTGGCACATTCTGGCCTTGATAGTCAGGCTTGCCTGTTTCAGGGCCTGAAGTACTTCCTGGAGGTGGTATAGGATGTACCTCCCAGCTGGAACTGAACACAGCTATTTCATCCAGATAGGAGGCATAAAAGGCCTCCTTTCCCAGCCAGGACCTTGTTCACCAACCCCAAGAAGGTGGCAGGTGCATTCTTTAATCCAAAGGCTATCACCTTAAACTGGAAGTGACCCTCTGTGGTCAATAATGCTAACCTCTCATTGTCCCCCCTCAGTCAGAGCAATCTGCGAGTAGTACCCTCATGTAAGATCATAGGTACCGAGAAAGCTGGCAGTGCTCAGCCTGTCAATGAGCTCATCAGCTCGGGGGATTGGGTGATCATCATTCTTGCTGATTGAATTGAGTCCCCTGTAGTCCACACAGTACCTAAGTCCTGGAGTTGCGGCCAGTGGGGTGTCCTGGGGTACCAGTACCACTGGGCTGGACCAAGGACTGTTGGAGGGTTCAATCACCTGTAATGCTAGCACCTTGGAGACCTCCTCCTTGATGCAAGCTCTGACCTTGTCCAACAATTTGTACGTTTTGATTTTAACATCCATACTGTCATTAGTATCTATGTCATGGCTACACAAATGTGTGCATTACAATAAACACTTGGTCACAGTAGCAACAATTTAACAATATGAAAGAAATTGCGGCATTCATAACACCAATTTTGCATAATCTGCAGTGAATGCAATTTATTTTCAAAACATTAATCACTTTAGTTAGCAACACAGTTGCTCTTGCATCTAGAGTCATAGATATATTCGTAACGAAGGTGCTCAAGTGTTGGGAAAGGAAGGGTAGGGGTGTTCTGGATCAAAGTGAGTGAGTGAGGGTAATTGACAAGGGGAGGTAATGTGACATATATACATCAAATTCACATAGTGAGACCTTTCCGGCCTATCACAGGTCGACTGTTCTAGTAAATACACATAGCATTGGAAGACACTGATAATAAATCTCAGTCATAATAATCAATAGGAGCTAACTATATGAATAAGAGAACTCTTATAATGTATGTCAGAAAAAACAATTCTGTTTTATATGAAGGCCCTCACCCACCAACCTAGTTGGTGGCATGCTTCATCATCGGGCCCCACCCGATGGCACCGAATGTGCCTCGGGTGTGCTGCGACGTCTGCTTACAGCGGAGCGGATTGTGTAAAGTGAGTATGCAGTGATAACTGTAGTGAATGTGAAAATAAAAACTGTCCAATGAGTCCCAGGGTCCACAGGGGAGTTTTATTCATGAGCTCATGGCAGTATTTAAAAACAAGGCTACGGATGTTGTCTGGGGGTGATTATCGTCCCCTACATCCAGTGAGGTCAACTAGTTTCAGCCAGGCCTTATGGGAAAACTGGCTTTCATCAGGACCGGTATGTGTGTGGTGATTTAAAAGGGGAGTCTATAAAGTGTACAGGCTCCTATGTGCCGCACGCGCTAAGGTACGAGAAATGTAAGAGGATGGTTTCCTCTATAGTCGTACCTATAAAGTAAGGACAAACAAACATAAGGAAAACATAGAAAACAAACATACATCAAGAGTAAGAGGTGTGATAAGGCACCGTAATGTTCAAAGTGACTTGATATCGTCGTGCCTTAAATTGAAATAATGCGATCTGTGTCGGCATGTGAAACTCAATTGTCGTAGTTGTAATTATGCGTTACCGTGCTAGTCAATATCAATGAATAGTGACATTTGGTGCATGCGAACACGGAAGGCAGAACGGCTTACTCTTATGGTCTAAGAGGCTGACTCCATGAGTCTCCGGCGGGGGTTCGACTTACAGTCACACTCTGGTCATAGTAGAGGAGAGAGATAATTAAAGAGGGGCCCCTTAGTGGTCACACGTATGTGTTTCACAGTGAAACAGCGGTTTCCCCCATTACTCTACTTACTTCGTCACAGTCCAGAACCCACAGCTCCACCTACTTGGTCATCACGGGAACTCCGTCGATGTTCGTACTAGTTTTGGCGGGATTTAAATACCTATCAGGTGCTGCAGCTGCATTCGCTTTCCTGTCCAGTGCGATTAGCATCATTCAGGTACCGCAGCTGTAGTCGGTTGCCTCTCCAGCGTGACTAGCGTCTGGGGAGAGAGTAAAGACAAACAACAGACTGCGCGTGTGTGTAATATCATCAGAAACTACACTGTAGAGTGTAGTGATGGTTCCAATTGGCAGTGTATTGAAGGGCAGAATTTTTATGTTTAGAGCAACCGTTAAAAGTGAGATGACACGTGGCCGGTTAATCTAAATAGGCTTAGTATAGAAAGGGAGAACAGACTGATTAGGAGTAAGAGACATGGCGTGTAGTCTCACGCAGACTGGATGTAACACCTCTCAGGGTACGTGGTAATGTAGCCCACGAGTTCCTGAGACAAAATACACAAGTGGACGATGTTTCAGGTCATATCTCTTAGTTAAGTCAAAATGTGTTGTGTCCATATGAGGGGCCGTATCAATGGTCCTGAGTTCTAAATTAGAAAAAGGGCTTGTACTTGTTTTGTCTCAGTTGTTAAGACTATTCCAAGGAATATTGTCATTTAATCCTTGGGTATGGGTCAAAAGGCGATATATCCAACGCTGTTCTTTAGAGAGAATGAATTTATCGTTGTTGATGTTGTGATATGGTATATGTTCTATTATTGTCCATGATATATCATTAGGAGTGTGTCCTTTTTCCAGGTAATGATCCATCAGTTTGCTGTTTGATTTTTTGCACCGAATGGTGCTGCGGTGCTCCACAATTCTTGTCCTTATTTTCCTTGTGGTCATGCCGATATAGCAGAGTTTGCATGGGCATTCAATTAAGTATATTACGTTTGTAGAATTGCAATTCGTGTGTTTCAGTTGGTGCCACTTTTTACCCGGTTCCAGATCGAGTGTTTTGCTGGGTTGCGTTAGATGACTTACACTACAATTACCACATGGGTAATGACCGGTCACGTTAGGTAAACCCCATGCATTCAGAACAGTATTGTCAATAATGTTCTGTTTCTTAGGGCGGGTGGACACCAAACGGTCCTTCAGGCTACTAGCCTTCTTGTATGCAACTAGGGGTGGATCCCATTCTCTGGCTCCTGTATTGAGAATCCTCCAGTTTTTCTGTATTATCTTGGCAACCTTGTTAGATACTGCGTTGTACGTAGTGACACAAGTAAGTGGTGTAGATGTGACAGTTCGTGCTTGATCTTCAAGGAGGGCTTCCCTGTTCTGATTACGAGCACGTTTCTTTGTGGTTTCAATAATTTTGTTGGGATAGCCTCGTTCCTGTAGTTTTTGTGCGAGGTCTGTTGATTGTCTATGGAAATCTGCAGTAGAGCTGCAGTTTCGTCGTATATGGAGGAACTGTCCAAATGGTAGGTTCTCCCTGAGAGGGTGTGGGTGAAAACTCTCAAATTGTAACAGCGAGTTTCTTGCTGTCGGTTTATAATAAGTGGAGGTCTTGAGAGTTCCAGCCTCTGCTTCAATGGTGAGGTCCAAAAAGGTTATGTTTTGGGCATTGGCCGTGCTGGTGAACCGCAAGTAGGGGTCACATTCATTGAGCCAAGCCAGAAAAGTGGTTAGTGACTCCATAGTACCTGTCCATATCATCAAGATGTTGTCGATATATCGGCGCCAGAAGCAGATATTGTTAATATAGGGATTCGTGGTTGGTAGAATATGGGTCTTTTCAAAATGATAGACATATAGTCCAGCCACACTTGGGGCAAAAACACTGCCCATTGAGGTACCATTTGTTTGGAGATACAATTCACCCTCAAATTCAAAATAGTTCTCTTTAAGAGCCAGTGTGGCACATTGAAGGATGAAACCTCTGGGGGTAGTATATTCCCAGGTCGTCTCCATCATCATGTCGTGGAGGACTTTCAGGGTGGCATCTTGAGGGAGGCTAGTGTATAAACTTTCAATGTCTAGCCCTACCAAAAGTTGTGTTGTAGGATCAAAGTTCATGTATTTAATGAGAGACAACAGATGTTTAGTGTCTCTGATGTAAGTGGAGGCTTTCTGAGTTAGTGGGTTCAAGAAAAAGTCGCAATATCTTGAAAGAGGTTCTAGAAGGGAGTTAATTCCAGAGACGATTGGTCGTCCAGGTGGCGGTCTAGTCTCTTTATGAATCTTTGGTACTGTGTAAAAATAGTAGAATTGTTTTTTCTGACATACATTATAAGAGTTCTCTTATTCATATAGTTAGCTCCTATTGATTATTATTACAATTCCCTGGGGAAGTGAACTAGTCTATATCTCATTCCTCGCTCTCCCTTTGATATTTATTAATAAATCTCAGTCGTCAGGGCTTGTGTAATGGTGGTAGTAGTCAATGTTTTGACCTCTTCGAAATACAAGGTCATTCGATCCTTAGAGTGGGGTCTTCATCAGGACTGTGTGAAAGGAGCACCTAATCTGGCCAACAGCATGTGGAGTCAGGCTGTGCAGTCAAGGAGAGTGGGCTCACAAGAGCTCTAATTTACGCGAAACAGTACGGCCAAAAATGCATACACGAACATCCGTAGTTGAACTGTGGGTCGCAAGATCCCTCGCAGTAATAAGACAAATCTCAAACTTCAACTTTCCGGCTCCATCCCTCGAGTGATGTTCGTGCGTGCATTTTTGGACGTACTGTTTCCACGAATCGTTGACTACTACCACCATTACACAAGCCCTGATGACTGAGATTTATTATCAGTGTCTTCCAATGCTATGTGTATTTACTAGAACAGTCGACCTGTGATAGGCCGGAAAGGTCTCACTATGTGAATTTGATGTATATATGTCACATTACCTCTCCCTTGTCAATTACCCTCACTCACTCACTTTGATCCAGAACACCCCTGCCCTTCCTTTCCCAACACTTGAGCACCTTTGTTACGAATATATCTATGACTCTAGATGCAAGAGCAACTGTGTTGCCTAACTAAAGTGATTAATGTTTTGAAAATAAATTGCATTCACTGCAGATTATGCAAAATTGGTGTTGTGAATGCCGCAATTTCTTTCATATTGTTAAATTGTTGCTACTGTGACCAAGTGTTTATTGGACTGCAATTTTGACCCGGGTCTGGTAGCATTTCGGGTAACCCCATTGATACTTAATACACAAATGTGTGAGCCCACAGGTGAGGGAGAACAGGGAGGCAAACTGACCAAATAACTAGGGACAGTCACTCTGCTGCTCTGGGATCAAGGTAAGGGAGAGGTTGACACCCTCCACTGACTCATTGTGCTCCTTAGAAGATAGGAGGTCAGGGAGAGGTTCACTGTCCTCTTCTACCACATCAACTGTCACCAGAAGCATGGTGACCTCAGGCCTCTCAAAGTGTGGCTTGAGGCGGTTTATGTGGAGCATCCTTAAAGAGTTTCATGGGGTTTTGAGATCCACCAGGTAGGTGGTATCCCCCTTCCGCTCCTTCACCTCATATGGGCCTGTCCAATGTTCTTGGAGACCTCTGGGTTCTACATGCTCCATGACCAACACCTTTAGGTCGGGCTGAAACTCCACCAGAGTGGCCTTCTGATCCTAACAGAGTTTCATCATTTCTTGACTGGCCTTAAGATTGTCTTTAGCCTCATTCCAGAATTACTGAGAGCCATCATATAGCTGACTACATCCTGAGGGTGTTTCCTGGGAGCTTGCTCTCGCCCCTCCCTCAGCAGTCTGAGAGTTCCCCAAACAGGGTGTCCATAGAGGAGCTCATACTGGCTAAACCCATCCCCTTCTGTGGTACCTCCCTGTAGGCAAACAGCAGGCATGGCAAGAGGAAGTCCCACTTCTCCCTCTTGGGCCCAGGCAGGCCCATTATCATGCCCTTCAGGGTCTTGCTCAATCTCTCAACAAGCACGTTTGTTTGAGGACGATAGGATGTGGAGAACTTGCAGTTTACCCCACACTCATCCCACATGATCTTCATGTATGCTTACATAGAGTTAGTGCCTCTGTCAGACACCACTTGCTTGGGCAATACGAAGAGGGAGAAAATCCCCATCGGAGCCCTCGCCACCACAGATACATTTACGGACCTCAGAGAGATGGCCTCTGGGTACCTTGTGGCATGCTCCACCAAGACCAGGATGAACATGTTGCCTATGGCTATCTTGGAGTCCAGGGGACTAAGAATATTGATGCCAACCCTCCCAGCGGGAGTACCAATGACAGGCAAAGAAACCAGGGGAGCTTCAACTTCTTCCCTGCTTTCCTACTGGCCTGGCACATGAGAAAATGCTTACAGAATGTATTCGTAGTGGTCTTCATCTGTGGCCAATAGAAGTGGGGGACAAGCCTGGTAAAGGTCTTGTCCTGCCCCAGATTTCCTACCAGGGGCATATCATGAAAGAGCCCAAGTAGGAAAGCCCTGTAACACTGGGGGACCACCAGCACACGAGCTGCCCTCAGTCTAGGTACCTTAGGCTCACTAAACATGTGTTCATTCTAAAAATAGCTAAGGTGATCTTCATATGTATCACCTGCTGCATGGTGCCTCAAGCCCTCTGGGGTGGGACATTCTTTCTGCATTTCACAGAACTCTTCCTTGGTTGGCCCACCTTCAACTTGCCATTCAGCAAGCTCAGGCAGGTCTCCCAGGGCATGGATGTCTTCCCCGATAGGTTATGGGGTGACCTTCTCAGGTGATCTATCAACCTGGACCGTCAGAATTTCAGGGGGTGACTTCCCACACCCCATGTCATTCCCCTTATTGGTAGCCCCCTGGGCCATTCTAACAACCTTCAGGCTTCCTTGAGTCCCTTCTTGGACAGCTATGGAACTTGTGGTCACACAGAGCCATTCAGGTGAGCCCAACATATCCAGATGTGGCCTGAGCTCCACTTCCTTCTAGACAATGTGCTCGGAGTCATTACCTAACGAACAATCTGCAGGCATGACAGGGCTTACAGCTACTTTTAGAGAACCTGAGACCCCCCCCCCCGACTCAGAGGGAGCCAGAGCCACTTGGCAGTGACTCTCACAGTTGTCTGCGACTATGACCTAGTAGAATGTATTAGGAATGACCTACTCTGAGGACACCAGACGACACCTCACAGTAGTCATACTAGCTCCTGTGTCTCTCAGGGCTTCCACCCTTCAAGCATTAATGGTGACCCACTGCCAATACTTGGAAATATTGAAAGGCATACAAGCTTTTGGAACCATCTTTCTACACCGCAGGGGCAATAATGTAACCTCTGCTCTCTCCCACATGCCACCTGGGAGCACCTCCTCCCAAGCGTTACACTGGTAAACCCCGTTGTCTACCCACCCATTTCATTTAGGCTCTGACTAGGACTGGTTACTTTTGTTCCATTGGGAATTATTTTAAGGGTTTTAAAGAATGTCTTATGTTTAAAATGTTCTCCCCCCAGATACCTTTTTGTAACTCTGGTGCTGACCCAGAGGTCTGCCTCCTTTGCAAGCTCTCTGGGGTCAGTGGGCTTACTGTCAGTAGGATTTGGCACAGCTTTGTAAAACAGATATTGAACATGTGCTCTCTGAGTATCAGATTAAACAACTCAGTAAAATCATCTTCTTTGCTGCCGCACACGCAACAATTCTGTTCCTTGCTGCTGTAATCAAGAAAGTCCACCCAAGATTGGTTCTGCATCTTTTGGCTATGCCTGAATCTCATTAACTGTAGTTATGTCTTTCCAGAGTGAGGCCCCCAAAACTCTTCTGGGACCCTGTGTATCTTGTAGGTCACCTCATAGGCAGAAAACCACTTGTCAATATCATCCCCTTACAAATAGCTCTGGACCAGATCTTTAGGTATGTGAACCTTCTTGTCCCCCTCAGAAACTTTTGGTATGCTGCCACCATTACTGCTGGAATCTGTTTGCCTTGCCTTAAGTTCCAGCTCTCTCATGCTCACTTCATAGGCCAGAAGCAATTTCTTTTCAGCCAAGGTAGTCTTCGCTTCAGCTTTCTTTTCCCCCATCTTGAACTTCACCATCTGCAGCCTAAACTCCCTTTCAGGATTCCTGTCCACCTGCTCCTCTGAGGCTTTGGGAGGACATACGTCTTTCTTCTCAGGAAGGGATTTCCAATTCAGGTTACAAGTCATCCCACTCCCCTATTTGCTGCATCTCAGGCACTGCACAAAGGTCCTGCTCCTCCACATCATCCCCCTCATCCAGATTCTCTGTTGCTGTCAGCAACTGTTGGGCCTCCGCTCAGTCCCTCAGAGCTTTCTGAAGCACCAACTTCTTGGTGTCTTTCTTGGTTGGAAGTCCCTTTTCCTTACACTACTCTTTGAGCTCAACCACAGTGTAACTCTTCAGGATGATGAGCCCGTATTCCATTTCTGCTGGTATGGTCACAAACACTCAGGTGGAATGAGAGTGAATATGGAAAATGCAAAATAGCCAATCAGGGAGAATTTAAAAGAAACTCTAATTGGTATCAAACTATTTATCTGTGATTATTAGTGTAACATAGAACCGCTGTATTGCACTGCACAAACACAAGCACTATCCTCGCCGCTAAACATCAATGTAGGAAATTGGGTCACTGGTTGAATGGAGTGAAACCCTACTCAAGCAGCAACCACAATTCATGCCAGGGTGAAACACAAGCAAGCCCCAAACTAACTTGTGCTTAATCCTCTGGTAGCTTGGGACAAAAGCAGTCAGGCTTAACTAAGAGACAATGTGTAAAGTATTTATCCAGCACTTCAAGCAGTAATAAAAGAAAACACAACACAAGCATAATCCCAAATCAATTTAGAAAAATAAATTAACATGTAATAAATTATTTCAGACCAAAATGCAATAATTAAAACCAGAGATAAGCAATGTTAAAGATTTCAGCTAAAATAGTGCCTATTAGCACAAAGTGGCAACTGTGTTTATCTGGTCGCGCTGGACTGGGGCAAGGTCACAAGTTCAGGCCGATCACGATGGAGCATAGGCTGGATATAGGGACCAAGAGTTAGGCCTGCTTAACAAAGTACCTTAATTCCAGATTTTGGAGCATTGAAGATCCCGCATCTAGGATACGTCATGGTGCAACAGTTCTGATGAGCTGTGGGCGGTCAGGCAAGGTTCGGTGTTAACAATGCATCACGCAGCAGCGATTCTGATGAAGCCATTGACAAGGCTTGTGATGTGAAGTCTTACGTCATCATCAAGGATGCCATATACGGAGGCTTGCATTGAAAAGTCTTGTGTTGGGGATGGGTCTTGCAGTGGTAATGCTGTAGAGCTGTAGGATGCAATGCAAGGTCCTGTATTGTGCAGTGACAGTTCTGATGCAGAGCTGCGAGGATATGCATTGTGCTGTGTAAGGTTCTGCCCAGGAGACCACAGCTGGGCTGGTAGAGCACCTTCAGGCACACTTACAAGGGTCCAGGACTGGAGTAACACCACTTTGGGGGGGCAAGATTAACAGCAGGCAAGTCCAAGTTTTGGGTGCAATGTTGTTGGAGCATTTTCTGTCCCTGAGGCTCTGAATAGGAGGTTAGCCAACTAGCCCCTGGAATCACTTTGGTGGTCCTGGGTTCAAAATGCAGGTTTCAATCAGTCAGCAAAGTAGCAGTCCTTCTTGAAGCAGAGTAGCACAGCAGCCCTTCTGGGTCTTCTACATGTCCAGAGATGCACTGAAAAATTGGGACTCAGGGTCCAATATATATAGCTGGTGCCAGCTTTGAAGTAGAAGAAGGTTCTAGAGGTTTCCACCCCCAGAGGTGTTTGGTATTTCCTGCCTCCCTGCCCTATCCTCAGCTTGTCAGGGGCACAAAAGATTAGTATGTATTGCTGTGTGAGTGTGCTGAGGCAGAGTCTTTGTGATGAGCAAGTGGGGTAAGTGCCAGCTCCTACCCCTATCAGGTCAGAGATGGCCCATCCTGCCAACACCTACTCCCCCTTTGTCTCACTGTCTGGGAGAAATACACAAAGGCCATTTGGCAGCTACACCTAGCCAAGTGACACAGGATGCAGGCTACAGGCACCAAACGGTTGGGGCAAAAAATGTCAACTTTTTAAAAGAGGCATTTTCAGAATTGTGACTTAAAATCCAAATTTATCATTATGGAGGGTTTTAAATTTCCATTCTTTAGACACCAAACTCAACATTCCTACTTGCCCCACATTGAAAGGTAGCACTTATTAAATGTAATATGTTATACCAATATTATCCTATGGGAAAGGTGGGATTTGCAGAAGTGAAACAACAATTTAAGGGGCATATTTACAAGGAGCTATCGCCGAATTAACGGCACTTTATCGCAGCCAAAGTCGTGATAAATTCACCTCCCCATTCACAAGCCGGTGTTAACAGCCCACAGCACCAGTTTACCCGCGATAGCAGCCGCAAAAAACATCGCCACAGAGGACCCCCGCAAATATCGCTAATGAGATGCAGAGTAGGCTTTCCCGTGACAAAAGCCGAGACAACAGCACACCTCAACATTCTCAACGACCAGCCACATCCGCGATAAAAACACAAAACAGGTGATAAGGCGCGTTAGCACCAGGAAATCTACACCTGCTCTGACCTGGTGTAGAGTCCGACGGCAGCCAGCACCATAAAATGGAGCACAGCCCAGGGCCACATCTGAAGGGCAACAGATGCCATGGCGCCACTCATCATGCAGCCCGGACACCCAAGAGGGCCACAACACCCACCGACACCTCACCCAGGCCCGCAACACCCCCCCCCCGGACCACCCCCAACCCCGGACTAAGAAATTACACACCAACACCACGAATCCCAAAACAAACATTTTGCCTGATGTCGCACAAGCAGGAAAATAAACATACATGCGTGGCCAGAAAATGTTGAATCAGTCATACAGCAATGCAATCACCAACACAAAACACCATACAAACAAAAGCAGAAACAACCCTTAGGATGAGTCCTAGCTGCTTCTCACTGGACAATCCGTAGCACACAGCCTGGAAGACCAAATCCAAGAGAAGAAGGTGTGCCATGCACCCAACAAAGGAAAGAGAGGGAGAGAGCGAGGGAGGGAGACGGAGTGAGATAGCACAAGCAGCACAAGGCTGCTCGGGCACCTGGCTCCACATGCCAACATGTGTGTGTGCATCGCCATCCGTACACCATGAGCCCAAGGCCGTGTCCCAATCTCAGCGCCAAAGCCACATCACACTCCAAAAACGCAAGTAGTAGTCAGACAAACATCAATCAATCAATCACGGCATTTATAGAGCGCGCTACTCACCCGGGAGGGTCTCAAGGCGCTGGGGGAGGGGGTAAGTTACTGCTCGAACAGCCAGGTCTTGAGCTGCTTCCTGAAGGAGAGATGGTCCTGGGTTCGCCGAAGGTGAGTGGGGAGGGAGTTCCAGGTCTTGGCTGCCAGGTGGGAGAAGGATCTTCCTCCGGCGGTGGCTCTGCGGATGCGTGGTACGGTGGCGAGGGCGTGGCTGGTTGATCGTAGCTGGCGGGTGGGCGTGTAGAAGGTCATGCGGTCGTTGAGGTACTTGGGGCCCAGGTCGTGGAGGGCCTTGTGTGCGTGGGTGAGGAGTCTGAACGTGATTCTCTTGCTGACGGGGAGCCAGTGCAGGTCTTTCAGGTGTCCGGTGATGTGGCTGTGTCGGGGGATGTCCAGGATGAGTCGTGCGGAGGCGTTCTGGATGCGCTGGAGTCTTTTTGAAGTTTGGCTGTGGTTCCGGCGTAGAGGGTGTTCCCATAGTCCAGTCGGCTGGTGACGAGTGCCTGGGTGACGGTCTTCCTGGTTTCAGTGGGGATCCATCTGAAGATCTTGCGGAGCATGCGCAGGGTGTTGAAGCACGAAGATGAGACGGCGTTGACTTGTCTGGTCATCGACAGGGAGGAGTCCAGGATGAAGCCCAGGTTGCGTGCGTGGTCCGTTGGCTTGGGCGCGGTGCCCAGGGCCGGGGGCCACCAAGAGTCGTCCCAGGCGGAGGGTGATGAGCCCAGGATGAGGACTTCCGTCTTGTCTGAGTTCAGTTTAAGGTGGCTGTTCCTCATCCAGTCGGCGACGTCTCTCATTCCGTCGTGTAGGTTGGCTCTGGCGGTGGTGGGGTCGTTGGTGAGGGAGAGGATCAGCTGGGTGTCGTCGGCGTAGGAGATGATGTTGAGGTTGTGTTGGCGTGCGATGGCTGCGAGGGGGCTCATGTAGACGTTGAAGAGGGTTGGACTGAGTGAAGATCCTTGTGGAACGCCGCAGATGACTTCGGTGGCCTCGGATCTGAACGGGGGGAGGCGGACTCAGGGATGAAAGCACCATTGTCCCAATGCAGAATGCGGGAGGACACCTGCACCTCTGACCTTGGTCCAGAACATGCCTGGAACACCCTGACAGAGATGCAATGGCAGATGGGGACGACTCCCACACCACGCATTCCGCAAATGAACCATCCGACTCATCCACAGCCCACACACAGAAGCCCCTGCCTGTGGTACCCCTGCATGGGATGCCCTTGACACTCACGGAAACAGCAACCCATAACCCACAACGTTGCACACACATTCGAATCATTGCTCAGAGCTGTGGCATATCCTCCACACAACTGCCGCAGTCCAGAAGAGTGCCTGTTCACGAGACGCACCAACGCAATGTCAGGCCATACCCGGCACATGCACAACCCCTGTCACGTGGAACAGTACCGTGCACGTATGCTGCATTTACTGGGCGCACTGCCACTGGCAGTGTTGCGGATCAGTTACAGGCTCAGCTTCCGCATTGCCCACGTCTACTGTGTCCAGCCCTGGTTCCACTGCCGAACATGCACATTCGAGTGTTTCATGGATGTCTGTCTATCGAACACAACTGTTGATGAATTGGACTATGACTTGTGTCTGCGCCCCCTGTTGGATCACGAACAGGAGTGTAACTGAGACAGCCATGCATGGGATGCCTTGACATACTGCGTATGTATTGGTAGTTATGCATGGGAGATTGCACAATTTCTCGTGTGCAGTGACCACATCGAGGCGCTCCACTATTGGGCTGTGTTGCGGATCGGTGAGACGGCGTGGGCTGAGCACACCTGCCCGGACCACCTAATGGATTGGCTCACCCTGGTGTTCCTTGAACACGACAACTACGTACTATTGGAACACATTGCACATGGAGCACGACATGTGAACCCGTCGGACCCTCACACCTGATCACTGTCAACAGAGCAGACAATCGGCACACACCGGAGGCAGAGCAACATGCAGATCCCACGCGCAGTGAGTCGTGCCCCCCACACGGGGCAATTGGCAGACGCCAAACAACACATGACTCATCCAGCAAGGCAAGGTGGGCTGTGAGCATTGCCATCCGTGATGAATGTTGCCCATTTCAGCCCCAACATTTTCTGAACCTCGACATGCACCCATGCTGCGTGTAAGTGTCTTAAGCATGTCCCTGCCTGTTGTGGCCGTTGCGTCGTCCGTACTGACACGCACATGCCAATAAAGCCTATGCCACTCCACTGGTGTCTAACTGTGAGGTGTGTTGTCTAGATTGTCCACTTGTGTGCCACAATGAGCCTCGTCCCAACACAGGGAGGAACTGACTGATGCATGTGCAATGGGGGTGTGTCCCTTTGGCAAGCTCCACCTCTGTGAGCCAGACATTGTTTTTGGATAGGTGCTGGACGACATGTGCACTTACATGACTCCAGCTATGTGTGTATGGTGTCCAACCTCTGACCATGTGGAGCAATGTCATACATCACATCAGAAGGTGTCCACACAGATGTGTGTAAGTCGGTATGTGACGTGAAGTTCTGCTGTCACACGTGGTGTGGGATACCACTCCTGGCCTGCCACCGTTTTGGTCACTCCTACACACGGCCCTATTCAAAACATGGACGTGTGCCTACGTTGGGGTGTTGTGAGATTGCTGTTGATGTGCAATGGGGACACAGCTAGTACTCACCTTCACAGTCATCCAATTGGCCATGTGTCTCAGGGATATACATGCGCATAGATGTCAGTTACCAGGGTGTACCTTCATGTGCAATCATCGTACCCACATCCAGCCATACTTCCATATGTGAGTGAACATAGTGATGACACATCTGTGTGATTTAGAATGTTTTATTCACATTCAGGTGATTGACGGAGCTGGAGCCGTACCTGGCCATCCAAGCCCACATCACATGGAAGCCCAGTGGTGGGCCAACCAGAGTCCTTTGGGGATTGCACAGTGATTGGGAAAGGGAGAGTGCAGTCCGCAGCAGGATTGCTGTGTGATTGGCCAGCGGTGAAGAAATGGCCGTCCGTGTCGGGGTCCGGGTGAATGTCGCAGGGTGTTCCGGAGGTCAGTAGGAGGTATTTCTCAGGGCATGATGCATAGGTCATGACCAGGCAGGGACAGGCCATATGGCGGTGATGGATGCAACTGCCTCCTTTGTCACACAGTATTTCCCATCCCCTTCTCACTCCCCTGATACGGGTTCTGTGTCCGGTGTGTGTGGCGGGGTGATGGTTGCTTCGCTGTGTGCCCCTGACACATCAGACTGCATAGGTGATGGTGCAGCATCACAGTGTGCCACGGACACATCAGGGGTCGGAGCTGTGTGCAGGGCCGGACTGGCTACTGAGCGTTTTGGTGTGCTGCCAGGCTGGGGGCTGATTTCACTACGGTGGGGGCTGATTTCGTTGATGGGGACCTGCATGTGCTTCAAAATTAACAAAGCAAAACGAATGGTTTTAAGCACACGCAGGTCCCCATCAACGAAATCAGCCCCCAGCTTGGCAGCACACCAAAACGCCCGGTAGCCGGTCCGGCCCTGGCTGTGTGTGTCAGTGTTCCCGCTGCAGTCATCTGGGAACGGCTCAGTGGCAGCAATGGCAAGTTGGAGTACTGCAGAGCGTTGCTGTTCCCAGCCACTACTTGCTGGTGCCAGCCGTGGCAGACATTCTTCCAGCCTGCATCTGCTCCATGGTGTCCATTGCCCTCCGCATCTGTGCCAACTCTGTGCTGTCATGGCCAGGGGCCTGTCTGACCAGATAGTTCCTGCATTAGACTCATGGCACCAGCGAGGTTAGCCAAGGTCTGTGGCGGAGCATGGTGCGTACAGGGGGTGTCCGATAGGGACTGTACGTGGTCCCTGATGGGACTCCGACACCCACTTATGGCATCGAGTTTGGCTGCCACGAGCTCGAAACCCACCCACAGCTGATGAGCCAACTCCACCTGGCAACCCAACACACGCCGTTGGAATTCCATGTATTGGTCGGGGGGGTCCTGGGAGACAGCCGTGGTGGTGTATGTTTCCTGCTGTGTGGTCTGTGCAGGTGGTGGGGTCACCTCGAGGCAGCTGGCCTGGCCTGCTCCTGGGGGTGGGGTGCAGAGGCTGTCCAGCATCCGTTGGAGGGTATCTTGACATGTGTGCAGGTTGTCTTCTTCATCATCAATGGTGGGATGTGTGGTGTGCTCTGCAGGGGGTGTTGTTTGTCCCTCTGCAATGTAAAGGGGAGATGCAGGTTAACAGAGTTTCATATGTATGGTGATGATTTGCAGATGTTCACATTCAGACTGCATGCCAATGTACATTGTGACTGTTTTGGGGGAGCTGGCTATTTGATGGCAGTCAGTGTGTTTTTCGACTAAATGACGGATGTGTGGTAGTACCCGTACATTATCATCACACAGTGTCAGGCAATGCCAGATGTGGGTGGACAGTTACTACGCACGAGCGGAACCTGTTGTGGGTTCTGTCCTGTGGTGCTGGTGTTGCACTTTGTACCACATTGGCTTCATTGCGGATGTCCTGTGATTGCTATGTGTGTGTGCTGCATTGTGGGGGACTTGCCCCTGCAGCTCTGATTTCGTGTAGCCTTCTCCCTTTGAGGCGGGGTGCCTTAGAATTGTGTGCTTTTCGGGGCGCGATTTGCTTTTGACTTGGGTCATGTGTGCTCGCGGACTGTTTTTGTGGTCTGGTGCATTGTTTGTCTGCTGCGTGTATTGTAAGGCATGGGTTGTGGGTGCATGTCGGAGTGTGACCTGCTCCTTTACGGATGTGATCCGCACCTGGCTACCTCCATGTCGCTTTGTGTGCCATGTCATTTTTCTGGGGCAGCTGCCAAGCTATCGGACATGCAGTGTTACTTGCATAGTCAGTGTGGGTCACGGAGCCGCTGCTTTGCTGGATTCAGCACATGTGCACGGGTCGGTTGTGATATTGGTGGTAGGGGGGGCCCCTCTGTGCACATTGTGGATGGGGGCCTACTTGGCGTTTCTATGTGTGCTGCAGTGTGCCAAGGCATTCAGGGACATGTTCCACGGTCATTGTGGGTGTGCTGTGTGCTGCGCGTAATTGTGCATGTGTGCCTTTGTGCCCATCTCCCCCGTCCCCCGTCCCTAGTGGTTACTCACCCTGTTGCTGTTGGGTCAGGTCGTATCGTGCTGTGTCCAGGCCCCCCAATCCTGCCACTGTCTCCTCACTGCTGACTGTGGCCACCATTTGCTCCAGCTCATCCAGCTCCGCCTGTGTCGCAGGACTCCCACCTCCAGTCGCCGTTGCTGCCTCCCTGTTGGCGGTGAGCTTATGTTTGGTCTGCCTTTTCAGATCATGCCAGCGCCTCTTGACCTCCTCCAGTGACCTCCTGGACACTCCGACTGCATTGACCTTGGTGATGATGGCCTGCCATATTTCGGTTTGGGTTGCCAGTGCCGCAGTGGAGGTGCCGAACAGTTGTTGATGGTGTTCGGTCACCCCCGTGATGATGATTTGGTCTTCCTGCGGACTGTACCCGGTCTTCCTCTTCCTCTTGTCCTCGCCCTTCCCCGAAAGCGGGGTTCCTGGCTGGTCCTCCGTAGGGCTTGTGGTGTTCGGCTTGTCCTCTGCACTCGGTCCTGGTGCATCCATGTTGCTACGCATTTTGAATTGTTTTTGGGCTTTTTTTTTCTTTCTATTATGGTGCTTTTTCCCGCCGGCCGCGTGGGATTTACAGGCCTGTGGCTGGTGTTCACTGATTTCTGTACCGCGATTGGCCTCATCGCATGATTTCTCGCGTTTCGCATTTTTTCGGCGTGGCGTTGATTTTCACGCTGTCATTTGACGCGTTATCTGGTGACTATCGCCTGGTACCGCCTTGTTGTGAATTCCACGTTGACACGGGGTTATTTTCCCGTGATAGGCTGCGTTATTGAAAGTTGCGTTACGCTACTCTTGCGGTAGTTATCACACGTTCTTGTGAATATACCCCTCAGAGTTTTATGATGCAGGGACATTCAAATCTTAAAACCACATGTTAACTTTTAAATACATTTCAGCCTGCCCTATGGGCTGTTTAGGGCCTACCCTAGGGATGTCTCATATGTAGCAGCCTGCACTATGGGTTGTTTAGGGCCTACCTTACGTATGTCTTATATGTATTAAAAAGGAAAGTTTAGAACTGGTTAGACGTGGTAAAGGGCACAGTGTCCTAAGGCCAACAAAAACAAGTTTGGGGGAACACTACTCTAAGGATGACAGGTCTAACAGAAATGCTTTATTTATTTCTGTTATGACCTGTTTAACAATTTGATTTGTGTTGAAGATATCTATCCTTTGCGTTTGTTACATGGTCTCATGGGACTCAGATTCATAGTACCCGGATTATTGAAATGTAAAGCATAGCTTGGCAAATTATGATGAAGTCATGCTGGGTTTAATGTCTTTCTATGTGTTTGTGATGTGTTTACCAAGGGGCTGAGACCAGCTTACATCAAGTTCTCAAAGATATTAATTTCTGATGGCATTTCTGCACCAGAAGGGCTGAAAGGAGCGAGAATAGGTAATTTGTAGCATACATAATATTACGTCTTTTCACAGTTTTGTGTGAACTTTTTCTCAAGATTTGGAGGACTTCAATCCTTGTTTGTATGGCTACATAGATTTGGTAGTTACACTGCAACGGTATTTGCTCAAAAGATAATGCATGTGACAGCAGACATCTAAAATGTACTTGTTTTCTTGCAAACAGACAGTGAAAGGGCGTGCCATATTGACAGTACTTGGAACGTGAAGAATGAATGCCTTGGTATAGCCTACCTTCTACTGCAGTAAATTGAAAAGTGAGAATATCTACAGTGTCATGCTTATGCCTGCCCTCCCCTGAAAAACATTATAGTAGTGACAATATTCACCAATGCCATTCAAGAGCCTACCCCACAAAGTCAGCATGAAACGATAAAATTTTTAGTGAGCGAGACAAAAACATAATCAAGTTTGTGTGATTTATGTTTTGACTCGAATAGTTCTGGGATAAGCTTTGAAAGCTAGAGGGACATTGAGGAACGACTGTGCAGAAGTTACTAAATAAATAATGTACATTAACTTCTATACCTATAGATCCATGTCTCCCATTTTCCCCAGTCCATCTGACCTTTATTCTCTATTTATACTCCTGCAATATTACAATAAAGGGAAAGAAATTAAAATATGGAAATGCAGACTATTGAAATATGGTGGGAAACAGGAATCACTCTGTGTGATGCCTGAAAAGAGTGTGGCACACATGCTACCCAGCTTTGTTTGAGAACTAACATTCACTCTGGCCCCATTCATCATTCATACTTGAAGTTCCAGTCTAATAAACTAATAAAGGGTGGAGGGGTGAATTGCTAGTGTCCACATGTTACTAATATGAGTAATGTTTTAGGTCTGGTGCTAGCAAAAACATTTTGATTTTACTAAAATGATATGTATAATATATATATATATATATATTCACTGAAAAAACCATAGGTTTTAGGGACAGTTATAGTTAGTTGGACATTGCACTCGTACAAAACCCGTGAAATTCCCCCGTTATAGTTAGTTCAGGTAACTATAACTCGCGCCCCCGCAATGCACTGCTGATGACGTCACATATTACATCACTCATGACATGGTCAGTGACATCACTGATGACATCACTGATGTCATCTCAAATGACATCACTGATGACATCATCCAGTGACTGTGTGTTTCTGTAAAGTTTAAATATGTTTAATATATATAGGGAAAGGCGTATTGAAGAATGAGTGGTGTATAAGTGTCTGAATGGATGATTTAGTAGGTGCGTGACTAACTCTATAAGTGAGTGATTAAACGTATCTTACTGAATGCATGGGTTAGTGACTAAACTGGGTGAATGTCTGTATCCGTCTGTCTGTTGCTGTGTAAGTGGCTGCATGGGTTTGTGAATAGCTACATGAGTGTCTATGTGAGTTATTGATTGGTTGTCTGAGTATCTGTATGGGTGCCTGAGTGTTTGTGTGGGTGGGGTGTGTGCGACTCTGTGCATAGATGTGTGAGTGGGTGATTCACTGGGTGGATGGTTTCAAGAGTGCATCTGTGATAGACTGTATGGGTGGGTAAGTGTGTGTAAGAGTGTGTAGTGAGTGAATGTATGTCCCAGTGGTACATGTGTAAGTAACTACATATGTGAAAGGCAGTATATATGTGTGTTGGAGTATATAAATAGCTATAAGCGAGAGTGTGTGATTGTGAGAGTGACTGTATGGATGAGTGTGTGCTTGTATCAGAGATTGTATAAGAGAGTAAGAATGTGCTAGTATTTGTATGAGTAAGTGAGCTGGTGTGTGTATAACTGTATATGTGAGTAAATGGGTGTGTGCTTAATTTTTTGCATGACTGACTAGGTGTGTGAGTACCTCTATGGATGAGTGGTGGTGTGTGAGTGTTTATATAGATGTATGAGTGCATATAATAGTCCTGTACTGAGTGACTATAAGTATGAGTAACTGTACGGGTGAGTGAGTAGATGTGTGTGTGTAGACCTAAGAATCAGTGAGTGTGTATATAGTAATTGGTGTTGGAGTGTCTATGGTTTTGACAATGGCAGTCTGTAATTTACAGTGGGTGTATCAAAAGTTATATTAGGGTGTGAGAAGATGCATCAAATTATCACATGGATGATGTCATCAGTGATGTCATCAGTGATGTCATTTGAGATGTCATCAGTGATGTCATCAGTGATGTCACTGACCATGTCATGAGTGATGTAATATGTGACGTCATCAGCAGTGCATTGCGGGGCGCGAGTTATAGTTACCTGAACTAACTATAACGGGGGAATTTCACAGGTTATGTACGAGTGCAATGTCCAACTAACTATAACTGTCCCTAAAACCTATGGTTTTTTCAGTGAATTTGTAAGGTTTTTTAAATGCTAATTTCTAACTATAACGTGCCTGAAACCTATGGTTTTTCAGTGAATTTCAAAGGTTTTTAAATGCTAATTCCTAACTATAACATGTCTGAAACCTATGGTTTTTTTCAGTGAATTTCAAAGGTTTTGTAAATGACAATTTTTAAATGTATTAATTGTTATATTTATTTTTTTGATACTGATTTACTACATTTTTTTAAACTATTTATTTTTAGATATTTTATTTTTAAATTACATTATAATTACATTATACATTACATTACAAAATATACTTTCTCAGAATGAATTACTTTAGTTTAAATACTTTGCAAATAGGCAATAGACTTTTAAGTACAGTAGTTACAGTTGTTGCAATGGGCAACACAATTTCAAACACAATGCAACATTGAGCTCAATGTGAATTTCTAGTTAAATGCAATTAGTTACTTTATGGATTACTTTTCTAACCACAGGACTGGATCCTAGATTCAGTCCTGGGACATCTCCTGTAAACAGTTGAGTAAAAGCGTTTTGGTTACAGTAGTGATTTTTAAGGAATATTATTGTATTTTAAAAGTTGACAGAAACTTTTTCACATAGAATCACCAATGTTATCCTATGGGAGGAAATTCACTGAGCAGGTAAGTAGTGTTATCGTTACTTTTTCTTACTCAGTGGTGGATCCTGGATCCAGCACTGGTGCATCTCCTGTAAACAGTTGAAATAATGCGTTAAAGTCATACAGGCGATTTTTAAGGAATATTTGTAGTTTGTGAAAATCGACACTTTGAAACTTTTCTTCTGAAAACCAGACAATGGATTCCTATGGAAGGAAATACAAGTTACTGGTAAATACGGTTAGAATTACTTTTCAGGGTCAGTGCTGGGCTAAAAGATGCAGCACTGGGTTCTCTCCTGATAACAGGTGAGTAAATCGGAATTCGTAGTTCGGCTGATTTTAGAGGAATATTTGTATGTTTCAAAAATCGACAGAAACTTTTTCAGCAAAAAGCAGGCAATGATATCCTATGGAAGGAAATTCAAGTTATTGGTAAGTACGGTTAAAATTACTTTTCAGGATCAGTACTGGGCTCAAAGGTGCAGCACTGATGTCTCTCCTGATAACAGGTGAGTAAATCGGAATTCGTAGTTCTGCTGATTTTAGAGGAATATTTGTATGTTTCAAAAATCGACACTTAGAAACTTTTTCAGCAAAAAGCAGGCAATGATATCCTATGGAAGGAAATTCAAGTTATTGGCAAGTACGGTTAAAATTACTTTTCAGGATCAGTACTGGGCTCAAAGGTGCAGCACTGAGGTCTCTCCTGATAACAGGTGAGTAAATCGGAATTCGTAGTTCGGCTGATTTTAGAGGAATATTATAAAGTTCCAAAACTCCACACTTAGAAGAATTTCCAAGTGAAACCAGTCAATGTTAGCCTATGGAAGGAAATTCAAGTTACTGGTAAGTACGGTTAGAATTACTTTTCAGGATCAGTACTGGGCTCAATGATGCAGCACTGAGGTCTCTCCTGATAACAGGTGAGTAAATCGGAATTCGTAGTTCTGCTGATTTTAGAGGAATATTTGTATGTATCAAAAATCGACACTTAGAAACATGTTCAGCAAAAAGCAGGCAATGATATCCTATGGAAGGAAATTCAAGTTACTGGTAAGTACGGTTAAAATTACTTTTCAGGATCAGTACTGTGCTCAAAGATGCAGCATTGAGGTCTCTCCTGATAACAGGTGAGTAAATCGGAATTCGTAGTTCGGCTGATTTTAGAGGAATATTTGCACAGTGGTGAAGGGAGGGGGCGGGGCTTCAGGTGACATGTCTGCAAACAGGCCCCATGGCGCGTTTTAAGATGGGGAATTAAATCCTCCTCAATCCCGAGGGTCCCTAGGGGCCAAGTAGCCCACCAGATACCTCCAGTATGCGCCAGAGAGCTGCGTTGCAGAGAGGTGTTCAGAGGCCATGCCCCTTTTTGCACGTCTCTGCAACGCAGCTCTGTGGCGCTTTCTGGACGTACCTGGTGGGCTAGTTGGCCCCCAGGGACCCTCAGGATTGAAGGGGATTTAATTCCCCATCTTAAAACGCGCAACGGGGCCTGTTTGCACACATGTCACCTGATGCCCCGCCCCCTCCCTTCACCACTGTGCAAACGCGCCCCGTGGCGCGTTTTAAGTTGGGGAATTAACTTGCAATTTGGTGTAATTCCGTTCAGCAGTTCGGGCTGTAGCCGTGGCTAAAGTTTCCTATGGGAAAATGAATGGGGAAAACACGTTTTAGGACCCCCCTTTTTTCTCGGCCACCGCTTGATGAATCACCCCAAAACTTTCAGGGTAGGAGCGGACCGGAGCGGGCCATAAAGTTTAACAATTTCGCGAAGATTCGTCAACCGACGCAAGAGTAATTTCAAATAGAATGTTGCGGATTTCCTATGGAAAATAGGTCCTAACTATAACTATCTACTGGCGACCGCCAGTAGATAATATATATATATATATATATAAACGTAATAAACCAGAAACTTATCGTTGATCCAGCCCCTCTGTCGGTGTCTGTTTCTTAATTGAAGAAAGTGGAGTTGGAGTTGATATATATATTGTAGTTAAACAATCAGAAAGTCGAGATCGCTTTCTGGCCAGAGGATATAGAGCTGACACAGTGGATGCAGCTATAACTAGGTCCAGATTGAGGCCAAGGGAGGATTTGCTGCAATACAGAGTTAAACTAAAAGGCAAGGAAAGAGGACCACCAGAAGAGGCCCAGGAACCTACTAGATTAATTCTTACATTTTCTAGGCAGGAAAAGCAACTGAGGGCCATAGTAAGACGAAATTGGCCCATTCTTCTGGACGACCCCATAATAGGCACACTCTTACACACCAAACTATCTATCACATACAGAAAAACAGCGAGTATGGGTAATGCACTGGTAAAAAGTAGCCCAGAGGACCTAGATAGGGGGATGTGGCTCATGGCCAGAAAGGGCTTTTATAAATGTTTGACCTGCAAGGCCTGTAAACACGGCGTTAACAAAACTTCGTATCAGACAGCATACAATACCAGAATACAGGTAATTAAACATCATCTAACCTCTAAATCTGAGTATGCGGTATACATCCTTGAATGCAGCTGTAACCTCAAATACATTGGGAGTACGAAGTTAGCCGTACACAAGAGGATACTCCAGCATACACAGGCAATCATCAACAACGATGCTAGCTATCCCATGGCTCGACATTTTAATGAATGTCACAATAGGGACCTCAAGCATCTCAAATATTATGTTATAGATGCTATATCCATACAGAAAAGCGGGGGAAATCGGAAAGCTAAGCTGAGGCGCCTTGAAACTAGTTATATTTTACAATTTTATTCCAAACAACCAGAGGGTCTCAATACAAGCGAGGATTTGCACACCTATCTATGATATATAATACCAATATATTACTCATATTGATTGGCTATCATACCATTACACGCAAATGTTATTAGTGGTAGACACAATTTTCAAGCTTGGCAGGAATAATCTAATCGTATATAGATAGGCACTGCTTTTGTACACATCTTTATCTTATTAGCTTGTGGAATCTCTATATTTTATACTGAATATGTAAAAAAAAATGTAACATATTCTTTTGTAGGATTTTTTATTCATGCACATATTTATTCATTTTAGACAGTTGTTTAAGTATAACATAATTATAAAGGATATATTTATATATTCAGGTATTTATGTGTACACTGGGGAATCCACTGAGAAATGTAATATTTAAGACATGTCTATGAATGGATTCTCTCATGACCCACTTTATCTTTCACTGTAATCATCCCAACGGGGGCAGCTCCAAAACATTATGTTAATATAGCTGCCACCATAGGTGTGTTGAGGAAATTTTCGGTATTGGCTGTTTTTGCACAATATAGTCTTATCACTGACTGTGCATTGGGTGATTTTCAACATATAATGCTGTCAGAGTAAGGATAGGTGAGCACATTATAATTTAGGATAATTTGCAATTTTTTTATTGTTTATTATATATTTTTTAGCACTTCGTCACTAAATTGGTATTTTTGCCAAATTGGTATATGGAAATGTATAGTTTCCATATTGTAGATGGTTCGGACAATATGATGTATGATAACAGTATTTATACTTCAACACCATTGACTGACAGAACCGTAAAATATGGCAATTAGCTCCATTTCATTATATAGATGTTGAGCACCAAGGTTAATAGTGAATACATTATTACACACAATTTTTAGGGGGTTTAAGCATTTTAACTTCCAGTCAACCATAGACATAGGAGATCAAAAGAAATGCAATGGTACATGGAGGCATTGAAGCCGTAATGTTCTTATGTATTTTATCCAGCATTTTACAAAACAATGGGTATGCCATGGTATATACTTATTATAATTCCATTTTATGTATTATCATGATTGGGATATATTTGCAATGCATTTATGCAATGATGTGGAACCATGGATAGTATTTTGTCTAGGTCTGTTAATATGGTTGCAAGCACTGGCACTTTAAATTGGGTTGACACAGTCTTAACGATGTCATGTGATCAAGGCCGATCATCGACTGAAACGCGTCATGGCGGACTACATGTGAGATAAAATAAAAGTATTTTGCACAAGATTGGGTCTATGCTCGTATTTATCCCCTTGGAGGGGATTGGAAAGCTTACGAGGACTCTCAATATATATATATATATATATATATATATATATATATATATATATATATCTACTGGCGGTCGCCAGTAGATAGTTATAGTTACAACCTATTATCCATAGGAAATCCGCGACATTCTATTTGAAATAACGTTGGCGCCGGTTGACGAATCTTCGTGAAAGTTTCCAACTTGTTGGGCGCTCCGCTCCGCTCCTACCCTGAAAGTCTCGGGGTGATACGTGAAGCGGGGGCCGAGAAAAAGGGGGTCCCAAAACGCGTTTTCCCCATTCATTTTCCATAGGAACCTTTAGTCGCAGCTACAGCCCGAACTGCTGAACGGAATTACACCAAATTTGGCAAAGAGGTAGTCCTTGGTTCAGACTGGTGCCTTTTGCTTAAATGGTGTAAATCCGTTCAGTAGTTCCTGAGAAAATCAAAAGTAAAAGTACATATATATCTATGGGCGCGTCGGATACGCGTACCCTCAGCGCACCCTGCGCGCACCGTCCCGATCACGAGCTGCATGCTAATTGGCTGTCAGCTGGCTGTCAACATTCCGATTCAGGAAGTGTTGGCAGCCATTTTGTCCCTCGGTAGAACCGAGGGACAGAAACAAGTGCGCAAAGCGCAAAAGGGGGCAGGGTAGAAACACCCTGACCCCTAGGTCTGCTCAGGGGGTCCCACAAGGACCCCTGGGCAGAAAAGATTTTTTTTTTTTAAATCGGCGGGATGCGCTTAGGGTGCGCGTATCCCGCCGAGAAAAAAAGAAACAAGTGTGCAAAACGCACAAAGGGGGCAGGGTAGAAACACCCTAACCCCCTAGGCCTGCTCAGGGGTCCCACAAGGACCCCCTGGGCAAAAAAGCATTTTTAAAAAAATCGGCAGGATGCGCTCAGGGTGCGCGAATCCTGCCGAAAAATCAAAATCAGCGCGGTCTCCCGCGCTTCGATTGTATTTTGCCCCGGGTGGCCCAAGTCCCGGGGGCATGCTGGGGAGTTTATTTTATGTATGGGGGCCTCAAGGGCCCCCAAGCCCGGGGACCACCACCCCCGGGGCTTTCTTTAAAAATGGTGCGGGAGGGCTCTGAGCCCTCCACAGCCTCGGGGACCACCACCTCCCGGGGCTTTTTAAAAAAATTAAACAACCTGTGTGGGGGGCTCCAGCCCCCCACACGCCCGAGGACCGCCACCTCCCGGGGCACTAACAAATTAAAATGGGGGTCCGTTTTGGACCCCGAAGCCCGGGGACCACCACCTCCCGGGGCTGTGCTGATGTAGGGAGGGGGGCCGCGCGGCCCCCTCCTGGAGCCCTTGATGGCCCTGGGGACCACCACCCCCAGGGCCGGCTCCTGCAGTGTCCCGGGTGCCTACCCCGGGACACTGTAGTTTGCTATGGCAGGACGGGAGCCTCGCGGCTCCCGTCCTGCCATAGCAAACTGCTTTGGATATTGGAAGAGAGAGCAGGGAAACCTGCTCTCTCTTCCAATATCCAAAGCGATTGCTTTCCACATGGGGAGCAGCATGTCAGCTGCTCCCCATGTGGAATAGCTAATGCCGGCTCCCAAGGGACGTGGGAGCCGGCGGGACTGTGGGGGATTGGGGACCCCCACAGTCCCCAACGGAGAGGGCCAGCCCCGGGGGATGGGGTCCCCGGGGCAAGTAGTGGCCCGGGAGGGGGCCACGCGGCCCCCTCCCCAAAAAGAGCAAAAAAATTTTTTTAAAAGGAAAGGCCGGCCTCGGGGGATGGGGTCCCCGGGGCCTTAAAATGGCCAGAGGAGGGGGCCACGCTGCCCCCCTCAAAAAAAAAAAAAATATAGAGGCCATGCCCGGGGGATGGGGTCCCCGGGGCCAATACAGGCCAAGGGAAGGGGGCCACGCGGCCCCCTTCCCGTTTGTTTTTTTAAAGGTAATTTTAAAAAGGGGTAAGGCCCTGGGGGATGGGGTCCCCAGGGCCCAAAAAAGAAAAGGAAGGGGGCCACACAGCCCCCCTTCAGGGGAGAAAAAAAAATAATTTTTTAAAAACGATCGGGCCCGCAGGCCCCGCCCCTTCCTTCACCACTCTGCAAACGCGCCCCTGGCGCGTTTGCAGAGGAGGAACAATTCCCCTTGAATACTGGGGGTCCCTAGGGGCCAACTAGCCCACCAGGTACCTCCAGTATGCGCCAGGGGCTGCCTTGCAGAGAGGTGTACAGAGGCCACGCCCCTTTTACACCTCTCTGCAACGCAGCTCTGTGGCGCTTTTGGAGGTATATGGTGGGCTAGTTGGACTCCGGGGACCCTCAGGATTCAAGGGGACTTAATCCCCCAACTTAAAACGCGCCACGGGCGCGTTTGCACAGTGGTGAAGGGAGGGGGCGGGGCTTCAGGTGACATGTGTGCAAACAGGCCCCGTGGCGCGTTTTAAGATGGGGAATTAAATCCCTTCAATCCTGAGGGTCCCTGGGGGCCAACTAGCCCAAAAGGTACATCCAGAAAGCGCCACAGAGCTGCGTTGCAGAGAGGTGTAAAGGGGCGTGGCCTCTCTACACGTCTCTGCAACGCAGCCCCTGGCGCATATTGGAGGTTCCTGGTGGGCTAGTTGGCCCCTAGGGACCCTCAGGATTCAAGGGGACTTAATCCCCCAACTTAAAACGCGCAACGGGGCGCGTTTGCACAGATGTCACCTGAGGCCCCGCCCCTCCCTTCACCATTGTGCAAATATTCCTCTAAAATCAGCCGAAATACGAATTCCGATTTACTCACCTGTTATCAGGAGAGACCTCAGTGCTGCATCTTTCAGCCCAGTACTGGTCCTGAAAAGTAATTTTAACCGTACTTACCGGTAACTTGAATTTCCTTCATAGGCTAACATTGACTGGTTTCACTTGGAAATTCTTCTAAGTGTGGAGTTTTGGAACTTTAAAATATTCCTCTAAAATCAGCCGAAATACGAATTCCGATTTACTCACCTGTTATCAGGAGAGACCTCAGTGCTGCATCTTTCAGCCCAGTACTGGTCCTGAAAAGTAATTTTAACCGTACTTACCAGTAACTTGAATTTCCTTCCATAGGCTAACATTGACTGGTTTCACTTTGAAATTCTTCTAAGTGTGGAGTTTTGGAACTTTAAAATATTCCTCTAAAATCAGCCGAAATACGAATTCCGATTTACTCACCTGTTATCAGGAGAGACCTCAGTGCTGCATCTTTCAGCCCAGTACTGGTCCTGAAAAGTAATTTTAACCGTACTTACCGGTAACTTGAATTTCCTTCATAGGCTAACATTGACTGGTTTCACTTGGAAATTCTTCTAAGTGTGGAGTTTTGGAACTTTAAAATATTCCTCTAAAATCAGCCGAAATACGAATTCCGATTTACTCACCTGTTATCAGGAGAGACCTCAGTGCTGCATCTTTCAGCCCAGTACTAATCCTCAAAAGTAATTTTAGCCGTACTTACCAGTAACTTGAATTTCCTTGCATAGGATATCATTGCCTGCTTTTTGCTGAAAAAGTTTCTAAGTGTTGATTTTTGGAACTTTAAAATATTCCTCTAAAATCAGCCGAAATCCGAATTCTGATTTACTCACCTGTTATCAGGAGAGACCTCAGTGCTGCATCTTTCAGCCAAGTACTGATCCTCAAAATTAATTTTAACCGTACTTACCGGTAACTTGAATTTCCTTCATAGGCTAACATTGACTGGTTTCACTTGGAAATTCTTCTAAGTGTGGAGTTTTGGAACTTTATAATATTCCTCTAAAATCAACCAAAGTACGAATTCCAATTTACTCACCTGTTATCAGGAGAGAACCCAGTGCTGCATCTTTTAGCCCAGCACTGACCCTGAAAAGTAATTTTAACCGTACTTACCAGTAACTTATATTTTCTAACATAGGAATCCATTGTCTGGTTTTCAGCAGAAAACTTTCAAAGTGTCGATTTTCACAAACTACAAATATTCCTTAAAAATCGCCTGTATGACTTAAACGCATACATTCAACTGTTTACAGGAGATGCACCAGTGCTGGATCCAGGATCCAACACTGAGTAAGAAAAAGTAACAATAACAGTTTTTACCTGCTAAGTGAATTTCCTTCCATAGGATAACATTGGTGATTCTATGAGAAAAAGTTTCTAAGTGTCAACTTTTAAAGTACAATAATATTCCTTAAAAATCACGACTGTAACCAAAACGCTTTTACTCAACTGTTTACAGGAGATGTGCCAGGACTGAATCTAGGATCCAGTCAGGTGGTTAGAAAAGTAATCCATAAAGTAACTAATTGCATTTAACTAGAAATTCACATTGAGCTGAATGTTGCATTGTTTGAAAATGTGTTGCACATTGCAACAACTGTAACTACTGTACTTAAAAGTCTATTGCCTATGTGCAAAGTATTTAAACTAAAGTAATTCATTCTGAGAAAGTATTTTTGTAATGTAATGTATAATGTAATTACAATGTAATTTAAATAATAAAATATGTAAAAAAAAATTGTTTCTAAAAATGTAGTAAATCAGTATTTTAAAAATTTATATAACAATTAATACATTTAAAAATTGTCATTTACAAAACCTTTGAAATTCACTGAAAAAACCGTAGGTTTCAGACATGTTATAGTTACAAATTAGCATTTAAAAAACCTTTGAAATTCACTGAAAAAACCATAGGTTTCAGGGACGTTATAGTTACAAATTAGCATTTAAAAAACCTTTGAAATTCACTGAAAAAACCATAGGTTTTAGGGACAGTTATAGTTAGTTGGACATTGCACTCGTACAAAACCCGTGAAATTCCCCGTTATAGTTAGTCCAGCTAACTATAACTCACGCCCCGCAATGCACTGCTGATGACGTCACATATTACATCACTCATGACATGGTCAGTGACATCACTGATGACATCACTGATGACATCTCAAATGACATCACTGATGACATCATCCATGTGATAATTTCATGCATCTTCTCACACCCTAATATAACCTTTGATACACCCACTCTAAAGTACAGACTGCCAGTCGCAAAACCATAGACACTCCAACACCAATAACTACATACCCACTCACTGATTCTTAGGTCTACACACACACATCCACTCACTCACCCGAACAGTCACTCATATTTACGGTCACTCAGTACAGGACTATCATATGCACTCATACTCCTATATAGACACTCAAACACCGCCACTCATCCATAGAGGTACTCACACACCTAGTCAGTCATGCAAATAATTAAACACACTACCATTTACTCACCTATACAGTTATACACACACCAGCTCACTTACTCATACAAATACTAGCACATTCTTACGCTCTTATACAATCACTGATACAAGCACACACTCATCCATACAGCCACTATCACAATCAGTCACTCTTGCTTATAGCTATTTATATACTCCAACACACATATATACTGCCTTTCACATATGTAGTTACTCACACATGTACCACTGGGACATACATTCACTCACTAACACACTCTTACACACACTTACCCACCCATACAGTCTATCACAGATGCACTCTTGAAACCATCCACCCAGTGAATCACCCACTCACACATCTATGCACAGAGTCGCACACACCCCTCCCACACAAACACTCAGGCACCCATACAGATACTCACACAAGCATTCAATAACTCATATAGACACTCATGTAGCTATTCTCAAACACATGCAGCCACTTACAAAGCAACAGACAGACGGATACAGACATTCACCCAGTTTAGTCACTAACCCATGCATTCAGTAAGATACGTTAAATCACTCACTTATACAGTCAGTCACGCACCTACTAAATCATCCATACAGACACTTACACACCCACTCATTCTTCAATACGTCTTTTCCTATATATATTAAAAATATTTAAACTTTACAGAAACACACAGTCACTGGATGATGTCATCAGTGATGTCATCAGTGATGTCATTTGAGATGTCATCAGTGATGTCATCAGTGATGTCACTGACCATGTCATGAGTGATGTAATATGTGACGTCATCAGCAGTGCATTGCGGGCGTGAGTTATAGTTAGCTGGACTAACTATAACGGGGAATTTCACGGGTTTTGTACGAGTGCAATGTCCAACTAACTATAACTGTCCCTAAAACCTATGGTTTTTTCAGTGAATTTCAAAGGTTTTTAAATGCTAATTTGTAACTATAACGTCCCTGAAACCTATGGTTTTTTCAGTGAATATATATATATATATATACTCCTCTCGTACTGCGGTAAAACAGATGAAGAACAGGAGCCCGGACCACAGTTTTGTGCGAAGCAGTGAGTTGTTTATTGCAGCTCAATCAAACCTCAGCCATGACGCGTTTTGGGTCCGTAGACCCTTGATCACATGACGCGTTACACAGTTCTAGGTCTGCCTTAAAAGCCCTTTTTTTACCATTTTCTTAAAGTGACAAGTGCAAGGTAAACGCAAGGAAAATCAACATAGAAAAGTTACTACTGCACAGGTAATGTTTTTCACAGATAGATATATACATATATAAATATATAAATATGTAAATAAATATGTAAAAACCTTAAAACACATCATTTGTTCTAACCATCATTTGTCAGGAAATTACCTGTGTTTTACATGTGTTTTGCATTGACTGAACTGGACAGCCCACGTTAAAATCTGGCATTGATAGATATACATCACGTAATCATGATGTTTTGCTATTTGCAAAATAAACAGATTAAGAGGCAGGGCTGATCTAAAAACATCATAGTTTAAATCCAAGGCATTGCTGCTATGAATCTATTGTGGAATTTCATACATCAGGGGAAACATATTGGCATTAATGCTTAACTACAATTAACATTGTTCAATGTAAATGGCATTCTAGATATTACTCATATTGCGCCCTTACTATTTAGACATGTAGCTATTCTAGTCCAGTAAAGAAACCCTTGCGTTGTTCAGAGACAAAAAGTGCTAGTGCAAATAAATAAATTAGAGAAGATTGTGTATATAAACCCTCTATGTGCAAAAAAGCTAAAACCTATTTAAAATGTAACTGTGATAGAGATATTGGGAGGCAGCATGTTAATTCCCCTATATATTTTTACCGACTCAGTTTTAATAAAAATTATTATCAGAAAAATTCACCTCTGCTCAAGGTGCTAGAGGCATGTGTATAGATCATCTGTCCCGTTAAGGCCCCCTGGATGTTTACTGTCCAATTCCAAAATATATCTGGTTTCCAGCTTCCTAAGGGCCTTTTCCCTGCTCCCTCCACGTTTGTTTGGAGGTATGGAGTCAATTAAAAAGTATGTGAGGTCTTTGGGGTCTCCCTTGTGTAGGTCCTCGAAATGACTTGCCACTGGATAGGCCTGGTCATTATTCTTGATGGCTCTAATGTGCTGGAGTATCCTCTTGTGGCCCTGTAGGATGGTACTTCCCACATATCTAAGGCCACATGGACACTCCAGCACATAGACCACGTATTCTGACTTGCATGTCAAATTTTTATAAATTGGTTTCTCCTGATCACTGAACGGAGTTCTGTAAGAGGATTTGTTGACCCCATGTTGGCATGCCTTACATACTCTGCACTTGAAAAAGCCCTTACGTTGGGATAACCACGTGGATTTGGTACAGTTTCCCGGGTCATTATGGACTAGCTCATCTCTCATTGAAGGCGCTTTACTATACGTGATTCCTGCCCTTTTGGGTAGCAGATGGCCTATCGTAGGGTCGCTTAGGATAATAGGCAAATTTTTCTTGATGATATTACTGATTGCTCTTGCCTGTTTGCTATAGCCAATTATGAATCTGAAGGTATCTGGGTTTTCCTTGTTGTTATGGGCACCCTCTAATCTAATAGATCTTGGTCGAGGGGATAGTAAGACTGTTCTTTCCAATTCATTACTTTTAGTAATGGCTGTTGCAATCGTTTTTTTGTCATATCCCCTTTCAAGAAACCTTCTTTGGCTGGCTAATTGGGCCAACAGTAAATCATCATCATTGCTGCAGATGCGTTTCAACCGGAGCATCTCACCATAGGGTATACTCCGTATAAGATGTTGTGGGTGAGAGCTCCTAGCGTGCAGAACAGCATTCCCTGCAGTAGTTTTACGGTGTAGTCTAGTTGCAATTTTTCCTTCCCTGATGTAAATCTGTACATCCAGGAAATTAACTACTTGGTCGCTTATGGTGGCTGTGAATTCTAAATTAAGATTGTTGTTGTTGAGATCACCGATGAATCCCTCCGCCTCCGGCCGGGTCCCCTGCCAGATGATGAAGAGATCATCAATGTATCTCAACCACACCTTGATGTTTTGGGTAACTTTTCTCTCATGTTCTCTGAGGAGGACCAACTCCTCCCACCAACCCATGTGGAGACAGGCATAGCTGGGGGAGAAGCTGGCCCCCATAGCTACACCACGTAATTAGTGATATAGAGTATTCTGAAAAATAAAAATATTGTTATTTAAACAAAAGCTAACCATATCCCTGAGCATTTTGCTGTGATGTTTCAATTCCGGTGGCCTCTGATCAAGATAGTGCGTCAACGCTTTCATACCATCCCGGTGATTTATAGAGGTGTATAGTGAAGACACATCTAATGTGATTAACAAATAATCATGATTCCATTCACATTTCTGGATTTTAGATAAAAAGTCTCCAGTGTCCCGGATGTATGAAGGTAGATTCTGTACATAGTTTTCAAGAAAATAGTCCACATATACAGAAGTATGTTCAAGGAGGCTGTTTCTTGCGGAAATGATCGGTCTTCCCGGTGGTTTAGCTGGGTTTTTATGTATTTTAGGAATAAAATACAATATTGGTGTTACTGGATGATCATTCCGTAGGTATAGATATTCTTGTTGCGAAAGTAACCCTGCATTTTTCCAGGCTGTCAGTTTCATCCTGTATTCGTTGTATGTAGTCCTAAGGGTTACCATATCGCATTTGCAATAACATTGCCTGTCCTGGAGCTGATTCATTGCTTCTGTGATGTAGTCCTTTTTGTTCCACAAAACTAGGTTACCTCCCTTGTCAGAGTTCCTAATTACCAATTCTGTATTGGATTTGAGTTTCTTCATTAGTGAGTGATATTGTATGTCCATTTTATTTTTCTTTGTTCTTACCAACCTCTGGACTTTATGGTTCAATTTTTTGATGTCACTCACTATTTGCTCTTGGAATATTTCAATTGCATCACAAGGCATGATTGGGTTGAAGCTTGAGCTGCGTTTGAACAAAGTTGTTTCCTTTTCCCGGTCTTTTTCATTGTGTGGTAAGGCATTTTGCTTTTCAATTTGTGTGGCCGTCATGTTTTCATCAAGTAGCTCTTGCATTGTCCGAAGGGCGGGCATGTCACTTATATTCAGGCCAAGTGGGGGAGACCCTTGAAATATTGGATCATGATGCTTGGTGCTGTTCGTCTCAGAACCTTTGTCTTGTTGTGCAAAGTACTTTTTAAGTTTTAGTTTCCGTATGCTTTTGTAAATATCCATTCGCGTTGTGACATAATTAAAAGAGCTTTCAGGACAAAATGAAAGTCCTAACATCAATAATTGTTCCTCCGCTTTGGTTAAATCAATGTTTGCAAGGTTTATTACAGTCGGACTAGTTGTCATAGTCGTTTCTAACGTCTCCATCTGCGGCGTGTTGATTGCCCCCGTTTTTTGGGGATGCTTTCGTTTTGCTGCTCGTCTCTCTCAGCGTTTCTGGGTTGGTCTCTTGTTGTTGCTTGTGGTTTGATTTGATTTCTTGGGCGCAGGGTTTGCCTGTGCTCCCAACATAAAAAATCCACTTCTTCTACCAATGAAATTTTGACTGGTATTTGTTGTGCTGCCAAACTCCTCTGATCTTGCTCCGTCTCACTTTCTATTGCAGAGCTAAGATCCGATGTAGATGCCCCATTTGTTCGTGTTGCCCCTCTTGTTAGGATTGTTTTTGACTCCTGAGGTACGCCGTATTTGGAGGCCTTAATAGAATCGAATTTCCTTGCAAATGTAAAAATGCAGCCACATTCATAGTCCATCTGGTCCCTATGGAATTTAAATGCCTTCCTTTCACGTATAACATCTTCCTCTTTTTTCAGCCTTTTAATCATTTCCTCTTTTAGTTTTCTTAGTTCATCAGTTTGCCCCATTTCGGCTAATTCAGAGTTCATGATGTCAATCTCCTCCTGTAGTTTCAAGCGATCCTTCTCCGCATATTTTACTAAAATAGCAACTAGTTTTCTGGATGAGTCCAAATTAGTTTCAGCCCACTCTCTCATCATTTCGGGATCAGGGTTCTCATAACTGGGGGCTGTTAAAATTCGTAAGCCCCTAGGAATTCTCCCAACATCTAAATAGCGCTGTAGGGATTTTGCCTCCCACCATTTGCTTTGTTCAGATTTCATTTTTTTCTCTAACTGTTTTATTTTCTCTTTGAGGCTGACATCGTGTGGCCCCACTGATGGATTCTGGGAGATGGAGTAAATGGTGGGAGCTTTGGAGTCATTGAACATATCGGCCGCTGCTGCCTCCCTATCCTTTAATGCGTCAGCTGACATGGTGGAAAGGTTTGAACGAGCTGCTTTTCAATTGCAACGTAATCGTTACAGATAGCGGAGCGAAGGTTATCTATACGCCTGTTGAGCTCTACGCTATCCGTGCACACCTCTGACCCAGCAAGTTCACAAATATTGACAATCCCTTTCGAGCAGTCGTGTTGAGGCGCCCTTCGTGTCAAAAGACCCGTGTTCGCCTACCTTCGAGTACTTCCAGGTTCCTTGTCTTCGTTGCGTGCTGCTGGGGGGCTTGGCTGGAAACAATCCTCCCGGATTACTTGGTTGTAATATACATATACATATTCACTGAAAAAATCATAGGTTTCAGGGACGTTATAGTTAGTTGGAGATTTCACTCGTACAAAACCATACAAATTCGGCCGTTATAGTTAGTAGACCTAACTATAACTTGCGTCCCCGCAATGCACTTCTGATGACGTCACATATTACATCACTCATGACATGCTCAGTGACATCACTGATGACATCTCAAGTGACGTCACTGATGACATCATCCAGTGAATGTGTGTTTCTGTAAAGTATAAAATATGTTTTTTATATATATATATGCCAATGTGTATTGAAGTATGAGTGGGTGTATGAGTGTCTGAATGATGATTTAGTAGGGGTGTGACTGACTGTATAAGTGAGTGATTAAATGTGTGATACTGAATGCATGGGTTAGAGACTACACTGTGTGAATGTCTTTATCAGTCTGTTAGTTGGTGTGGAAGCGGCTGCATGGCTTGGTGAGTAGCTACATGAGTGTCTATATGGGTTATTTATTGGTTGTCTGAGTATCTGTATGGGTGCCTGAGTGTCTTTGTGGGTGGGTGGGGGGGGTGTGACTCTGTGCATAGATATGTGAGTGGTTGTTTCACTGGGTGTATAGGTTCGAGAGTACATATGGAAACAGCTGTATGGGTGGGTGAGTGTGTGTATGGGTGTGTTGGTGAGTGAATGGATGTCTCAGTGGTGCATGTGTGAGTAACTACATATGTTTTAAAGCAGTATATGTGAGTATTGGAGTATATAAATGACTATATGTGAGAGTGAGTGATTGCAAGAGTATCTGTATGGATGAGTGTGTGTTTCTATCAGTGATTGTTTAAGAGAGTAAGTATGTGTTAGTATCTGTATAAATAAGTGCGGTGGTGTGTGTATGACTGTATAAGCAAGGAAATGGGTGTGTGATAGATTCTTTGCATGACTGACCAGGTGTATGAGTAACTCTTTGGGTGATTGGCAGTGTGTGAGTGTCTATATGGGTGTATGAGTGGATATATCAGTGGCTATATAGATGAATGACTGTGTGTATGAGTGACTGTATGGGTTAGTGGGTGGATGTGTGTGTAGACGTATAAATCACTGAACAGGTATGTACTAACTGATATTGGTCTGTCTATGGTTTCGATATTGGTGGTCTGTATTTTAGAGTGGGTGTATGAAAGGTTTTATTAGGGTATGAGGAGGTGCATCAGATGATCACGTGGATGATGTCATCAGTGATGGCATTTGAGATGCCATCAGTGATGTCACTGAGCATGTCATGAGTGATGTAATATGTGACGTCATCAGCAGTGCATTGCGGGGGCGCGAGTTATAGTTAGGTCTACTAACTATAACAGCCGAATTTCTATGGTTTTGTACGAGTGAAATCTCCAACTAACTATAACGTCCCTGAAACCTATGGTTTTTTCAGTGAATTTCTAAGGTTTTTTGACTGCTAATTTCTAACTATAACGTCCCTGAAACCTATGGTTTTTTCAGTTAATTTCAAAGGTTTTTAAATGAAAACTTCGAACTGTAACGTCCCTGAAACCTATGGTTTTTTCAGTGAATTTCTAAGGTATTTTAAATGCTAATTTCTAACTATGCCTACAAAGGTAGGACATGTGAAGAAAGAGGAAGAAAAGCACAGAAAGAAGCAAGACAAATGCAGAAAGAGGCAACAGAAGTCCAGAAAGACGAAGAAAAGTGCAGGAAGAAGAAGAGATGTGCAGAAAGAACCAACAGAGGAGCAGAAAGTCCTCCTGTGCCCCCAACTTTTTGCTGATGGGTACTGGTGGTAACTGACTGACTAACCAGGCCTAGATCCAGTGCTATGCTAAAAGACACTTAGAATACAGTGAAAACACCTACATACACTAGGGAACACTATGCGTTGGGGTACCCCTGTGATTAGCATGACCTCCTCTGTATTTGCCATGAGTTAATGCCTGGGTCATTGCATGAGTACATGAGTAGTGACTGGATGATTAGAGTGCTACAAGGAGAATGCATGGTGATTTTATAAGTGCTTGGGTTTTGGCGCAGTGATTGGATAAGCACATAGGATTGGCTGGGTGATTGAAGGACTACATAGATAGTACCAGGGAGATTACTGGACTGCATAGGTAGTCCTCAAGGTATTGCAGCAGTGCATGTGTTAGTGACTGGGTCATTGCATGAGCACATGGGTACTGAGTGGATAATTAGAGTACTGCAAGGAGAGTGCGTGGTGAACTTATAAGTGCTTGGCTATTGGAGGAGTGTTTGGATTAGTACATGGTAGTGGCTGGGTGACTGGAGGAGTGCACAGGGAGTGATAGTGTGATTGCGGGACTGCATGGGTATTACCTGGGGAATTGAAGGAGCAAATGAGAAGTGTGTAAGTGGGTACAGGACTGTATGGGTAGTACACAGGGATTGTAGCAGTGTATGTGTTAGTGCCTGGATCATTGCATGAGTACATAGCTACTAACTGAAAGATTAGAATACTGCAAGGAGAGTGCCTGAATGAATTTATAAGTGCTTGGGTATTGGCGGAGTGTTTGGATTAGTACATGGTAGTGGCTGGGTGACTGGAGAACTGCACGGGGAGTGACAGGGTGATTGCTGGACTGCATGGGTACCACCAGGGGAATTGAAGGAGCGAATGAGAAGTGTGTAGGTGGTTAGAGGACTGCATGGGTAGTACAGAGGGATTGTAGCAGTGTATGTGTTAGTGCCTGGATCATTGCATGACTACATGGGTAGTGACTGGATGATTAGAGTACTGCGAGGAGAGTGCATGGTGAATTTATAAGTGCTTGGGTTTTGGCGGAGTGATTGGATAAGTGCACAGTGCTGTCTGGGTGATTGGAGGAGTGCATGGGTAGTGACAGAGGGATTTCTGGAGTGCATGGGTACTACCTGGGTAATTGGAGGAGTGAATCAGTAGTGTGTAGGTGGTTAGAGGTCTGCATGGGAAGTGCTTAGGGGATTGTAGCAGTGCATGTGTTAGTGCCCGGGCCATTAAATGAGTACATGGGTACTGACTGGAAAATTAGAGTACTGCAAGGAGAGTGCATGTTGAATTTATAAGTGCTTGGGTTTTGGTGAATTGATTGGATAAGTACATGGTGCTGGCTGGGTGATTGAAGGAGTGCATGGGTACTGACAGGGCGAATGCTGGACTGCATGGGTAGTGCTCAGGGTATTGTAGCAGTGCATGTGTTAGTGCATGGGTCATTGCATGAGTGCATGGGTACTGACTGGATGATTAGAGCACTGCAAGGAGAGTGCATGGTGAATTTATAAGTGCTTGGGTTTTGGCGGAGTGATTGGATAAGTACACACATGTCACATCAGTCCTGCCCCCTCCCTTCACCACTCTGCAAACGCACCCCCTGGCAGGTTTTAAGTTGGGGGATTAATTCCCCTTGATTTCTGAGGGTCCCTGGGGGCCAACTAGCCCACCAGGTACCTCCAGTAAGCTCCACAGACCTGCGTTGCAGAGAGGTGGTCCAAGGCCACGCTCCTTTTTACACCTCTCTGCAACGCAGCTCTGTGGCGCTTACTGGAGGTACCTGGTGGGCTAGTTGGACCCAAGGGACCCTCAGGATTCAAGGGGACTTAATCCCCCAACTTACAACGCACCAGAGGGCCCGTTTGCAAAGTGGTGAAGGGAGGGGGTGGGCCTGAAGTGACAAGTGTGCAAATGCGCCCTGTGGCACGTTTTAAGTTGGGGGATTAAGTCCCCTTGAATCCTGAGGGTCCCTGGGGTCCAACTAGCCCACCAGGTACCTACAGTTAGCACCACAGAGCTGCGTTGCAGAGAGGTGGTCCGAGGCCACACCCCTTTTTTCACCTCTCTGCAACGCAACTCTGTTCTGCTTACTGAAGGTACCTGGTGGGCTAGTTGCCCCCAGGGTCCCTCAGGATACAAGGGGACTTAATCCCCCAACTTAAAATGTGCCATGGAGCGCGTTTGCACACTTGTCACATCAGGCCCCACCCCCTGCCTTCACCACTGTGCAAACGCGCCACGTGGCTCGTTTTAAGTTGGGGGATTAAGTCCCCTGGAATCCTGAAGGTCCCTGGGGTGAAACTAGCCCACCAGGTACCTCCAGTAAGCGCCACAGAGCTGCGTTGCAGAGAGGTGTAAAAAGGGGCGTGGTCTGGCCTCAGACCACCTCTTTGCAACGCAGCCCTGTGGTGCTTACTGGAGGTACCTGGTGGGCTAGTTGGCCACCAGGGACCCTCAGGATTGAAGGGGAATTAATTCCCCAACTTAAAACGCACCACAGGGCATGTTTGCACACAAGTCACATCAGGCCCCGCCCCCTCCCTTCACCTCTGTGCAAAGGCGCCATATAACTCGTTTTAAGTTGGACGATTAAGTCCCCTTAAATACTGAGGGTCCCTGGGGTCCAACTAGCCCACCAGGTATCTCCAGTAAGCGCCACAGAGCTGCATTGCAGAGAGGTGTAAAAAGGGGCGTGGCCTCGGACCACCTCTCTGCAACGCAGCCCTGTGGTGCTTACTGGAGATACCTGGTGGGCTAGTTGGCTCACAGGGACCCTTAGGATTCAAGGGGAATTAATCCACCAACTTAAAATGTGCCACGGGGCGCGTTTGCACAGTGGTGTAGGGAGGGGGCGGGGCCTGATGTGACAAGTGTGCAAACGCGCCCTGTGGCGCGTTTTAAGTTAGGGGATTAAGTCCCCTTGAATCCTGAGGGTCCCTGGGGGCCAACTAGCCCACCAGGTACCTCCAGCATGCGCCAAGGAGCTGCGTTGCAGAGAGGTGTTCAGAGGCCATGCCCCTTTTTACACCTCTCTGCAACGCAGCTCTTTGGCGCTTACTGGAGGTACCTGGTGGGCTAGTTGGCCCTCAGGGTCCCTCAGGATTGAAGGGGACTTAATCCCCCAAATTACAATGTGCCAGGGGGTGCATTTGCACACTTGGTATGTCAGGCCCTGCCCCCTCCCTGCACCACTGTGCAAACGTGCCCCCTGGCGCGTTGTAAATTGGGGATTAATTCCCTTGAGTCCTGAGGGTCCCTGGGGCCAACTAGCCCACCAGGTACCTCCAGTAAGCGCCACAGAGCTGCATTGCAGAGAGGTGTGAAAAGGGCGTGGCCTCTGAACACCTCTCTGCAATGCAGCTCCCTGGCGCGTACTGGAGGTACCTGGTGAGCTAGTTGGCCCCCAGGGACCCTCAGTATTCAAGGGAAATTAATTCCTCCACTTACAACGCACCAGGGGGCGCGTTTGCTGAGTGCTGCAGTTAGGGGGCGGGGCCTCCGCCGCATGCCGGCTTTTTTATTTTTTATTTTATTTTACAAGGGGGGCTGGGTGCCCCCCCTCCTTTTACATTAATTGGGGCCCTGTGGACCCCATCCCCCAGGGCCTGCTTTTTTGATTATTTTTTTTGTTTTAAAACGGGAAGGGGGCCGCGTGGCCCACCTCCCGAGGCCAATTTCGGCCCCGGGGACCCAATCCACCGGGGCATGGCCACAATTTGATTTTTTTTAAAATTATTTTTAAAGGAGGGGGCTGCGTGGCCCCCCTCCTTAGGCCTCAAGTGGCCCCGGGGACCCCATCCCCCGGGGCTGTGCCTCATTTAAAAAAAACATTTTTTATTGATTGATGGAGGGGGGCCACGTGGCCCCCCTCCTGGGCCACTTCTGGCCCCGGGGACCCCATCCCCCGGGGCCGACCCTTTCCGTTGGGGACTGTGGGGGGAGCCCCAATTCCCCCACGGTCCCTGTCGGCTCCCCGCCTCCTGCGGGAGCCGGCATTGCTTTTCCACAAGGGAGCTGCTGACATGCTGCTCCCTTGTGGAAAGCAATCTGCTTGGATTTTGAGGCGAGAGCAGGAAACCTGCTCTCGCTTCCAAAATCCAAAGCAGAGTTTGCTATGACAGGGCGGGAGCGGCACGGCTCCCGCCCTGTCATAGCAAACAGCAGTGTCCCGGGGTGGGCACCCGGGACACTGCAGGAGCCGGCCCTGGGGGTGGCGGTCCCCAGGGCCATAGAGGGCTCCAGGAGGGGGGCCGTGCGGCCCCCCTCCCAATGTGATTGAAGCCCAGGGGAGGTGGTGGTCCCCGGGGCGCATTTGCATTTTAGTGCCCCGGGGAGGTGGCGGTCCCCGGGGCGTGTGGGGAGGCTCGAGCCCCCACACAGGTTTTTTTTTAAAAGCCCCGGGGAGTGGCAGTCCCCGGGGCAGTGGGGGGCGTGTGCCCCTGCAAATAATTAATAAAAGCCCCGGGGGGTGGTGGTCCCTGGGGCTTGGGGGGGCCTTGGAGGCCCCCCACACATTAAAAAATAAGCCCCGGGGGGTGGCAGTCCCCGGGGCTGCGGGAGGGCCGAGTGCCCTCCCGCACATAATGTTAACCAAGCTCTGGGGGGTGGCGGTCCCCGGGGCTGCGGAGCCCCCGCGGGCCCCCGCATATATTTGTTGGAAATGCCCCCGGGACCTGGCCCACCCGGGGGCCTCAATTAAATGAAGCGCGGGAGACGCGCTTCATTTTTTTTTTAAATTTCGGCGGGATTTGCGACCCCAACGTGAATTTCACCGATTTGTTTTTTTAAAAAAATGCTTTTTTTGGCCCTGGGGGTCCTTGTGGGACCCCCTGATCAGGCCTAGGGGGTCAGGGTGTTTCTACCCTGCCCCCTTTTCTTTTTTCACCTTTGTTTTTCTGTTTTCTTGTGACTCGGTTCTACCGAGTCACAAGATGGCTGCCAACACTTCCTGGTTTGGAGTGTTGACAGCCAATTAGAATAAAGCTCGTGGTCGGGAGGGTTAGCGAACCCTCCTCGGCCATAGATATCGAAACTTTATTTTTTGATTTTCTCAGCAACTACTGAATGGATTTACACCATTAAAAAAAAGGTCGCTTTCTGAACCAAGCACTACCTTGTTGCCAAATTTGGGGTAATTCCGTTCAGCAGTTCGGGCTGTAGCCTTGCCTAAAGTTTCCTATGGGAAATTGATTTTTTGACTCTTATTTTTTGAATTTCTCAGCAACTACTGAACGGATTTACACCATTTAAAAAAAAGGTTGCTTTCTGAACCAAGCACTACCTTTTTGCCAAATTTGGGGTAATTCCGTTCAGCAGTTCGGGCTGTAGCCTGTCTCAAAATTTCCTATGGAAATTAACATGGGGAAAACGCGTTTTGGGACCCCCCTTTTTTCTCAGCCCCCGCTTCACGAATCACCCCCAAACTTTCAGGATAGGAGCTGACCTGGATAGACTTTTTTTGGGAGAATTTCACGAAGATTCGTCAAATGACGCCAAAGTTATTAGCAAATCAAAAAATGCTTTTCCTATGGAAACTAGGTTCTAACTATAACTACCTACTAGCGACCGCCAGTAGGTAATATATATATACATATATATATTTTCACAGTTTTTTGTGCTCCTTCAGACTGCCAGGTACCCAAGAGAAGTGGAGCACACGCCGGCGGAGCGCGCCGGCAATTCAATCCACCACATGTCCACAGATGTTGTGCGCTCTCAGTAAAAACACACTCCGCACTAGTATAGTAATCCACAAGGGTGTTTAATTCCACAACGCATGCACACACAAAAGGTAACTAATAAAGTATCAGCAGTGGCATGAACACAAAAGAGGGACACAAATGCGCTTAGTAACGCAATCGTAATGGCGGCGGACATATTGGAATGGTTAAGTTCTGATAGAATAACTCATTGTGCGAGTGTTAAACTGATGAACAAAAATAAAACTTTTGCATCAAGTTACAATGTCACAATGATGTACAGATGATGATAAAGGCAAGGAGCAAGAGGACACAAAGAGGTGTTGTGTAGCCCAAAGGCCGTCTGCTGGAACAATGCACCAAATACATACAAAAATATCCAACTTTATCATTCTGCGCAAAGGACAAGCACCTCGCAAAAGCGCGCTCTCATGCATGGCAAGTGCCCAAGTATGACTCCCTGGTCTCGCGCTTAAGTGGGCGGATTCTCAAAAAAGGGGGGACCTCTAATCCCATTTCTTCCCCTGCAATCATGTGAGACAATGATTATGTCATAGTATCAAAAAGTATTGACATGGTGTCCAGGTGGAAGTGAGACAACCGCTCCCAAGGCAGGCCTTTCCTCATGGGCAAGTGCCCGTGCATCACCCTAAGTAGTTCCAGGCAGAACCAGAAAGACTCAGAATACAAATGTACCAGTGAATCTGTGAGAGCCGCAGCATTAAATAAAGGGTCCTGCCCTGCCAAAGTCTAAATCACAATTGTCGTTCACATAGTTACCCATCAGTAGAACGTGATAGTGAAGATGAGGGGGAAAGGGTAGGGAGCCCGTGAGAGTGAATACCGGTGACTGGGCCCCTTCCTTTCCTCCTGTAAAAGAAAACAAAAGAAAAGAACAGAGCATTAGTGACATAGCACAATAACATAAGCAATTCGAGATTTAAAAACAATGCAGTAATTACTTTCCTTATGCACACAGTTAGAAGAAGAGCAAGAAAAAGAAAAAGAATTGGCAACAATACAGTATCAAATTAATAAACGGAGAACAGCAAATGGTGTACTTGATAAAGAGCAAATATATAACTCTAATCATCTTTCAAATGTATGGTAAGCTCCTCATCTTGGTTAAGCCCCCCCGGACTCTTAGTTTGGAAGTCCACAATATATTTGGACTCCCTCTGCCTGAGTTTCAAAACCCTGTTCCCTCCTCTGGGATTATTAACGATTTGTTCCAAAATAAAGAACACCAATAGGGAAGGGTTAGAGAAATGATTTTCACGGAAATGTCGAGCCACTGGATATTTTTCATCATTATTCATGATATCTCTGCTGTGTTCTAGTATGTGTTTCTTTGCCATAAGGGTGGTGCTGCCAATATACCAAAGCTTGCATGGGTATTCAATGGCATAGATGACAAATGTGGAGCTACACGTAAGAAACTGGATGATGTCTTTGCTAACACCATTTTGTGTAACCTTGTTGCGAAACTTGCTATTTCTGCACGCCTTGCAGTGGCCGCAAGGGAAGAAGCCACTTAACCCATGCTCATATCTATTGGGATGTATGGTGATGTCACTAAGTACTAGTAGATCCCTGACATTTCTGCCTCTCCTGTAAGTAATGCTCGGCCTTATTGGGATGCTGCTACCAATAATGTTGTCACATTTGAGGATGTCCCAATTTTTAGACAAAATGTGTTTGATGTTTTTGGAATCTGAGTTAAATGTCATGATCATCCTCGTATTGTTCTCCATGGTATCTGTGGATTCTGTGATCTTATCTGAAATGGTTTGGGCTCTGGCCACTCCATCTGCCCTTTCCTTGGCTCTACGAAGTACCCAATTGGGATAACCTCTGGTCCTGAAACGATCTATCATGGCTTTACTCTCCATCTGGTATGATTCCTCGGTGTTGCAGTTTCTTTTTGCCCTCAACAGCTCTCCGAAGGAATGCTCCATTTGAGAGCCTCCGGATGGCTGCTGAGGGCATGTAGAATACTGTTGCCATCGATGGATTTTCTGAATAGGGCAGAGTGAACCTGATTGTTGATGATATCAAGGCTGACATCAAGGTACTCTGCTTTCGTTTTGCTGATGTTGCCAGAGAGGATGATGTTGCACTCATTGTCATTGAGTTTATTGATAAACTCATTGGCCTCTTGTTCGGAACCTCTCCAGACGATGAACAAGTCATCGATGTACCTCATCCACACCGCCACGTGTTCAAGGTATCCAGCACAGTCAGGGTTGGCAAACAGTTCTTCCTCCCAGCGTCCCATGAAGAGGTTGGCAAAGCTGGGAGCGAAGCACGAACCCATCGCTGTGCCAGTGATTTGCCTGTACAGGACACCATTGAACAGGAAGATGTTGTTGGTCAAGCAGTACTCTATCATGCCAAGTATCATCCGGCTGTGTTCACGGAATCTAATTGGCCTAGTCTTAAGATAATGGCCACATGCATCTAAGCCTTGTTGGTGGTCAATTATAGTGTACAGTGAATGTACATCAAGTGTGATGAGCAGAGAGTCATCATCCCACTGTATGTCCTGTATTTTATTCAAAAAATCTTTAGTGTCCCTGATGTAACTGGGCAATTTGGTGACGAAATCCCTGAGGAAATGGTTTACGTACTTGGAGATATGCTCTGCTACACTGCCCCTGGAGGAGACAATAGGACACCCTGGTGGATTACTAGGGTCCTTATGTAACTTCGGCAGTAGATAGAGGACTGGGAGTATGGGGTGGTCCTTTTTAAGGTAGCAAAACTCCTCCCATTCTAGGATCCCCTTGTCTCTCCATGTGGTAAGCTTGTCCCAAATGGTGACAATACTGTTGTTATATACCTCCATGGAGACGGGTAGATAGAACCTAGTGTTATCTAGCTGTCTCACCACCTCGGCAATGTACTGTTCCCTGTCTAATATGACAACATTGCCACCTTTGTCCGCCAGACGGATGACAATGCTGGTATCATCAGTGAGGGATTTGAGTGCCTGTCTCTGATTGTAGGAAAGATTGTTAGTATCCCTTCTGGGTCCTTTGTTCTTGTGTCTGTAAGTACATAACACCTTACTGACACTGTCGTGGAACGTGTCTATGTTATCATGCGGTAAGGTGGGTAGAAAAGTGGATCTGGGTCTAAACTCAGTAGAGGCGGATGCGTCAATGGTCAAGTCAAGTGTCTCGAGTATATATATGTATATATATATACACACACACTTAAATGGGGATTTCAGCCACCTCTCTCCAACCATTGGTCTGTTGTGACATTCACATTTTGCTTCTGCTCACTACACCATGCAGCATGGGGCAATGGGTCAGCCTGTTTAAGCCACTGGTTAACCTCACTTTGAGTGACTGCATTTTACTGTCTTACAATGAGCTCAAAAGCCTAATATGATAGCAGGATGCTTTCCATCACAAGCACATTCGAGCTCCAGTCACCTACTAATGGTGTTGTAAATTCCTTTTGAATCATCCTTTGTTTATTTGACTAATTGTGTCCATTTGAAACTGTTCTGTATTAAGTTATCCTCTTTTTCCTATGCATGCAAAACAGAAACCAAAAGCTTCAATATTATGATGTGAATTAATAAGTGCACAATTCTTCAGAACACATTTATTCTGTACTTATTTTCCCCTATTGCTCTCTAAAAAAACTTTGCCCAGGGAGAAAACCGTCTTTTATTGTGTTTAATTTGCAGTACTTGTGCTAGACCCGGCATCCTTGGTGTGGTTCTACCTCAGCTTCTTGCCTTCAATCTTCCTGTTCTGCTGGCCTTGTTTTTGCTAGCTTTTTTACTGTGCAAATTTTACCAATGCTGACCAGTGCTAAAGTGCTTCTGCTATCTACTTAAAACATGGTAAAATTGGCTTTTACCAATTTGACCTATTTAGTTTACTTGTACATCCTTAGAAAAATGATACTACATGGTAGTGAAAACCTCTTAAATTTGTTTTTCACTACTGCAAGGCCTACCTCTCCCATAGGATAACATTGAAGTCACATTATTACATTTAATGAGCTGTAACTTTCTTTTGAGAGTAGGTAGACAGCTTGAGTTTGGAGTCTGAAGAATTGTTGTCAAAAGCCCTCTTTAATGTCAAAATTGGATTTTTAGTCACAATTCTGAAAATGTCTCTTTTAGAAAGTTGACATTTTCTTGTCCTAATCGTTTGGTGCCTGCAGCCTGATGCTGGGTCACATGACTAGGTGTAGCTGGCAGTTGGTCTTTGTGTATTGATCCCAGAGAGTGAGCTAAATGGAAGACAGGTGTTAGCATGATGGGCTACTCTGAGTTAACGAGGGGGAGCAGCTGTTACCTACCTCACTTGCACATCCCAGTGGCTCTGACTGAGCACTCCCACAAAGGATTTGTCACTGGTCGTTTGTGATCCCAGACAAGCTGGGCCAGGACAGGGAGAAAGGGGAAGCCTTTTACCTCCGGGGCAGAAACCTCTAGAAGCTTTCCCACTTCAAAGTGGGTACCAGGTATATATGTTGGACAGTTAGACAAACTCTTCAGTATACTTCTGGGCCTGTGGACTCTCCCAGGAATAAGGACTCATGTGCTGCTAAAAGGACTGCCCCTCTACTGGACTACTGCTTTGAACAAATGCTTCCCTGCTGTGCGACCCTCTTGCCTGGGTGAGAAGGACTGGATTCTGCACATCTAAACCCAGGACCCCAGAGTGACTCCAAGGGATAATTGTGTAGCCTCCTGATCAGAAACTCAGGGACATAACAGGCTTCCAACAACCTTAAACCGAGCACCTGGACACAGTCACCTGTGAGTCTTACCCTCCCAAGTGGAGCCACCCCAATCCTGGACCCTTGGAAGTAGGCCTCAAGGTGCTCTGCCAGCCAATCTGTGGTGCAGAACTGATGCATCTCCTCTGCGAAGCATCTCCTGCAGAACAGGTGCATCAATTCCGCTGCTCGACGCATCACCCTTGGAACTTCCATCAGACTTCCCAAAAGCAAGGACTCACATCGCAAATTGCAGCCTATTGGAGCCGATACATCTTCACACAAGGACACTGCCTCACCCGATGCAGGCCACCGGAACTGCAGCTATGCGCTGAATCTACACACATGGACATTGCCTCATACGTAGCAGATCCCCAGATCCCCCACTGTGCAAAGCATCTCCTCGCCCAGACATCGCATCGCCTCTACTGTGCGACGCATCCTCAACACAAGATTTTGCACCAACTAGGATTAAAGTACTGTGTTCAGCAGGCCTAATTGGGTCCCGGTACCCGGCCCACTCTCCATCGCAGTTGGCCTGAACTTTTGCATTTGTCCCGGTCCAGTGTGACCAGAATCAGCACTAATCACGATTAGTGCTTTGTGCTTTTCAGTGCTATTTTCACTTAAATCTTTGTACTTGCACATCTCCGTTTCTACTGATTAAATTTTTCACATTTTGGTTTATCATTTATTTATTGAAATGTACTCTATTTTTCTAAATTGGATTGGGATTTCTCTTGTGTTGTGTTTTTACTCTATTACTGTTTGAAGTGCTGCATAAATACTTCACACATTGCCTCTAAGTTAAGCCTGATGGTTCTGTGCCAAGCTACCAGAGGGTTGAGCACAGGTTGATTTGGGGTTTGCTTGTGACCTCACCCTGACAAGGATTGTGGGTCCTGTTTGAGTAGGGTTTAACCACCCCTCAAACAGTAATCCAATTTCTTACAACTTCTAACACTTCTGTCTTTCTTTCCTTCCTTCTTTGATTCTTTCCTTCCTTCTTTGTTTCCTGCCTTCTTTACCTCTTGCCTTCCTTCTACCTTCATTTTCATTAATATTTCTTTCTGGCCTTCTTTCTTTTCTTCTTTCTTTCCTTCTGGCCTACTTACTTTCCTTCTTTCCTTCCTTCATTCTTTCTTTTTTCCTTCTCTTTTATCTTTCCTTTTTCTTTCCATTTTTCTTTCTTCTTTTTTTCCTTCTTTCTTTCATTCTTTATTTCCTTCTTTCTCTTTTTCTTTCTTGTCTTTCTTTCTTGCCTTCATTGTTTCTTTCTTGTCTTCTTTCTTTCTTATTTCCTTGCGTGCTTTCTATGTTTTTTGCCTTCTTTCTTTCCCACCTTCCTTTTTCTTGCCTTCTTTGTTCCTTAAAGGAAGGAGACTGGCATAACAATTGGCTTTTTTAGGTCTGTGTTAACAAAGACCTTTTGATTTTATTTAAATTATGTGTATAGCACGATTACTCATAGGGGTTTTCAGCGACAGGTCATCCATTTTTCTGTGGTTGAAACATTTACATTTTTCTTCCACCTACTCCAGCAGGTATCACTGGGCAAAGCGTCAGCCCACTTCATAATTGGCTGACTTCCATACAAATTAAGGCATATTTCCCTTTCACAAGGAGCACATCCCCACACAAGGTAGTTTCCTTCAGTGCCAGGGAGCGCTTTGGTAATGTGTACTTTTTTTAGACAAAAGACATTTTGTATTTTTCCAATTTTTATTTTTTAGATTGATGAAGGCCTGGCAGCTTCCTGAACAACAAGGTTTCGCAAAAACCATGACAAAATAAAACTCAAATTGCTAAAAGGCTGTCAGCCAACGCCTGAGCTATTGGCTTTGCGAGTGCTTGTTTCTCTATCTCCCCCTTTACTCTTTATCTTCATCTTTCTTCTGTCACTGACAGCAAGTACTCTCTCTTACTTTATCTCTCTCTCTTTCTCTGTCCCATCTACTCAATCAACATTACAGCATTACCCAAGTTCCTTATGATGTTCTGCAAAGTGCAACTTTGATAGATTGTTTGTTGAAGATATAGTGTAAATATGATTAAAATATCACTTTGAGACACTGTTTGCAGTCTCCAAGCCCCAATGACAATTTTGTCATGTTCTTCTGACAACAAAACCGTTTTCATTTTTCTTACAGATGCATTTCATTGAAGTGCAAAGAACATGTTTCAAAGAGAAAGGCACGAAGAGAATATGCCCTTCTACTGCTGGTATTACTTTTTTGGCTGCAGTGCTGCTCATCTTCTATGGGTAGTTCATTAGATGTAAAAACACATGCGAACTAGATAGAAAATTCCCACTGGGGATAATGTAGCCCGCCAAAACTGATTAATTAGTGTCCTTGTGCTATGATTTTCCCAACAAATCTGTAAAATCTCACATTTAAAAACGAAAGTCCCTTGGAGCATGTTGTGTTCCTGATGATACTTAATCAAAAAGCGAATACTCGTGGCTACAAGTTTAGTTTCAGAACTTTTTTCTTTGTGAGTATCACCTGAAGATATGAAGATGCTGAATTAGCCAGGTGTGATGTATTCACAAATTGAACACTATCCAAAAATAGCATTACCATGTGAAAAGGAAAGTTGTTCAAAAAATCGAACTCATCTTTGGTCTCAGAGCATGAACAATACTCTGGCATTTTAAACGACAGTATATGTTTTTTTCTTTCACCTTTTCAATGTAATTTAACACTATCCTGATGAAACTTCTTCAATGAACCAATGTCGTTTGTATTTTCCCTTTCCGGACTTAAGGCCAAGTCATGCAGTGCAGCTCAGCAAGTCATTTTGTTGTTCTGCACTGTGTGACAAAGAAAGGGCAGGAATGTTCCATATTTAAGGCAATATGTTGCATTCCTGTCCTTTCCCCTGCTCTGGCGTCTTTTGGCAGCCTAATGCCAACGCAACCAACCTTGCACCATAGTGCAAGGGTACCTGCCAAGCATGCAGGCTCGTTTTTGTGTAGCAAGGGGCAACTTACTGCACAAAAATAATCCTAGGAGGCATATTCATCTTTGTATGTGAACTGCAGAATGCAGCACATATGGGAAAAGGAAGAAACAAGAAGAAATAAAGCTATTTTTCCTCGGTACGTCTCCCCTGGGAAGGTGTATGTTTTTGGCACATCCCCAGGTTTACAAGTTTGTGTAAATCTCTGGATGCTTCAAAATCCGTGGGAGCTGCGTGGGAACACGCAATGGACATGGAATGCCTACCCAGAATTTGTGCTGCGTTGCGTTACTCAAGATTTTTAAAACCACTCAAAGCCACGCAAAGTGGCTTTGCTTGGATTAAAAAATCTGACTTAGAGGTTTGCATCATGCATGTACCATGTTGCGTAGTGTAAACGTGAAAAAATAATTTCGTAAATGAGGCCCCCAATACTGAATTAGCATGTTCCTGATCATCTGGTAAGCTTACTATATGTATGGCAGGAGTGAAACACATACTTTAAAAAAGCACATATCACCCTACCATTGACTTATATGTGCAAATGAAGCAGAAAAGGAAAGTATGCAAATATATTTCTATGAGCAGCCTCTTTTATGGGAGTAGCTTGCAACGGGTCGGTATTTCATTATTGCATGTACAAGATTTTTCTTAAAATCAACAAAGTCTGATCATATCCATTTTAATCACGATTTTTACTTGTTTTTATCTATTATCTATTTTGCTGTACATTTATTTTTTCTGTTTTGAATTGGAGAGGATGACTAAATTATTTTTGTAAATGTATACCATGCTTGTGTCAGGGATCTACTTTCCAAGTTAGACTCAATATGATTAACTGACATGCTATTGACATTGGTCCAAATGACCCCACTTAGCATTCAGAAAGCCTGTGATTCATAAAATCATATGCTGTGCGACCACAGAATGCTTTTTTAATGTACTAAACCTATTTTGCAATTCGATAACAGGTTACAGAATCGCAAAATTAGTTAAGAAAGGCATAATGAATCGCCCTTTGAAAGGGTTGCGTTTAGACATCCCTTCCAAATCACTATTCATTATGGGACATTTCTATTGTTTGTGACCAAAATCTGGTCCCTTAACTTTCAAACTTTGCATACTCCCAAGCTGGGGTGGCACAAAAATTTCCAAATGCAAAGGAGTCTTCTCTGGACCCATTACCCTTTCTGAATGTAAAAAAAAAGGTTTCTTTAGGAGTAGGCAGCGGTCTAGGGGACAACTGACAACTTTTTCTCAAACTTAGAAAATAAGATTATCTTTTTTTTTCAAATGCAGCCACATTGGCTTTAAGGAAAACAGGCTGCAATTAGAAAGAAAGGTTTACTTTTTTTAAACACGATCACAGACATGGAGGTCTGCTGACCTCAGCAGGCCACCATCCCTGTGATCGCATTCAATTGTAGTGAGTCATAGTTTGTGATCTACCTCATGAATATTTGTTAAGGTAGGTTGAACGGAGACAGTATGATTCAGTATTTGTATATCGACCTACTGGCACATAGGTCAGCTCACAAAATTCTTTTCACTTCGCAAAAGTTGATGCACACCACTTTTTGCCAATGGAAATCTCGTACTTCTGGCCTTTAGTCTTAAACACTAGTGTGTGTTGAAGTGGGAATGCAGAAGGCAATATGCACACAATAATGGTTAGATCTACTTATCACCTAGAGGAACATTGATTCTAGTGGCAGACATGCACTGGCTCGATTAATGTAATGAAATCTCTGAGGTACGAGCAGAAAGCCTTCTCAAATTAGTCCCGTCCTGAAAGATGCTGCCACCACATTTTAGGAATACATGGGTCTCATAACATCTCAAAGGCTATGAAAACTCTGCCCTTGCTGTGAGCAAACCAGCTTCTACATTTTAAATGCAATATATTTATTCATATATCTACACGCTGATCTGTGCATTGATACCAGATGAAACTATAACCATCCTACCTGCAAAATAAAAATTCCTAAACCTCGGTATATGCTAGTCTGCCATAATCCAAATATCTAAGGAGTTAAATCCCTGCACAACTAAGATGCCTTTCTCAGGAAGTAACTCCTTCTTCTCTTCATTCTCAAACTATTGAATTTCAAGAGCCACAGTGTATGGATGCAGAAGATATAGAAGAAGTGGAGGGGAAAATTATATTTAGCAACATACTTTGCCTTTGTCAGGGAGGTTTTCGTATGGGTGGTGCTAGCAGTCCACTTCCACCACCAATACTCCAGGGTTGATGTGAAAAACAGATACACACTGATTTTTTGTTGTTGATTTATTGAACAGTAGGGATAATTGATTTATAAATATACATGCCCAAACATAAACGACACCATATTTTTTTAGACCCTGGATAAGGATTCCATACTTGAATATCCTGAGGGACTTCAATTGCATCCTGTACAGTGACAGCAACAGATGTCTCACAAAGAGATACGCGAAATCTAGTATAGTGTCAGCCCAGTGGACATCATTGATAGACTAGAGAACGTAGATATTTGGAGAGCCCTTTTTGGATAGTACTATGGTGTTTCATACATCCACAACAATTGCAGCAGACTAGACCAAGTTCTGATCTCTTGGGGCCTTGCTGCAATATTTAGAGAGGCTAGGGACTAAGCAGATTTCTTTTGGATCACTCGCCCCTCCTTATAGATTTGGACAGTGTGAAGGACAGTACCTCTGTTCCCATCAAGAAGCTACAGCTGGAAACCATGAAAGAGACATGATTTCTCACAGTTATTCATGCCAGAATCATCACATATTTTCAACAAAACTAAATGTATGAGCAAAAGATATGAGATTAAGAGCCAGTAACAAGATTCAATAACCATGCATAAGGAAATAGTGACACAGTTACAGCAACAGTAAGCCACAGGGCCTCAGGATGAGATAGCTCTGGACCTCATAGTAACAGGAAGATAGCTAGAAAGGAGCTGGGATGCACCTGGCAAATTGCTCTCGCAGAATGCAGACATAGACTCGTTGGAGAGGGTGACAGAGTAGGGAAGTTGTTGTAGTGGAGAGAGCAATCACAACCTGGAGCAGTAAGTCTGACAAGGACTCATGGGAGAGTAGCTGACTTCCAGGCATTAATGACACCCTGCAGGAGTATCTGGTATAGTTCTACAAAAAAACAGTGCATCAAACCAACAACTCCAGCTGATCCTTTTTGGAAGAGATCCCCATCCCTTAGCTTACAGAAGACCAGATCATTCAGCTTGACCTTCAAAACAGGAGACAAGAAATAGTGGAGGCAGTTTGTGTCTTGCCAAGAGGGAAGGATCCTGCTGTTGATTTCCTCCCAGGTGACTTTTACCACAGCTATGTGGACAACTCTCGGAGATGCTCTTGGAGGTGTATAATGAAGTTAGACTGCAGGTGAAGCTTGCAACGTTAATGGGCTCAGGCCATCATCAATATGATTCTTATATCAGACAGAGATCCACAGTATCCCACTTTACACAGGCCACTGTGAATGATAAACATGGATACAAAGGTACTTAGCAAGGTCCTGACCAACCGTCTACTCAGAGTGGTGGGCTTCCTTGCACATGAGTACCGGTATGGGTTCATCCCAGTGCCAACGACATTTTTGAATCTCAGGAGGTGTAATCACGTGCGATATTCTTTGAGGGATGCAGTGAAGGAACACACATTGGATATGTTAGATCTCAAGAAAGCTTTTGATATCCCAGACTTAGATTAAATGATGGCTATCTTTCAGGGAATGGTCTTCAGCCCCAATTTTCTAAGGTGGCTCTGCCTGTTTATATTGAGCCAAATTGTCATCTCTGTTATTCACCCTTGTGATGGAACAACCAGCAATAATACTCAGAAGGGTGCTGTAGGAATGGAGCAATAAGGTGGGATTCACAGTTCATACCATATGCATGAATGTTGGTGACACAGGGGTATATCTTAGACAGCCCAGGCCATCAGTTCTGCTATTTCTCCAGGAGCTAGACAGATTTGGATCAGTCTCAGGTTTGAGGATCAACTCTCAATAACTCGTTATTTTCTCCCTTGGAGGCATGGCTGATCATACAGTAAACACCCGCCATGGACCTTAGAGCTACAATAGGACTTAGATAAGTTTAGATATATAGTAACACATGTGGTCAGCAAAACTTAAAAACAATGTGAATATACTATGAGTGGGGTGGTACAGGAATGGACATGCTTGATCTAGTTTTGGAAAATGTTCCTGCTTTCTGTAACAGGGAGAATAGTGTAAGCAAATATGAAATTCATCCACAACGCCTATACACTTTACAGAACTCACTGTGCCCCTTAAACAAATAACCTTTCAGTGTACTTGATGGGGCCCTGATTTTCTTGGTGTAGGCAGGAAGAAGAAGAGACACACTGGAAGTGCTGCAGTTGGACCTCAAGCAAGACGGGCTGGGACTCCTTGATTAGGAGCTCTACTATATGGCATTACAGCTGTTGCATGCCAAAAAATGATTATAAGATGATGACAACTGGAAAAAACAGCTCTAAAGTGGTATCTCATTGAGTTGAGAACTGTCAGAGCTGCTTATTGGAGGCATAGCCATCCCAGCCTGTTAGTCATATATATTCCATCAGAAAGTGGCTTTGGAAATAGCAGCATGTCGAGTCCTCTGAAAAGCTCCTTTTGTGGACTTCCTGGAGATTTGGTATTTATAATCATTAAGTGAATAATGCGTGACATGTCAGTACATAAATGAATAGAAGGTGGGTGTAGCAGATCAGTACCCTGGGGATACTTTATTACTGTTGCGGAATCATACGAGGCATTAAAGATCACACCAGATCAATTTCTCTAATACATCAAGCTGTCTAGCTCAGCCAGGGAGACACAGACTGAATTCCAAACAACACCAAATTCTTCACTCATATTGGAGGACATTCTGAGTGAAGGATGCGGATCAGTTTCCCCTACTCTATGTGGCCTTGAAGGCAGACAAGAGTAGGAATCCTCTCGGGGTAAGACAGTAATAGGGAGAAGATATAAAAGAAGCCCTCACAGATAAAGAGTGGGAGATAGCTTGCTCCCAGTTCAAGAATACCCATCTAACATCACAGAAACTCCAAAATGTATATCTCAACAGATCCTCCCCCTGTTCAAGATATGAGGAGCCTCCAACCCCCTTTATACATTTGACTTGTGTAAGCAAATGGGTTACTGTTTGAGGGGGTGAAACCGTACTCAAGCAGCAATGACAATCCTTGTCAGGGTGAAGTCCCAAGCAAATCCCAAATTAACCTGTGCTCACCCTCTGGTATCTTGGCCCAGAGCAGTCAGGCTTAACTTAGAGGCAATGTGTGAAGTATTTGTGCAACACTTCAAACAGTATTAAATGGAAACACTACACATAAACGATCCCACACTAAATTAGAAAAATAGATTACATTTTAATAAATAAAACAAGAACATAACAACAAGAATTCATCTGGTTGTGCGAGACACAGATAAAGTGACAAATACAGGGTAACTGCAATGGAGGGTGGGTCGGAAACAGGGACAAGGTTAATCCCACTGAAAAAGTACCTTCTCAGTCCAGTGCAAAGTGTCCCATCACAGATGGTCATCGATGTAGCGCAAAGAGTAGGCTTGGCGTCACAGACAGGCATCGCTGTAGCATAAAACTACTAAGGTTATTGCGAACGATCAGGCTGGTGCTTCACAATGGTGGTTTATACGAGGGGTCGATGCTGTAGCATGAAGTGTCAGGCTGACAGGACTTCACGTTGGCGGGCTGTGCATGTGACAAGGTTTCGGCACCAACTCTCGAATGTGAAGAGCTCAAAAAGTTCAGTTCAGCCTCTCTGAGGGTCCAGGACCTGAGGGGCACAACTTGGGAGTCAGGGGTTGCTCCAGCTTGATTTGGGTGCTGGTTTAGGTGGTTGTAAGCCTGTTATGTCCGTGTGGCTTGAACAGAAGGCCATCAGACTAGCCCATGGAGTCACTCTGACAGGTCATTGATTCAGGTGCTGGTCCAATCCCTCTGACTCAGGCAGAAGACCAGCAGGGTAGTGGTCCAGCAGAGCAGCAGTCCAGCAGAGTAGCAGTCATTTCAGCAGCACAGCAGTCCTTCTTCCTTTCAGAGCCTCCACAGGTTCAGAAGTATACTGAAGAGGTGGTGCCTGAGGTCCAATATTCATACCTGGTGCCCTTACTCTGGAAGGTGGGAGAAGCTTCTACAGGTTTCCCTTTGAAGTCCCAAGGCATCTTGCCTTTCCTGCCCAGGCTCCAGACTAACTACAGGGGTTATACAGCCCTTTATGTGGAGGCAGGAAACAGCCAATTCAAGTGTAAGTAGGGCTGTGCCTAGCTCTGCCCTCCCATCCTGCCAGTGATGGCCCATTGTGGAACACCTAAACTCTCTATTGAGTGTGATTGGCTAGGAGGAATTCACAAAGCCCGACTGTTAGCTACAACCAGTCATGTGACCCAGGGACAGGCTACAGGCACTTAATGGCTAAGGCAGGAAAATGACAAATTTCTAAAAGTGGCATTTTCAGAATTATAATTTAAAATCTGACTTTAGCATGAGACAGGATGTCATTACAATTTCAAAGACGCCAAAAATGAACTGTTTATCTGCTTCCATTTGTAAATTACAGCTTAATAAATGTAATAAGGTAACTCCAATATTTTCCTATGAGACGCGTAGGCCTTGCAGTAGTGAAAAACAAATATAATTGTTTTTGACTACCAGGACATGTAAAACTTAAAATTACATGTCTTACTTTTAAATACATTGCACTCTGCACTGTGGGCTGTTTAGGCCCTACCCTACTGGTGACTAATATGATTTAAAAAGGAAGGTTTGGGCCTGGCATAAGGTCTAAATCTTCACACAGAGGCTGCAATGTTTGAAGGGCTACTTAAGTGGGTGGCACAATCAGTGCTGCAGGCCCACTAGTATCATTTAATTTACAGGCCCCAGGTAAATGTAGTATCACTTTACTAGGGTCTTATAAGTAAATTTAATAGGCAAGTTGGGTATAAGCTAATGTTGTCATGTTTTGAGGAGTAAGCACATGCATTTTAGCACTGGTAGCAGTGGTAAAGTGTGCAGGGTCCTAAGGCCAGCAAAAACAAGATCAGCAAAAATGAGGAAGAAGGCAGACATTTGGGGAATGACCACCCTAAGGCTGAGAGGCCTAACAACCTGGTAGTGCAAAGTAATAGCAGAATACTGGGAAAAGGTTGTGGTGGGATTGTGGCTTATTACCAACTCTATACTAGAAACTTCAATTAAATACCGCCTGCTTCAAGTGATCCCATATCTGAAAAAAAGGCAAAATGAGGCACAGATTTGTAGTTGCAACAGCAGTGCATGATTCCCACAAATACCTTAAATAGTAAAGCATATGGGTAGCATTACATGATTCCACACTTCAAATGAATTTGATAGAACATCTGTTGCATCAGATCCATCTCTACTCATTGTGTTTCTGCGATGGCACATTATTACATATACCTACATGCTGGATGTGCTAAAGTGTTGAATTCAGCTCTGATCGCACCTGGTGGTGTTTTTTTCTGATAGAAGTGTGAGGAGCGAAGTGAGGTAGAGAGGTGTAATGTTTTGTCTGAAAAATACCCTTGCTTTGCCTATAAATGTCATGCTTTATCCTTAACCTTCTTACTTTCACTTCAACCCATTATTTCTCCAAGAATCTGAAATCTTAATATCATTTTTGCCCCTCTGGTGCTCTCTGAGATGTAAATGCCCAGCATTTGTAGAGCGCAAACAATTACCCGAGGGCGTCAAGGCAATGGGGGCCACCAGGAAGATTAAGCGAGCTATTGCCCAGAGTCACATAGTGCTGGGCTGATCTGCCGTCGGCGATTGAATCTTGAGCCCCCGGGTTCTGGAGTCAGCCGCCCTGGCCGCTGTGCCACACCTCTCCATGCACTTTTTGCATCCCTAAGCCAGGCACAGAAATGTTATCAATGATGATTTTTCAGATGTAAACTGTGATGTTATCAATGATGTCAAAGAATCTATCATAAGTGAAGTAATATGTGAGGTCCTAAGCAGTGCATGATGAGGGTGAGAGTTATCGCTAGTTCAGTGAACTATAAGTGGTGAATTTTAGTGGGGTTTTTTTGTCAAACATTTTATGTTTTAACTGACATTTCTACGTAACTAGAACATCACTTTAACCTTTGTTTTTCCAGTAAATTTCAGATTTTTTTTTTTACACAAACTAGCAAAGTAACGGCAGCTATTTTAAGTAAAGCAGACCTACTAGGCTTTGTCAAACGGTCAGAAATCCAAAATGCAAAAGAAGGCCTATTTGCGTTATCAGGGGGCCAGCATATCAATATATATAAACCTGACCTATTGGCTTTGTCTTAAATCACCAGAATATTATATCAATAACTGTAATTTAATGTATTCACATGCACATAGCAATGATTAACAATTACTGTCACAAAAACATTTTAAATTAAACATTTTTATTCAAAACAACCATTAACATGTGTCGAATCTTTTTTAGACTCTTAAGGCCAAAAAAATGCTGCCATAGCACCCATCACAATGAATCCCCACACTCCAGCTGAATATCATACAGCTGCAGATCAAAGTGTTTTAAAAAATATGGCACGCTTTACATGGGTCATGTATTTAATGACCCAGGAGACATACACCAACTTTAAAAAAAATGTTCCTAGGGGGAATGTTGTAGTCACTGTGCCCCCCCTCACGTATTTTAAAAATACTTTGTGGTGTCCCTTTCCCTTCTAGAGGCACTACGAGGGTGTATTAATGTCTATAAAAACCTTTACAGGGCATTATGGGGCCTTCCCCGGCAGGAGTAGTGTATACAACATGAGCTGCTATTCTGCTCATTTCGTATTCGTGCTATTTTTTTCTTATTTAATATTTATTCGGTGCCCCTGTCGCACATGGTCCCTGTGCCCTAGAACTGAGTTAAAAAATATATATAAGCGGGCATGGTGAGCACACCATGCCCCAAAGGGCATGTGGTGGAACCTCCCCATTGGCTGTCTGGCCACTACATTGACAACATGTTACAGGACTCTGGGATATGGTCCTCATTTTAATGCTTTGTAGTAAAAGCCTGTTTCGCAGGGTCACCCAAAGGAGCACATATAAAGGATGATAACAGATTTTATTCACAAAAATTGGTGGTGCCATACTAATTTTAGGAATTGTGGTGTGTTATATGGTGATTTTACTCTGTGTAAAAATCTGAACCTCTGCTGGGATTTGATGAACTATGTTTTCTCATGATTTTCTTATACAGGTTATGGAAGGTGCTCAAAAAATTAACAGATGCACTCCCAACAGGAGAGTGGCCTGTCAGTTGATATCCCAGCGTTCTACTAGAGCCTCCCGCAGGGCTCTAATGAACAACTAGAAATGAAATGAAAATGGCTTTTATATAGCGCATGGCTACCCGGGAGCATCCCAGCGCTGATAGAGTAACTAGAGGATTGGTGCCCTAAGGGAAGAGCCATGTTTTTAGCTGTTTGCGGAAGGTGGAATGGTTGGATTCCCTACGAAGGTACAGAACTAGAGAGCAAACATTCTTATTTATGAAAAATGTATGGCAGACCTGAAGCCATCTAGATTGAATAAAAATGAGAGGTCTCGTTTTGTCATAGAAATTATGGTTTGTGATGTAGAAAGCAAAATTAGAACACATTAACAAAGGGGGACCAGGGGCAATAAAGGTCCACCACACGAGCCCCAAGACATGAACGGTAAACCATGAAGTGTGCTTTTCCTAACAGAAGGAAGGAAGGGGGGTTTGGGGGCTGAGACCCAAATGGGAGGGGGAATATCTCCTATAAGGAGGAAGGGCCCTCACACACCCCAGAGGGTGTCATGCTTCATCATAGACAACCACAAAAAATGCCAATACTGATATCCATCCAGACTCAACAGTTATACCAAAATCCAGATGACCTAAACACTCTGGTTAGAAAAAATTGAATTTTCTTTTTCTTTTTCAGTATTTGTTCTTTCTTATTTTTTATTTTTGTGTTGATGAACAATTAATTTTTGGAATTCAACAATACAAATGAAATACAATTATAAACATACACTGAAGACACAACAACACTTAACACAAAAAGACACACAAATGTAATACAAATAAAATACAAATCTATATACAATTGAAAACACACAAGTTATCTATACAGCTCTTGTTCTAAACAAGTTTTAACCTTCACGTTTTGAAATAAACAGTGCCTCTGATTTTTTGATTATATACAAAAAATTTTAATTTATAATTCAGAGGCCACATCCAAATGGTGGACCTACTAGGCTCACTTAATATTTTCAAAATCTATATACACCTAATCAATGGTGAGCATCATGTGGTCTACCCATCTTAGTGGGCACCTATTTGGAAAGAAATGAGACCAGTAGACGCGTTTCGAACCCTTGGGACATTAATGTCGGGTTCTCCTCAGGCACTGTTTATTTCGAAACGGGGGTTCCCACGGTAGGCGGCAGTGAGTACCCCAATGCTACGCACATCATGCCGAAATAATGGCATCCAACAAGGGCTGACGTGGCACGCACCAGCCCAAACTAGATAAATTCTCCTGGCAGAAAATACAAGAGGGAGGAATGTCGCAGCCTGGCTCGGAACAAGAAGCACAGCAGAAGACAGCGAAGCAGGAATCCCCCACGTTGCATGATGTAATGGCAGTGATTAACAGTGTTCACCCTTCCTTGGAGGGGCACCTGGACTCCGTCTCCATGGATATATCCCTGCTGTGGGCAGATTTCAGAAAAATTGACTCCAGGGTCACTGTGGTGGAGGAAGTAACTCAAGGCCTGGTCACAGATACAACAGCTCTCAAGAAACAAGTCTCCGAGCTTCAGGTCCACACCAAAACCCTAACAGCACAGCTGGACGACTATGAGGGCCGATCAAGAAGAAATAACGTGTGAATTTTGGGAGTGCCGGAGAGAGTCAAAGGGCCAGCCGCAGATCTCTTTGTGGAAGACCTGGTCAAGAACATCTCCAACTATTTTTCCGTAGAAGGAGCACATCGTGTGTTGGGGGGCAAGCCTAAGCCGGGGGCACCCCCCGACCTATCCTGGATCGGGTGTTTAATTTTAGAGACCGGGACACTATTCTCCAAACCGCACACAATGCACCACCTCCTAAGTATGAAAACAGTACAATAACATTCTCCCCGGACTTTACCGCAAAGGTACAGAAGCGAAGGCGCTCCTTCCTGGAGGTCAAAAAACTCCTCAGAGAGAGGGACCTTAAATACGCCATGTTGTTCCCAGCGAAACTGAGAGTGGAGGCAGAAGGCAAAAGTTGGTTCTTCGCCGAGCCAGGAGAGGTCTGGGATTGGCTGGAAGGCTGGCGGCGAGTGGGAGGTCGAGACAACTCGGACCGGCGAGAGCGGCGAGCAGGGAACGCACAGAAGTGGATAGATCCCAATGAAGGAGACAAAGACTAGCACACTACGAGTAGCTCGTGACCTGCGCAGCAGGATTCCGATCGATGACTTCAAGGAGGCCTCTCCCTGAGCTGTGGGAGAATCGGACGGTTTATCCAGATACTTGGCAACTTGACCCGAGGCACCAGGTTGGCGACCTGTTGCAGACCAAAGGGTTCGTGCGAGAGACTAGCTTTGCTACGAATGAATGGGCAGTGCTAGCGGCCAGAGGACGATAGATGAAGGAGCGGCTGAGTATAATATTGACTATATGCATATGTCTTTTGAGGCAAACTGTTTGATCGTAATGGAGGGCGATGGTGGGGGGGATCTGGCTCACGACTCCTCCAACACAGGGATGGGTGGGCGACGGGCACTCTGCACAGATGGGGAGGTGGGCTTATGGATACTGTCATGCAGGGAGGCAGGGTGGGGTGGTTGTTGGGGAGGGGAGTTGTAAAGTTGTTCGTTATATTGTTTACTTGCAGCAACAAAACAGATCACCACTTACACTTCCAAGGTCGAGTTCAGTACATCACACCATAGAAGCGCCAGGGTACCACCGGGGATGGGTGGGTCGTGCCCACGCCGTGATCAGAACCGCTCCTCACTCTCTCAGTGACAGCTACATGAATGGCGAGTGAGGAAGTGCATGGAGTGGGTGCTCCTGGTAGGGAGGTAGAGGCGGCAGTGTCCTTTCGAATACTCTCCTGGAACATTAATGGGCTTGGAGATAAACTCAAGAGGGCGATAGTGCTTCAATATATCCAAAGACAAGCCCCAGACATAGTGCTACTCCAGGAGACCCACTTGATTGGAAATACTTGTGAGGCGCTCAACAGATGGGGGTATAGGCTCACAGTACATTCAGGGTTCACCTCGGGCTCCAGAGGGGCGGGGATACTGATGCATAAGCAATTCCCCTTCACGGTGACAGGCACATACACTGATCCACAGGGCAGATTTGCAGGGATGACTGGATGCTAGAGGGTACAATGATCAACGTCCTGTTGGCCTAATGTCCCCCAGCCCTACATAACGTAGCACTACCAGATATGAGCAAGATGATTCTTGAATTTTCCAAAGGGGCATTAGTAATTGAGGGTGACTTAAATATGACCCTTAATGACCAGCTAAATAGACACCCGCCAAGAACCATTGCACGCACACGCAACTCTATGTCTGAATTTTTGACTGCCCTGGGCTTGATAGTTGTATGGCACGAATCTCACCCTGACGAGCAGCAATTTACGTTCCACTCCGGGGCACATAACAGCCTATCCCGGATTGATCACATACTTACTTTCGCCGGTGACAAACAGCACTTCACGGAAGTCAGTCATTTAGCTAGGGGGATCTCAGATCACGCTCCATTATGGGCCAAATATAGCCTGAGTAAGAAATTCATGCAGCTATCCATGTCAATTAGTCCCTAGTACCTTGCTGTCCGACACATTAGAGCAGACATTATAAAAACCACTGAACATTATTTTGAGGAAAACGCTGGGTCCGCCCAGTCCCAGCATACCATCTGGGAAGCATATAAGGCGGTAGTGAAGGGGCAGGCACTCTCCCTTGCAGCTGGCCATGGGAAAGAGAAAAGAGCCAAGGTAGAGACAATTGAACAAGAAATATCGGCTCTGGAACAGGCCCCCGACACCCTGTTAGAAGACGATACCCGACATGTGCTCGTGATGAAGCGTCAAGAATACAAAAACCTAGTGGCTGAAACAGCGAATAGTAAACTTCGCGCAATACAATATAGAGTTTATGAACTAGGAGATAGGGCGGGCAAATTACTCGCCTGGCTAGACAAGAGAGATAAGGCAGGGAGATGGGTCATGACCATAAGGGCTCAAAGGGGGAATGGCTGCAGGAGCCACATGGGATCGCGGAGGCCTTCGCAGACCATTACGCATGCCTTTACTCCCCAGAAGCATCCGGTACGATCGAAGAGTCCACAGAGTTATTAAAAGATGTCCAGATCCCAGTCCTCCCAAGTGAGGATAGGCAGCTGCTACAGTAGGATCTTACAGCAGAGGAAATAGTGGCAGCTATACAGAGCATACAATCTGGTAAGGCCATGGGGCCTAATGGCATCCCAATTGAGCTTCTCAAGATGACTGTCACAAAGGTGGCACCCCATCTCCTAAACATGTATGAAGAAAGCAAGCAGGTGGGGGAACTACCCAAAGATCAGTGACTGGCATTTGTGGTGGTGAGCCAGCAGAGGAGTGTTCCTCGTATAGGCCTATTTCCCTCCTCAATGTGGAAGTTAAAGTCTTAGCCAAAGTCCTGGCTCATCATTTGATCCCAGTGGTGACCAAATTCGTACATCCGGATCAGTCCAGATTTATGCTGGGTCGAAACACCGCCCTGAACCTGATGCGTCTAAATGTAGTTCTAGGCCGTAGGAACACTATACAAGAAGACGTCGCTATCCTGTTGTTAGACGCCCGCATATGGTTTTCGACACGGTCGAGTGGCCGTATATGTTTGCAGTCCTGGAGTGCATGAGTCTGGGCGGCAAATTTCTGGCATGGCTTCAATTGCTATATATTGCCCCACTGGCCCAAGTGGTAGTTATTGGGCATACATCCCACACGTTTCGCTTGAATCGGGGAACTAGGCAGGACTGCCTGTTGTCTCCGCTCCTGTTTGCTTTGATACTGGAGCCTCTGGCAAGCTGGATACGGGGAGATCCAATTATCCGGGGCCTAAGGTGGACAGCGGGGCGGGAGGACAGAATCTCGCTCTATGCAGATGACGTGCTGCTGTATGTCGCGTCGCCACGATCCTCCATTGCTCGGATCCTTCAAATCTGCTCTACCTTTGGGAGATACTCTGACTATACCATTAATTGGTCCAAGTCAGTGGTGTTCCCCCTACGGAGCACAGCTCCGGCCCTACCTCCGGGCTGTGGAGCAAAAATCGAGACAGAGGGTTTCACCTACTTGGGCATCTATGTCACTTCCAGGGAGGATATTTTTTACAAGCGAAACCTTCTCACACCGCTTGCCCGATTGTAGGGAGATGTGCAACATTGGCGGGACCTGCCGCTCTCCCTGTTGGTTAGGGCAGCATTATTTAAAATGATGGCATTGCCACAATTTTTATACACCCTGCAGAATACGCCCTATGCAATCCCGGACTCATACTTCAAGGTAATAGATGGGGGGGTTAGAAATCTGTTTTCGGATGTGAGACCACCCCGTATTGCCACCCATAAACTTCTTCAGGGGTGGTATGATGGCGGCATTGCTCTTCCCAATATCCGTGTATATTATTGGTCGGCACAGTTGGTGGTTGTCAATAGATGGGCCCATCATGGGCAGGTAGACCCGGCGTGTTTTATGGACGAGTGGCTAATGGGAACTTCGAGGTTTAATAAAGCACTGTAGACCAACCCAAGAAAACAAAATCTCACAGGGCCAACAGCACAGACAGTAGCAATCTGGCACAGAGTCATGCAACAGTTGGGATGGAGCAACAAGTTGACGCTTGCCACACCTCTATGGTGGGCCGAAAACCTGGGGAATCTAGGTCGGTACCAGGGGTTTCGCTAGTGGGATACCATTGGTATATTAAAGGTAAAAGACCTGTGAGTGAGGGGGGACATGATCCCAGTTGCGGAACTGCATAAATAATATGAGCTAACCAGGAGGGAACTCTTTAGATACTCCCAAATTAGACACGCCCTCAAGGAGGTGTTACCAGGAGGGGAGGACTTGCTGGAGGCATCTCCTCTAGAGGATAGGCTCCTCTATGAATACATGCTGAACAAGGCCATCTCACTGACATATAAAAAAAATCATCAATAACCTACCGGATCTGTTGCTCAGCCTCCATGAACGGTGGCAGGTGGATGTTGGTGACCTGGAGGAAGAGGACTGGAGGGAGGCTCTTGCTTCGCCTCATGAGGTGGCAATATCATCGAGACTGCAACTTGTTCAATTAAAAATGCTTCACAGGTCCTATATTACATGCACCACACTCGTTAAAATGGGCAGACTCGAGGACGTGGGGTGTAGAAGGGCATGTGGGGGTACTGGTACCTTCTTCCATACAATCTGGGAGTGTCCACCCATCCAACAATACTGGGGTGCTATTATTGCATGTATGAAAGAAGTGAATGGGGATACCTAAAGTATGTCTGTTAAATGTGTGGGAACCTACCGTTCTCAATCGTGCTGAACAGCTCTGGACTACTATGGGACTCATGATTGCGAAACACAATATTGCTCGAAGATGGGGAGTGGCGGAGACGCCGACGCTGGCTGAATGGAAGCGTGATATGGATTGGTGTATGATTGCTGAAGCGGAAGTCTACAAGAATAGAGGATGCCCCCGAAAGTGGGACCGGGTCTGGGGAAAATGGAACGCGTATAGAGGGTGTATATGTAACCCTCCGCATGCCCGGAGACTTCTCGCTGGGGGGTGGACAACGAAGTGGATGACCCGGCCGAAACCCTATGAGGTGGTTTTACATGTCAATGCTACATTGCCTTGGAGGGTGTAAGGGAAGTGTGTGCCTGCATGGGCTATGTGATGTACTGTTGCTAAGCTGTTTTATTTAAAAATGTTCAATAAAAATATTTATAAATAAAACTAAGAATAACGGTAGCTTAGATTGGGAGCAATAGAAGGGGTTCGAAGGGCGTGTGTGAGCGGGGGGCGCTCCATTATATTTCAGGTAGGCCCGGATAAGGGGCATACCAATTCCTCACCGTGTGATGTTGTAGTGCATCTCTCTTGGGGAGGGAGGGGAGAGGTCTGTCCAAGTTCGTCTCTGGCAGCCCCAGCGAGTCAGTGCGCAGGGGTTTTACTGTCTTCATTGGAGCAATTAGTATGACTCGGATACTCCCAAATATATAAGGCATCCTTCCAAAGGTCTGCAATTGGGTGTTGGCGCAGGCCCTTTAATTCATCTCTGTGCAGTGCTCTGCCTTCAGAACCAGCCCACCTAGTCACCTTCTGCGTCCAAATGTTAGTCTGTGACCCCAAGGTCTGTTTCCATGTCACTGCTATACGTCTCCGGGCCAGTGCCAAGGCCAGGTGCATGAACCAGTTGCCCAATTTCTGTTTGGGCCGACGGGGGCATAGTCCAAGCAGGCATGTCGCTGCTGTTAATTTCAAAGCACGCCCTAAAGCGATGTTAATTTTGGACAGCACTGCCTGCCAAAAGACCTGCAGCTTGTCATAACTCCAGGTCATGTGCAGAAAGTCCAACTGCCCACACCTTTGCAGCCCAGCGGCTCCCCCCAAATGCAGCGAAGAGTTGCTGAGGGGTCATGTAGGTCATATGTAGGAAGTTAAACTGGGTGTATTTTAGTCGAGTATTATGACTTGGGGGACTCCCACGCCCTAATCCACTGTGTAGGTAAGGTTTTAATGTAGAAGCATCTCCCATCTGTTTCTCAGCTGTAACAATGGGGTCAGGGAAGCGTCGAGCAGCGATCTATAAAACCATTTGATTTGGTGGCCTGCCAGGGTAACCTGGGACTGAAGTACCATGTGGGTCTCCAGTTCCTCCCGAGCCACTCCCCACAGTCACCCAAACGCCTGAACTAGCACTTCATACATGAGGAACTGCCCCGGCGGGATTCCACACCCCTCAATCAGTTCCACGAACGGAAGTAAGGTTTTGTCTTAGTAGCAGTCCCCCACGATCTCGATCCCAGCCTCGGTCCAGGCCGTCAATTGCTCGGCCGTTAGAATCAACTGAGGCTCCCCATATAGTAATCTTACTAGTGGTAGTGCCGGGGAGTATCGCGGAGTATCCGGCAGTCTGGACATGCAGCGTTTCCAGTGACAGTGGGGGGTAGGAGCGGTCAAGCGCCACATCATCCACACAGTTAAAGTCTCCACCCACGATCACCTGCCCCACCCTAATGTCAGCCAAGTGGGCCTATAAACCGGTTAAATAACCCAGCTGATCATAATTCGGTGCATAGAGACAGTCCAATGTAATTTCCCGTCCCAAGAGTTGTCCCGCTAGCAGTACATATCTGCTCTCTCTATCTATTATGGTGTGTGTTGCTTCAAATGGGACCCCTGGTCTGACCCATATCAGCGCCCCACGGGCATACGCTGAGTAGTGGCGAATATCTGCCCTCTCCATCGCCTGCGCAATCTATCTACCTCCCCCTGAAGAAGATGCGTCTCCTGCAGGACGGCTATCTGCATGCCCCGCCTTTTCAAGTAGTTATAAATGTGATGCTTGGACATTGAACCCATCCCCCTGATATTCCAGGTAAGGAGTTTCAGCTCGTGGTGTGATGTAGTCATTTTAAATGATTCCGGTCCACCCCCCTCCAGCGGCCCCCGCCCTGCTCCGGACACCAGAATAAGGAGAGATCATGTCCCAACCTGTCTTGAAAACTGAACAAATTAAACTCAAAAAAGACCAAATAGTCAACAACTCCCCAGTCCCAGAGCATACTGGCAACGGCCATCTGCCCAAACCATAGATACATCTTTCGAGTTCAATGTAGTCCTTAGACAGCCACGGCAAGAGCCTACAGGGGATCGTGGCCGTGAGGATTGATGCGCTCAGGTGTGCGAGGTGGTGTTTCATGGTTTGGCATTTGCAATGCGGTGCCTCCGGCACCGGCCCCTATAGTCCTCCAGCCTTGTGGCTGCACCACGTTTCAAAGTAGTGTTGGGCCCTGCAGAGCATCAAGGGAGAGGGCCCAGCTAAATAATCTTGTCCGCTGTTTTTGGCGCAGGTAAGTCAAGGCTGGCCCCGTCAGAGGAGTCCAAGTCCGAACACCCGGTTCCCTTAAAGGAAGGCGACCCTACCTCCGATGGGGGGCCACCGTCACGGACAATCTTGGCGACTGCCTGCAGCGCCACTGCTCACTCACGCTCATTCTGTGAGGGACTTAATTTCTTTGGGAGAGTGCGCTCAGACCTCCATTTAGATCTCTTTCTGGGCTGGCGGCCTTCGATTGTGAGAGGTCGTCCCTGTGTGTTCAGGGGGGTTTCAGTTCGGTATGCCACAATCCAGTCCCAGGCTTCCCTAGGGTCCTTGCAGAAGTGTATCTTGCCATCGAGGACCACACGAAGGCGTGTGGGGAACATGAGGGAGTACTGGAGGCCTTCCCCTTGCAGGACTTTTTTAACTGCAAGGAACGAGGCACGTTTCCGCTGGACGTCGAGGGTATAATCCCGGAACATCGAGACCTTGCTGTTGTTCACTATTAAGGGACCACTTGCATGGGCCTTCTGAAGCAGAATGTCTATGTCCCTAAAGTGCAGAAGCATGACCACAACCGGCTGTGGTGGGTGTCCCGGCCCAGGCAGGCGTGCCGGTACCCAGTGAGCCCTCTCAAGGGTGTAAAACTGCATCAGGGCCTCAGGGGCCACAACATCACCGAGCCAAGGCTCCACGTATGCCACCATGTTTCCATTTTCCATTTTCAACCCCCTCTGGAAGCCCCAAAATCCAGATGTTGTTCCGCCGGCTACGGCCCTCCCCATCTTCAGCTCTACGCTCCAAGGTCTGAACCTTATCCGTAAGGTCCACCACCTGCTGAGTCAAGGTCTTCTGCGCTGGAGTCAGCTCTTCAAGGCCCATCTCCACCACTTTCACCCTCTCTTTCAACTTCTGGTGTTCCGCCCGGAGGAGTCCCAGGCCCACTGATACTGTGCTAATGTCCTGGTGCAGTGTTGCCTTAGTGTCCAAGATGGCCTCCAGGATCTTTGATAGTTGCTGTTGGACGGGGTTCGCTTTTAGCTGTGCCTCCAGACTGCCCTGTGCCTGCTCCCATAAGTTTTCATCCTGCTCTGGGTTCACCCCTGTTTGTTTCGCTCTGGTTTTACCCATCTCCGAGGGGTGAGCATAGCCCAACTCCCGAAAGTTCGTAGGGGCCCTGAGGCAACAGCGGTCACCCACCTCACTGTGGGGTCACCAGGTCCAGAGATTGTGTTGCGCCGGATGGCATCTACAGGTCAGCAGTATTTCTCCCCTATTGGCGCTCCCCCATGCCTGACTGGTCTCTTTATTGGGGTGCTGGTTTCAATCGGACTCCCCCTGTCACTGTGGCAACCCCTCCAAGCGTCTCCAGTTCTGGGCCTCGGGACTCATCCTGGAAGGGGGCCAGTTGTGCTCTCCTGCCTCGTGGGGCTCCCAAGTCTCAATCCAGGCCCCGATAGTGCGTTGTGCCAGGGGAGTGTCTCCAATCTGGTGGGGTTCTGCGTTTATTGTGCTGCTTCCAGAGAATGCCTCTGTGCAGGGCCGCCCCTCCCCGGGGTCCAGCCGCTATAGCAGGCCTTTGCCACAGTGTCTCAGGGGCGGTCAGGTTCCGTCAGCTGTCAGGGTGACTCCGCCGCACTTCCCAGCCTCTAGGCCTCAGTGTCTACCCAGGGCAGGGGGGGCCTATTACAACGGTGTTTGCAGCTCGCAAGTCCCAGGAAAGTTGTCACTGGTGTTGCTCTGGGGCGACACATCCACCTCCGGGCAGCCAGGCTGGAGATTATGCCAGATTGGAGTGGATTATTGGCAGGCCGGTGCGGAGCTTTTCGCTTACGCATCTGCCATGTTCAGCCACTAAGCCACGCCCCCTCCAATTATAATCTCTTTGTTCAAGTATTACAGGTTTTAATCATGACATGGAACCCGCTAATAAAAGTTAGTGCAGTTGGTTCCCATAGTTATTTTTAAATGTACTCATTCCCACACTCTACTCACTTCCGTATATACACCTCATATCCCACACACACCCACTTCATCAATGTCGAAGATCACAGGAAAAAGATCTCTGGCACAGAGCCCGCCGGCGGGGCCCGTTGGGCACTGCAGCCCCGGCCCAACGAGGAGCTGCCTATTATGAAGCATGACACCCCCTGGGGTGTGTGAGGGCCCTTGCTCCTTATAGGAGCTATTCCCCCTCCCATTTAGGTCTCACCCCCCAAGCCTCCTTCCTTCCTTTTTTTAGGAACAACACACCTCGTGGTTTACAGAAAGCAAAATTTGGGCACATTTTCCATGAGGACTCAAATATCTTCTTTATGCATTTCTGTAAAACATTCTGACATCCAGACTAAAACATGTACTTTCAACATCAGCAGCAGCCTGCCAGTTAACTTCATCCAACGTCAGTTTCACTACAGTGTACTAATGAGCCACTAAAGTGCTAACATTGTGTAAGTATGAAAAAAGTGTGGCATAACTACACACCATTTTGAAGGGAATCAAAGCTGTAAAACTGAAAGCATTTCCTACCAATGATACTGCAGTAAATGAAGAACCGAGGGAGTCTGATAACAAAAAGGTCTCCCCATATGGCCACCCAAGTAAATAGAGCCATAATATGGCCCAAATATCACCCAAATGTAGCCCAATGTATCCCAATATTAGAAATGTACAAAACGCTGAAGTAACTCCTACAAAAAATGCGTCCTCATTGTCAAATCAAATCAAATCAAACCAAATCAAACAGCATTTGTAAAGTGCAACACTTTCACCTCTAAGGGTATCTGAGCACTGAGAGTGTCATGTCGCCGTTGAAAAGCCAGGTCTTGAGCTTCTTTCTGAAGTCTGCCAGGAAGTGTGCTGTTCGGAGGTGGAGGAGCAGGTTCCAGGTCTTGGCGGCAATGTGGGAGAAGGAGCGCCCCCCACTGTGGCTGTGTCATATGTGAGGGGTGTGTGCGAGGGCGAGTGAGGTGGAGCGCTTGTGCCAAGAGGGCTGATGGAAGATCAGTCAGAGGTTGATGTAGGATGGTCCTCGGTCGTGAAGAGCTTTATAGGCAATGTATAAGGATCTTGAACTGGCATCTCTTCTGGATGGGGAGCCAGTAGAGGTTTCTAAGTGGAGAGTGATGCAGGCCCATTTGAGGAGGTCTAGGATGAGTCTGGCAGCAGCGATTTGTATGGTCTGGAGTCCTCTGAGGAGCTTGGTAGAGATTACAGCATGGAGAGCATTGCCACAGTTGAAGTGGCTGGTGACAAGGGACTGTATTACGCTTTTACTGGTGTTGATTGGGATCCATCTGAAGATTCGGCAGAGCATGCAAAGGATGTGGAAGCAGGAGGTCAGGTGACTATTGAGGATTATGCAGAGGTTGCGTGCATGGTTGGTCAGTGTGGGTATGGGTCTGAATTTTACTGCCCACCTGCTGTGGTCCAAAATGGAGGTATTCCTCACGAAGATCAGAACTTCTGTTTTGTCAGAGTTGAGTTTGAGGCAGTTGTCTCTCATCCATTTGGCTAAGTCAGTCATGGTGTTACAGAAGTTGGCTTTGGCGTTGGAGGGGTCCTTGGTGAGCGAGAGGATTAGTTGAGTGGCATGTTTGTAGGAGATTATGTTGAGGCCGTGAGATATGATGACCTCTGCGTGGGGGGTCATGTAGATGTTGAAAAGGGTAATGCGGAGGGATGATCCTTGTGGTACGCTGCATATGATGACCTTGAGTGCAGAGGTGTAGGGGGGCAGTCAGATGATCTGTGTGCATTCTGTGAGGAAGGAGGTGATCCACTTGAGGGTGTTTTGCTGTATGCCAGTATTGTACAATCTGTTGATGTGGGTGTGGTGAGTGAAGCTGTCGACTGCAGCAGAGAGGTCGAGGAGGATGAGAGCCACAGTGTCTCCACTGTCTAGGCGAGTTCTGATGTCATCTGTAGAAGCGATCAGCATGGTCTCAGTGCTGTGGTTGGCACGGAATCCTGATTGTGAGGTGTTGAGGAGGTGGTTGTGTTCCAGGTATTTGGTGAGTTGATGGTTGATGGCTTTCTCAAGTACCTTTGCTGGGTAGGGGAGCAGGGAGATCGATCAGTACTTTTTGAAGTTGCTGGTGTCGGCAGAGGGTTGTAGTTTTCTAGAGCAGTAACCCTAATTTCTATGAGAAGTCAATTGGTCATTGTGTGAGAGAGATATCAGTGCATATTTCACCAGAGGAAAAAGGAAAAAAAAACTTTGTTGTAGATATCAGATCATTATTCTTTATCTTTCTGGTTTAAAAACAACAGTGTATACATCCATTGAAACATGAATTCTGTAGGTTGCTCAAAGAGACTGCATAGAGAAGTGTTTGTTTTAGGGTGCTCATGTGTAAGGTGAGATAGTAGGAACAACAAACGAAAAAGAAAAACAGTTCAATTTTTTGAAAAAACACTGGCTATTGTGCTTCCAAGTTAAAGACCAGTATACTCGGTCTGTTTGGAACAAGACATTCTTTGAATCATTTATTGGGGTCCGTTTTATGGGGGGTGGTCATCATAGATTCCAAATCCACCTTCCCCGAATGACTAAGCAAAATCAATCCAGGCCAAGATATTAGGAAAGTCGATGTTTCAACCCAACTATTGCTTGGAGGGTAAATTAAAGCCTCAGCATGCGGCTCTTCATCAGGACATTAAGAACATGGTAAGGGAACCTAAATGAAAGGAACAACTGATTAGAAAAACTCTGGTCACAAGAGTACTCTTCCTATCACAGTGTATATCACTACTGACCTATTGTTGGGGGAAAAGTTATGATACCCAACAAAATCCTTTTCTGGCCCACACCGGGCTTGAGGCCCACAAAGTAAAGGTTTCTAAAAGTTAATGTAACATAACAGTGTAATGAATTTATATAGATAGGATCAATAAGTGTCCAAAGTTACTTGAACGCCGAAGTGTGTAAAAGGTTTTCTTACCACCACCGTAGCGTTAATCCATGAAGTATGTATTCCAAATCATTGAATGCAATATGGAAGGAGTCTAATAATAGACTTTACAAATGGGATGCTGTGGTCCTCTGAAACAATATAGCCAGAAACAATTGCGTAAACCTGCTGTTACATAAAGGTGTAATGAATACTCAAACGACGACCGTAGATTTAGTCCAAGAGTGAGATATTCCAAATCCTTAAATGCAGTATGGAAGGAGTCTAATAATAGACATTACAAATGGGATACTGCGGTCTTCTAAAAATAAACACAAAAGCACAATCGTCTTAACCTGAGCTAGCTGGCCGATATCTTCCAAGAGAGTCAGAACGTTCACAAAAGCTAAAAAAACACAAAAATTCTAAAGATCGGCTTACCGGCGGCAGCCGCATCTGCTCACCGTTATGTTGTCTGAGAGAGAGGGACTCGCAAAAGGAAAAAGCTGAACAGATTTAGCGAAACTGACGTGCACGTTGAACGTGTACGTAGAAGCCAGTCTTGCGCCCTACGGCTTCCCTGTCGAATAGCTGTAATGCACACTTGTATCCCGCGGAGATGGAATCAATCAGCCAGTGTGTGCTGCGCAGTCACTCAATGGAGCGTCAAAAAGAAACAGACTTGAGGCCTCATGTTTAGTTTAAGTGTAACAAGTACATAGAATGACTAAATAAAGACACATTCATTTTGTATACAAACAGAAGCGAATGTGTCACATAGACAGGGTGAAAGAAACTTATTTGAAAAAACATAAAAGAGAATCAGGCAGCAAACTGAATACAGGTGAAATATTTGCAGAATAAAAAAATGTACAGATTGAAAAACAGACTTAAAAACAGGGACATAAATGTGTATACTTGCACATCAATGGAAAGATATCCACATGAATGAAACACAATTTTTTGGCACAGCAATTATACACATGACTGCAGAGATTTTTCACAACTAGACAGACTAAGTGAAAACAATATACATTCATATACATAGTAAAAAAATGTGCAACACGTTTTAATTTACATATTTACATATATCATTACTGGCATGAGACCAACATGCAGGTGTTAACATTAAGCCTGGGCGTAGTTCGCGTAGTCGCGCTACGCGAAGCTACGTGAAGACGTCGGAGCGCTACGCGAGCTACGCGTAGCTTCGCAAGCGTGCGTAGCTGCTTTTCGCGCCCGTTCGCGATGCGTTTTTCTTGCTCGGGAACGCATTGTGGTTGTTCGGGACGCTGTTTGCGTGCTCGGGGGCGTGAACTTACCCATGCGGTCGCCTATGGGCGCGGCCATTTTGTTTCTCACTTGTCCCGCCCGTTCGCGATCCCTTATTTCCTGTTCCGGGTCGCGTATAGCGTGCTCGCGATGCGCATTCCTTGTTCGGGAACGCGTTGTACGTGTTCACGACATTTTGTGCGTGCTCGGAAACAAATATCGCGCAAACTTACCCACGCGGTCGCGATGGGCGCGGCCATCTTGTTTTACCACTCTATGCTATGGTTCTGGGCCTGCTTTTCTATCCTCCCTCAATCTTTGCAATCCTTAGTTTTTTACACTGTTTTTCAATTTTTGTTTATTTCTTATCTATCTCACTCTCTGCTTAAGTCTATATTTTGCATTTTTTTCTACTTTTTACTGTGTTTTTTTAACTTTTTGACTGTTTTATATAACCTTCTTCTTTAAGCTCCTACTTCTTCCCCTAACTTTATTTTTCCCTTCTAACTTTTCTTTTTCACCTCCTCCCACCCCAGAACCATGGCGAAGGGTAGCAGCAGCGGCTCAAAGGGCAAGGCGCGTGCGCCAATCGCTGCCTGCCTTGCGGCAGACTGTGCCCTGCAGGGGTGCAAGCCCGCCAGCTGTTTACTGAGACGGAGGTGGCCGCCCTTGTTTTTTTTATTCAGCGCCACCTCCCCTTGACCTTGGCAGCAGGCGGCAGGCCAGGCTCCGGGTACCCGACCCAGGAGCGTCACCGCCGGTGGGCGAAGGTGCGTCGGGCAGTGTTTCGCTGCTCCGAGGTCCGGCGCACCCATAACCAGCTGGCCCACCGGTGGTCAGACATCCTTGACCGGGAGCAGGACCTGTTGGACCTGCTAGGTGTCGAGGTCGTGGGGCTTGGTGAGTAGCCAATAATATATATAGTAGTATAAGTATTGTGATTTGTGTATACATTTTTTACAAATAACAAGAATACTGCTGCTTACATTGCAGGTAAATTACGTTTCAAAATCTTCTGTGATTGTAGGACACAGGTGCTGGGCGGTACTCTTACTTTTTGCAACTTTGCGCTCGCTTGTCATTATTATGTAAGAGTTTACTTTAGAGAACTTCAGTTAGGTAATGCTATTGCTAGAGAGACTGTAGTCCTTCCTTTGTCCTCCTGTCAAATAGTGGTGGATGCATTTGATACTAGGTTTAGTTACTATTAGTTGATAATTTTTGAGCGGTCTGCGTGACGCATCCTCTGTCACTGAGTGCTGCTTACCCCAGTCCTTAGAACCTTTTGTAGTTTGTTTAGTGAGTGGTACTGGTAAGCTTAGCTTAGCAGTGTCAGTCAGCTGCAGAACATCAGACGCAACCAACCAACAATTTGGTGTATGCATTATGCACTTTATGCATGTGTCCTCCTTCTCATCTATGCATTTTTATGGCAAAAAAATGGAAATGCAGGCTTAATGAACAATTGGCCCGCCTGGAATAGGTGGGCTAGGTCAGGTGGTACTTAGGCTTAGTTAGTGTTCTGGATTTTATTTGAATCAATCAGAATGGAACACTGAATTAGTGTTCCCAAATAAGTAGACTGTCCGTGAATCCCGCAAGCCACTAGTCGATCGGATTAGATAGGTCAATTTTATTGCAATTTTTGTTTCCTAAAACGTTTTTTGAACGTTTTTTTAGATAATTTATTTGTTTCACAGCAATCATTAATGTTTGTGTCTTTCTTTTTCTTTATTATATCTTACATGATCACTGATGTGCAGCACCCAGGGGCAAGAAGACGGGGTCCGATTCGGCGGGACAACCACCAGAGGACCGCTCCTCTACCGAGGGCCCTGCTGCTGGTCCCAGTAAGTCCTCCAGTGGTTAATATTAACAATTATATTGCCCTAACTTTTACTGCACCTTATTTTTTCAGAACTATTAATTCTGGCTCCACTCCCTAATTCTATTTTTTACAAAAGATTCTTTGATCTTGACTTGACTATCTGTTTCTAAATTCTGGTTATCCCTGTCTCTAAGTTCTAACTACCTCTGCTATGAATGTCTGTACTCTGTACTACTAATATTAGTCTGTCGCTAAGCTTGCCCAGTTTGCATTGCCACTCTTTATTGTACGGTTTTGAATAAAACTCAGATTGACCAATACTAATAGCTCTAGCCACTGAGTCCAGTCCTTTCGGTTGTCCTCTTCTAGGCTTCTTAATCTTGAGGCTTTGACAATTACCACAAACAAAATGCCCAACCAGATATTTGACTATTTTTGATAGGATATAGTACATACTACTTGGATTCTGCACAGCCCCATGCAGAACTATGCACAATGAAATAGGATGTTGGTGATGCGAGTTTGGAACTTGGACGTTCCTCACACCTCAGTCAGAAGTGAACCCACAATCCCCTGAACGACTAGCTATAGTGTCTCATTAGGTCCCCGAACCCCCACCCGAAGATACCCAATGATTATGATTACACAACCCAGAACATAACACCCTTTCGCTCACTCACTCGTGTAAGTCCACCACCACCACCACACCAAATACCACAGAGTCTATGTGTAAGTTCAAAAGGTTTATTTTCAACTAACAAGCTCTGTATGTATGTTGTTCTATAAAATTCAGTGTACTCCAGCCAGCTCCAACAGCAAAATGCATAAGATTAAAACAATAAACAGTGTTGCAACAAGTGCATGATCATTGATGATATATAAGACAAAAGATCTGTGCGAATTCTGGGCGACTCCTCACCGTAGAACGTAGAATTACTGGTTACATGCATCATTCATAAGCTCTGCAAATCTCTGGTTCGTAGAAGGGAATCCTCTGCCTGAGAAAAATGGTGCGTGTTATATAGTATAATGCAAGCATTTCTCAGTCCTGCCCAAAAAGTGTAACATGTTACCTATGGCTAAGCAATACGGACTAACCGAACTCCATAACAAAGTGGCTTGTTTTTCGACCTCTTGTACGCAACGCTCAGACAGTAGCTGTATGTGCTCATGTGGGCTCAAAAGGCGTCTTACTGTTACTGCGCAACAAGCTGCGAGGTAACATGCGCAAAAGACATGAAGCGGAAAATGGTTGCATGGCTCAGGCTAACTTTGCAAAGAGTAGAGTATAGTATAATTATGACCCTAGGGACCATAACACTACTAGTGTCTACTGACTGTACTCTAGTACCCGATTTGGACTATTGAATGTGATTTATAATAATATGTATGTATTAACTTTTTTTTCAATCTTGCTAATGAAAAAGAATAAATAGGGGGAGGTGTACAGGCATCTAAAAATGTGTCATGTTTTTATCTAGGCGGACTAGCAACTACCAGTGGCGGCGGGGCCACCGGCGATTCTAGCCTTCCGGAGGGGGCAGGAGAAGATGCGGCACCTGCAGGAGCTACAGGGGGGGAGCCAGCAGCGGTGGCGGGCGGTGGTAAGTTATATTCATGACTTATTGACATTGCACTAGCTGGAAGGGTGTGTGGACTTCACTCACTGTACTGTTGTTGAGACTTATTAGGTATGAAGTTGTAGTGAACATTATACAACGGTTAAAGAAGACACCCTTTACTTAGCATGAGCAATGCAGTAGCAATAGCATTACCAGCGTGACTTGATTAACCAATAGCCTCTTATATCTGACTCCAACTCAGCTGTGAAAGTTTTATGGAGGAGACTAAAAGTCAGATCAGATGACCTTGATGGATGTGTTGAACAAAAAGGGAAAGAAGGGTTGAAGGAGGAAGGGCGGGCGAGATTTAATATGATGTCTGGCAGAGAAGGATACGTTGGAAGCATGGATAGGTGGCTGATAAGAATCAGATGCATGTGTTGTTGAAGGATGGGTGGAAGGTGAAAGAAGAATGGATGCCTGCCTGGGTGGGCGACACAGTATGGGTGGATACTGTGGATAGCAAGAATCATCAGCGGTGTTTGGGTGAAACTCAAAGCCAAGGCAAGCAACGGAGTGAGTGGACGCATGCGTTGTTGTTGGTGAAACAAAGTAAGGTTTGTGGAGAGATTAAGAAGAATGATTGACATTTACTTAGAATGGATGGATGCCTGTATGTATTCATCATAGACAGCATAGGTGGAGACTGTCACGGGATGCACAGTTTTAGGGAATGTAAAAGAAACCGCGCCAGAGTAGCAAAGCCGATGTGGGGAGGGGCAGGGTGGGGGTAGTAGTAAACAATGTATTACGCGGGCAAATACAGGTAACTTTACTGTAAACATACAAATAAATAAAGCGAATTTCATTGTGCGCACTGCACCGCCAAATGCGATGCAGTGTGCGCAACAAAATGAGTTTCATTTATTTATATGTTTACTTACCTGTAATTGGCCGTAATCCATAGTTTACTACCCCCATCCTGCCCCTACCCACGTCACCGCCCGGCCAAACTCCCCGAGTCCCACCACCGACCGCTACTGACCTTATGTCGTTGTCCCATATAAAAGCAACGATCATTGGATCAGATATATAATCTGCCTTTTGTAGTAGCCAAGGCACTGTGAAATTGAGCAATTGCCCTCCATGTAACAGAGAGAGTATGGCCAGTGCCACCCGTAATAGAAAAATACGAGCTTCCCCACCTGCAAACAGTAGTAAATCCAACTAACGTGAGTCTGCGTCATGACTCGTATGTTTGTCTTGGGTGCAAGCATAGATGACCGAGCTGGCAATGCCGGCTACAACCAGGTTATGTCATTTCGCTAAACTAGAGATAAGAAGAACACTGGTGTACTGGGTACTGGTTGGAGTCCATAGTGCTAGTATAATGCCTGAAACTCCCACAAATGTTAGAGGCCGAGGAAGTGGGAGGATAGATAGATTATTACCACAAATGTTATGTACTGTGCTTCTTGCTAGTGCTACTGTGCCATTATGTGTTGAATTAATTTTGTGTTACTGTTTAGCTAAGAGTATTGGTTACAACAATATTTTTTTTCTTTCTTGATATAGATAGTACTCCTTCCCAAGACAAACCATCACGGAAGGAGTTGGCAGCCAGGGCCCGGCGCCGGAAACTGGAGGCCATATGCCAGGAGTACCGGCGGCTGGTGGCTCAGGCGGAGGAGGAGGAGGCGGCAGCAGCAGCTGCAGCCTCGTCCGATGCCCCGGGCCCCAGCCAGGCCACAACTCCAGCGGTACGGCGCCGCGGTCTGGTAGCCGCCCGCCGCCGCCGCAATTCGCTAGCAGCCAGCACTGCTGTCCCCCATCCTGGATGCCACTGCAGGGCATTTCGCAGGAAGATTCTCCTCCGGATGGCACGGCTAGAGGAGCAAATGGAGGAGCGGGTCAAAATCCTGGTGGACAAACACCTCAAAGCCCGCCGAATTTAACATCGAGGACCCTGTTGCTTTGCCCCTTTTTATTCCTTGTTTTGGTGGGTGGGAATTGGGCGTTGGGGTTTCGGGACATTCTTTGGACTTTTTTCGTTTTGGACATTGGTTGGGGTTAGGGAGAAGGGTGGGTCAGGTGTGGGATAGTTTATTTTTGTTAGGGTAATAAATTATATTTATACTTAAACATACAATGTTAATGTTTTGTGGGGGGTTACTGTTTTACGAATTAACGTCACATTGGTTTCCCTGCTGCTGCAGGGCCGCAGCCAGTGTTTGATTTAAATAATCTGCCGACGATGATGTAACACAAACAGATAGATGCGGTACCCCTCACTGAGTTATTTGTCCTACTAGTACTGTCAGTCTCTCCTCCTAGTCCATTTATACCTCCCACCAAACTTATCTTACCTGTGATTGATGATGATTACGTTCGGCACAGCGATGGCTGCATGGTTTCCAGAGAGAATGTAGAAGATGCCATGGTTGTGGTGGTAGTAGTAGAGTAGACACTGGCAGTAGCATTAGCTAAATAATTTAAAAGAGACAGTCACTTTCCTGAAAGCGACTGTGGGAGGAGTAGTAGAACGAAGTAAAATACAGTACAGAAGAAGACTGCCAAACAAACAATATTGCAGTTGCAACTGCTAAAGTCAAATTAAACATAATGGTGGCGGGGACAGCCTAGTACAAGAAGTTACAAACTGTAGTTGTGTCGAGTGAGTCACTTAACTTAACACAATCGTAATTCGTAACCTTTACTGCTGTGTGGTAGGAGTTTGATGATTAATCCAATCAATGACGGCAATTAATTATGATGTACTACTATTAGCCGGTGACGGCTTGCACATAGACTGAGCATGGGTGGGCAAGCAGAAGAAGCTCCTCGCCCTGCCTTGCAATTGAATTAGTGTTGCTTTCACCACATCTGCCCCAGCAAGCGTGTGATCAATTGGTGTACATTTTATGTAGTCACATCACACCTCAATATAAATCACAGCCCGGGGAAGAGGGTTAGGGTTTGATGAATGGATGGGAAGGGGGTTTGGGGAAAGGTTTGAGAATGAAAAACAGTACGCATGGACAACAAAAGCAAAGCGCAATCTTGGCAGACGACCATGATCTTATACAAAAAATCTATAAAGGGAGAAAAGGGAAATGCATGCATGATGATGAAGATAACTTGATGGTTAATGAGTAGTACTTAATAACTCCTACTAGACAATTAGACAGTACAGGGCAGCAGTATATTCTATGCAATTTGCCTTGCCTGTAATATGCCCTCAGAGACCCAAATTCCATGTTGTGCTGGGATTACTTGTAAAGATAGCAAAGACAATTAAAACACAGTTGTAGGGATCAATTAGCAAACAAACAACACACAACACACAGTCCTAATGATTGAAGAGAAAAAAGGATTCAAATTAATTAAAAGATGAATGATGAATGATACTAAAGTTACTGTATTATCATGCTCAAATTGTGGAGTTGAATCTCGTCCTTCCTCTTGGTCCTATCTTCCATGGACGCTCCGCACATCAATCTTGGTGGCCTTCCTGATGCCGATTGGTAAGGTAAATGTGAGTTGTGTCTCCCAGTATAGCAAGCACAGGGTAAAGGCCGGCCTGTAACGTCTAGATGGAAAAACAAAAGGGGTATTGAAAAATCAATGAATAAATAAAAACATCAATTACGGTGGAGTCCAAGAAGAGAAGAGCGAACACTTTCAGGGTGAGGCGGCTTGGATATATCGTGTAGATTCTGTTTACAGCATTAAGCTACAACAACAACAGGACAGAACAGGCCCACCACAGCACCAGCCCGTGACCCAACCTCCATTTACCTTATTTTTTGACATAGCCAGACAAAAGGCATACACAGCAACTTAGCATTTTCCTAATTAAGTGACAAAATCAATGCGCCGCTGTCAGTCATCACTACACTCGACTACACACCACTACATGGACATGTAGGTCTGCTGTGTTTACTTTCTTGTTGAATTGTTGTGTTTATGTTTACCTTATGCCACTTCATGAAATGCAGTTATTCCTTGAATCATCTCCGATCCAACTGAATGACTGCGTGCAAAGATAGTATGGTCATCATCATGGTGTGGTACGTGTTGTCCAACTACAACTCAGTCTGTAGTGACTCCGATTAAGTCCATATTCCATATTAAAAAATGTCAACAGATATTGGCCTGCACCTGCAGTAGTAGGAGTACAATTTGGTTATTAAACAACAAGAAGGGAAACATTGACTGTCACTGACTTGAGTCACTTTGTAGATTAACTAGTAGAGTAGAGTTCGACTTCATGCACGACATCAACAACAAACAACAGCAATCGCTCAGAGTCTGCAAGCATCCAATGCATTCCATCATTACCTGTCTTGCTCTTCTCTTTGGCTGTCAGATCATCAGATGCCTAGTTCTGACAGTTGTTATTATTTTTTTACGGGGCAGTGGCCTCATCATTACTCCAGTCCACATTCATTTTGAGTGTTAGTCGCTGTTTCGGTTTTTGTCTTATTCTTCTGTGGCACTTTGTCACAGTTTAAGTTGCTTCCCATGGTCAGCACTGTGATGATGGGCCGCGGCCTGGCTAGCGCTCATTGATGGTCATTTGAGTTTGCACAAATGTCAGCAAGTTTCTTCGAAGAGTCTCTTGTCTTTCTCTGCCAAGTACCTTCTGTCCTGACAGTGAGGACCTTTGGATGCCTGCTGAGGCTGTAGCCTTCGGACACTGATGAGTTTCGGCTCGAAAACAAAACGGAGGATAGCTATAGTCACGTTTCACTTCTTATGGAGGCGGGACTGGTAAAGGCAACATTTCTTGTACTAATGTCTGGCTTGATGGAAATGTACTTGTGCGAGACAGGAAGATGAAGCAGGACTCTGAAGAGTGGACAGTTAAATGCACAGACATCCAACTCCAATAGGGAAATAAAAAGAGAAGACGGTGGTGATGGATTTGTTGTGATTTGAACCAGAAAGACAGATACACAGACACATAAAGGAAGGAAGAAAGTAACAATTTGAAAGCCTAGTTGTCAGGGAAGAGGAGCTCGTCCTCAAACTCTGGTGGTTCGGACAGAAGTAGGTCCTGTAACGCACTATTTACGTCATCCAAGTCGCTCTCCTCTTCCTGCAGTGATTCACGTATTTTGTAATCCGGTGGTACAAAGTGCTGATTCATTTTGATCATGGTTAACCTCTCCACGCTTTGGGCCGAGAGACTGGTCCTTTTCGAAGTTACAATGGCACCAGCAGCACTGAAAACACGCTCAGAAGAGACACTTGCGACAGGGGAAGCCAGATACTTTATCGCCAGCCTGCTGAGCACTGTCCATTGGCTTCTTTTCCCATACCAATACACCAATGGGTTTCGACCCATGAAGACCTCTGTTGGGTCATCCAGATAGGCCTGGACCATCCGCTCAATGTTCAGGGGTGCTCCGATGTGCTCGGCCTGTTTTGCCTTTGCATCAGCACTGGACTTACCATACCCCTGCTGTAGAAACCAATCAGTTGCACATTGTGCTGTGGATGATCCTGTTCTTGATGTTATTGTTGGTGTAGGTGACTGCTGGGAGGCAAATGCACTGCCCTCAGGCTCCGAAGTAGAACTTGACTCTGGATGCCCTGTAGTACTGGTTATGGCCTGGGGTGGGGGGCCTGTAATTAACAGCCGTTCGCTTTCGAAAATAGTGGCTTCCTTAGCTATCAAAGTTTTGTAGTTGGCAACATCCACTTCCGAAAATGGAATTACTGCCTTGCTGTTCAGAAATACTTTGTACCGTGGATCCAAAATTGTGGCACTAATGTAATGTGGTTGTGACAACATTTTATTTTTAATCCTTGTATTTTCCGATAAGCGAGCGGCTAAGGTCTCCGCCAAATGATATGCATCTTGTTTGTCATCCACACCTGCGTACGTTTCAGACACATCCTTCAGCTGTTGCTCTAGCATGTGCAACAATGGGATAGCTTGGCCCATAGTACAGTCCTCCCTGCTGACTTCACGTGTGAAGATCTCAAAAGGAAGTAGCATCTCAGTCAGGCATTTAATGAGGTCCCATTGAGCCATCTCAACGGTCATGCCTCTCACAGTAGGTTCCCCTAATCTTTGCATGACATAAGCATTGAGTGGTATGTACAGTTCAAACAGACGATCAAGCATGTAATAAGTTGAGTTCCAACGTGTTGGCACCTCCTGGATGAGCGCTTTGACTGGCATTTTATGCTCACGTTGAATGACCCTCAGCTGCTTCCGGGCTTTAAAAGAATGGCTGAAATGTGTGCATATTCTTCTGCAGGTGACCAGTAAGTTGCTGACTTTGGATTCATTTTTCAAAAAGTCTTGAACAACAATGTTAATGCAGTGTGCCAAACACGGGACCCTGAAATAGCCACCATTGCGCATGGCCAAAACTACATTACTGCCGTTGTCCGTGGCAACAAAACCAATCGTAAGCCCTCTTGGGCGCAGCCACTCAAAGACCTTGGTGTTAAACTCTTCCAAAATGTTTGCAGCAGTATGAGATTTCTCCATGGCAAACATGGCTACAGTTGCATGTTTGCGAGTGGCATGAAAAATCTCTGCAGTATCAACACCAGCAGATATCTGTTCTCTAACCCCGCAAAACAGATCTAGTGTGCAGTGATGCACATGTAATCTGTGGCTTGGCAACTGGTCCACATGTCTGTAGTCAGGTGGATACTGTGAACAGCACTCTGCTTCAAGGCCTTTCCTAGCAATTCCAGCACGTTGTGATGTAGTGCTGGAACTGCAACTCTGGCAAAATAGTAGCGGCTGGGAACATGCCATTTTGGGCAGATGGTTGACACAAATTCCAGAAAACCCACCCCTTCAACAAAAGAAAAAGGGAGAAGGTCCAGTGCTAACATTTTAGCCAGCTTCGCATTGTACAAACGTGCTATTGGGTGGTTGCGTTCGTACTGCCCCTCACCCCCAAACATTCTGATAATGGTAGGCTGCATGGTTTTCCTTTCTCTTAGGCTCAACGCACTTTTTGGTAGTGCGGACCTGGTACTTCTTGGTGTCTCCGGCTGACTCTTACTCTTGTGCCACTGAGATGTTGCTGAAGATGTGTGCAACGTTAAGACTGCACTGCTGGGGTCAGGGACACCTTGTGTACCACTACCAGAGAGAATGTCTCCCTGTCCTTCCTCTTCCACCGTGATCGGATCTTCTTCTTCTACTCCTTTATCCCCACCAACACCAATGGTTGCAGTTTTTTTCTGCCGCGAAGGTGGTCCTCCCAGCTGATCAAGTGGTGTTTTTTCAGATGGGTCATTTGGCCTCCGGTACCATAGTTTGTACCAAGCTTACCACGACTAACAGAGGTATTACAAATGGAGCATATAGCAATGTTCTCCTCCTTTTCGCTAACCGTAAAGAAGTCCCAAACTGGGGAGCTTAACTTTGGCCTCCTGCTGGAGGTGCCACTTCCAATGCCGGATGATCTGTAGGGTGTGTGTTGAATTTGACTCTGTGCTGCTGTACCACTACCTACTCCTACTGAGGTGGTGGTTGTGCTGGATGTAGGTCGCTGCCGGGCCTTTGCTAATGCAAATATGGAAGCTGTAGGTCGTGTTGGTGTTACCTGTGGAGGTATGCGTGCTACATCCCTCGCAGCGATTTTGCATAGGGTAATAATGTTGGTCTCCATCTCCTCGGGGCCGGGAGTGATGTTCGTGATGACTGGCTCGTCATCATCATCATCTTGCTGTTCTACATCGACCTCCATAAGTGTAAGGCTTTCCGGAACCTTCCTTTTCCCTAGCTTGGTCTTGGAACGTGGCTCCCTCTCAGACTCAGTTTGTGGCTTCCAAGTGGCATCTAGATCATCAGAAGGGGGGTTTGGTGAAGAACTTGATGGACTACCCCTCCTTTTCCTTGCTGGGGATTTGGAAGACAATGGATCTTCTGAATGAGTGGCTTCTTCTTCTACCTCTGCATGAGGCTCAATTTCCTGAACTGCCCCTACTTCAGGAGGAACAACAACTACTATTGCGGGCGGTGGTTGCGGCTGTTGTTGTTGACCACTTATCTGCTGTGTTTCCTCCTGCGTTGATTGGGTACTACTTTGAGATAGCGATAAGTTTATCTCAGGCTCAGCATCACTGCTTTCCACCATTAGGCTGGCTACCTCTTCCACACTCATGTGCTTGGGCCTGGGTTGGTGGGTTGGGTCCACTGATGCGGAGGTGCTGCCCCCAGCTTGACCCCCGGACACCGCTGCTGCAGGCGCAATTTCTTTTCCCCCAAAAAAGGTATTGGCCGGCACACCAGACTTAAGTGTCACTTCCTTCTTCTGTTCCTTCTTCTTCTCAATAGCAACTTTCTTGGTACTGGAGGACCTGGTACCTGCTTTCTTTGGGCCCATCTTCTTCAGATGTCAGCAGCACTCAGTTGCAGAGATGTCTGGTCAGGTCACACGTCACGTTGTGTTGTGTGTACAGCAGCAGGATGTCTGTCTGGAAGTGCAACGGGCAATGATGAGAGACACACCTCCTCCTCAGTCTTTGTGCACCTAAAAGCAAAAAAGCTAGAACATCAGTCAAACATAGCACAAATCAAACAAATAGAATATAGAACTTAGTGTGTGGTGGCCTCAATTATTAAATTTCAGAAACTCTGTGAACAACAACACACAGTCTAGCCATTTATGAGACGTTGACAACAAGGCCAGGGCTTTCCTGGCTACTGTGTAGTGCTAGTGTACACTCTGGAAGAATAAGAATAGTAAAGAACAAAAACTAAAATGTAGTGGAGCATGTTTGGCCTAAATTTGTGCATCACATGGGATGTATTATATAGCAGCATCAGGGAGCTGCAACTGGCAATGGGGATGGATTTGGAAGCAGTAAGACAAGAGGAACAATGGAAAGACACGCAGGCCTATGTGGCAAAAACAGCACACTAATAACTACCACGACAAAATGGCCCCCAGAAACATGGTGACTCACAGGCACAAGGCACGGCAAACAATGAACTCAAGCAGGCCTATATATGGGCAGACGAAGGATGCCTTATAAAACACACACAGCTTTAATGCAAAAACTAAAATCCACATGGCTAAAAACACTTTTGAAAGTTAGACAACCACTACAACAACACAATTATAATTACACAGTACACACGCAAAAAAGGCATTTATTTAACACACCCAAAAAGTGAAATAGTCAGACCCTCCAAAAAAACCACATTTCGCAATTCAATTGAATCAATTCAATGCCATCCATGGCCTAAATGATGTCAAAATTCCACAGACTACACAGAAACAGTTTTATGCACCCATGGTGACTACCTCTGGGCCTACTGGCATACTGGGCCGCAAGCTTGGAGGCCTATGGCAAAAGCACAGTGGCTGGCTTTACAAAATGGCCGCCACCCACATGGTCAGGCCACCCAAAATAACAAAAAAGTGAAGACAAAGGACAGGACCAGGCAGTTGGAGACTCTGGGCAACTTCCTTCCTCTTGAAAAAAATTGTAAAACAAAAAAAAAGTGACTCCTTGCTCACCAAACTACATCTAAATGACAACCTGATTAGTTTTTTGTGCAAAATGAACTAAATCAACATTTTCGAGAAGGTTTTATGATGCTCGAGAGATATTCTTCGCCAGATTGTAAATTCTGCGTGTTCGGCATCGCGATCGTCACAAAAAGTCGTTATCGCGCGCACGAAAACGTACATTGAGCACGCGAAGAAGATAAAAAGTGTAAGTTCGCGTTGTCGCGCAGTGCGGACTTGCCCAAAGTCCGCGAGCTGAACGCCCAGGGTTACCTACTGGCTGAAAAGGCCTATTTATTTAACAAACACCCAAAAAAATAAAATACCACACCAAAACCCACATTTTGCAAATCAATCCAATGCCATCCATGGCCTAAATTATGTTACAATTCAACAGACAACACAGAAACAGTTTTTATGCACCCATGAGGATGACTACCTCCGGGCCTACTGGCACACTAGGCCGCAAGCTTGGAGACCTATGGCAAAAGCACAGTGGCTGTTCCCACAAAATGGCCGCCAACACATGGCCAGGCCACCCAGAACAACAAGAAAAGGAACACAAGACAGACAATGCAGGCCTATGGCAAAAGCACAATGCCTGGCTTTACAAAATGGCCGCCACCCACATGGCCAGGCCACCCAAAATAACAAAAAAGTGAAGACAAAGGACAGGACCAGGCAGTTGGAGACTCTGGGCAACTTCCTACCTCTTGAAAAAAATTGTAAAACAAAAAAAAAGTGACTCCTTGCTCACCAAACTACATCTAAATGACAACCTGAGGAGTTTTTTGTGCAAAATGAACTAAATCAACATTTTCGAGAAGGTTTTATGATGCTCGAGAGATATTCTTCGCCAGATTGTAAATTCTGTGTGTTCGGCATCGCGATCGTCACAAAAAGTCGTTATCGCGCGCGAAAACGTACATTGAGCGCGCGAAGAAGATAAAAAGTGTAAGTCTGCGTTGTCGCGCAGTGCGGACTTGCCCAAAGTCCGCGAGCTGAACGCCCAGGGTTACCTACTGGCTGAAAAGGCCTATTTATTTAACAAACACCCAAAAAAATAAAATACCACCCCAAAACCCACATTTTGCAAATCAATCCAATGCCATCCATGGCCTAAATTAGGTTACAATTCAACAGACAACACAGAAACAGTTTTTATGCACCCATGAGGATGACTACCTCCGGGCCTACTGGCACACTAGGCCGCAAGCTTGGAGGCCTATGGCAAAAGCACAGTGGCTGTTCACACAAAATGGCCGCCAACACATGGCCAGGCCACCCAGAACAACAAGAAAAGGAACACAAGACAGTCAATGCAGGCCTATGGCAAAAGCACAATGCCTGGCTTTACAAAATGGCCGCCACCCACATGGCCAGGCCACCCAAAATAACAAAAAAGTGAAGACAAAGGACAGGACCAGGCAGATGGAGACTCTGGGCAACTACCTTCCTCTTGAAAAAAATTGTAAAACAAAAAAAGTGACTCCTTGCTCACCAAACTACATCTAAATGACAACCTGAGGAGTTTTTTGTGCAAAATGAACTAAATCAACATTTTCGAGAAGGTTTTATGATGCTCGAGAGATATTCTTCGCCAGATTGTAAATTCTGCGTGTTCGGCATCGCGATCGTCACAAAAAGTCGTTATAGCGCGCGCGAAAACGTACATTGAGCGCACGAAGAAGATAAAAAGTGTAAGTCCGCGTTGTCGCGCAGTGCGGACTTGCCCAAAGTCCACGAGCTGAACGCCCAGGGTTACCTACTGGCTGAAAAGGCCTATTTATTTAACAAACACCCAAAAAATGAAATACACCCCAAAAACCACTTTTACCAATTCAATCCAATGCCATCCATGCATGCCCTACATGATGTTTAAACTTTAAATTCAACAGACACCACAGAAACATGCACCCATGGGTACCTCTGGCTCTAGTCCGGGCCTACTGGCTGAAATTCCAATCAAAGAAAAACAACTAGGCCCCTGCCGAAACTACAGGCCACAACAATACATTTGAATCCCCCAAAAAAATGTAGGTACAAACAAGCCCCAATCAAACAAACAAGTACACCAATTCTCCAACTTACTTGCAAAATCTCAAATCCAAGAGTCCTCAAATCCAATCCAATGATATGATGCAGCAGACAGACACAAAAAGTGATCCTTCCAGCTCCAAATCCAAATGAAAGTGAACAGCACATGGACAAAACACTGGGAGGAGCCTGCTGGACAGGAACAGGAAGTTTGAGAATCAGGGGCACTTCCTTCCTCTTGGAAAAAAAGAAAAAGGACTCCTTGCTCACCAAACTACATCTCTAAATGACAACCTGAGGAGTTTTTTGTGCAAAATGAACTAATTCATCATTTTCGAGAAGGTTTTATGATGCTCGAGATATATTCTTCGCCAGATTGTAGTTTCTTCGTGTTCGGGATCGCGATCTTACCAACACTGCCGCCGGAAGTCAGATCGCGCGTCCGAATGACGTGTTCGCGTTCGCACACTCTCGCGGGATCGTGCGGCCGGATTCCAAATCTCGTGGCGCCCGCGAACGGATAGGAAGTCGCGTCGGCGAACGCAGAATCACGGTAGGTCGTTACCGCGCGCGCGAGAACGTATATTGAGCGCGCGAAGAAGAAAAACAGCTACGCCACGCCGCAAATTGCGTAGTGCACGGTAACTTCGCGTTCTACGCGAATCGCGAAGTTACCGAAACTTCGCAAATTCCGCGAGCGTAGCGTAGTTCACCGCCCAGGGTTAGTTAACATGCACATCGGTTAAGGAAACTTGTACACCTTGCAGGTGCGAATATGCAGACAAAACTCAGTATATACAGTTGATAGGTGAGAAAACTATCCATTATTAGGAGTAGAGACCTGCCTTGTGATCTCCTCGTATTCGTTCAATCCCCCTGTGACACTGTCAAAGATGTGAATCCATTTAAACTCACATAGATTAAGTGTGCTGGCAAAATTCCCACCCCTGGGATTTGTGGTTACCTTCTCTATAACACACCATTTTAGACGGGAAACGACCTTAACAACGAATCCATAACAACGAGTGAACTAAACAACGAATCCTCAACAACGACCTTTACCTGAAACACGACCTCATTAACCACTACTGTACACGAACAACGACCACCTTAACCACTACTGTACATGAACGATGACTTAATAAACCAGAGGTAAGTGTCAATATTTAATCTTAAATGCAAGTGTAATTATATTAAAATAATTGCAATTAGGAACGGGATGTAAGGTATTTAATTTTAATCACGCTGTCGATATATTAGTCATAATAAACCAGAGGTAAGTGTCAATAATTAAATAATTAATCTTAAATGGAAGTGCAATTATATTAAAATAATTGAAATTAGGAACGGGATGTAAGGTATTTAATTTTAATCACGCTGTCGATATATTAGTCTTCCTTTTAATTTACCGTGTTAGGCCAGTAGATGGCAATATTCGTTTGTTTTTCACAGATGCAAACTTGATCTGTACTCGAGCTGAATGGTTGTCACATTTGAAATGGTTAAAAAATGGAAAATGGACTTTTTTATGTGTAAAATAAGTCAAAACATTAAAAAAAAGAAAAATGTAATGAAATACGTTTAAAAAAAAAATTATGTAAGAAAATGCTTATATTATAGTAGTTTTAATTAGTGCATTTTGTAAAATTAAAAATGTATTTAGTTAGCATTCTAATCAAAACTGAAAAAAAAAGAAAATGGATTAGTATTTTGTTTAGAAGCGTTCAATAGTGTCTTTTTGTAAGTTCGGAAAAATTAGAAAAAAGGATTATTTGATTGATAATTAAAAGATTATTTAATTGAAATTGTTTTATTAAAAAGAAATGTTTAATATAATTACATTTTTTAAACCGAGTTTCAAACATGTGTTTAAGAGGACGTAGTGGTAGAGTCGGGTAATTTTGAAATTGATTAATTTTCGTGGTTTAGAAAGTCGTTGTAAAGAACGTAGTGGTTTGTCTTTGGTAGTGGTTTAGCCTTCGTGGTTTAGGCATTCGTTGTTGAAGTGGTAGTTGTTCAGTCATACATCCATTTTAGACTTTACACAGGGTGGTCAAAGGTGTCAAAATGTTCAACCCGGGGTGCGCCCTGGACCTTACACCTAATCCTGTTATAGTTTGTAGAATGCACGCTTTTACTTTCTGTGTAGTTTGCCCAATATAGAGAAACTTGCATGGGCACACTATGGCATAGACAACCCCCATGCTGTTACAATTAGTGTGGTCCCTGAGTGTGTGGGTGTAGTCATTATGAGTGAAAAACTTTGTGTCAAAAGCAAGGGAGCAAGCCTTGCAGCTATCGCACTTGAAATGGCCTCTTATCTGTGGCATCTGCCATTTAGTCAGAAGGTTGGTTTTAGCTGGGCCACTGAGGAGGGATTTGACAACATGATCCCACACACTCTTGCCCCTTTTAAACGCATTCATGGGTAAGTTAGGGATATCAACCTCATCAGCTACAAGTGGGCAGTGGCGGTTGATGATCTTTTTTATCTCGCTACTGCACGTGCCGAAAGTGATTAACCAGATCAGTCTCTCCTGTGCTTGCCCTAATCATTGTTTGGGTTCAAGGAGGGTTTCCCTAGGGCAAAACCAAGCATGTTTGCATGCTTTTTTCAACAGACTTTTAGGATATCCCCTCTCAGATAGACGGATAATGAGTTAATCGGAGTCTCTGTAGAAATCAGGTTTTTTCGTGCAATACCTCCGCAGCCTGAGGAATTGACCAAAGGGTAGATTATCCCTCAGATTCCTGGGATGGTGACTCGAGTAGCAAAGCAGAGGGTTTCTTTTGCTGTTCTTCCTGTACAATGCAGTATGGAGATGATCCTTTTCTTCCTTGATGGTGACGTCAAGGAAATTGATCCTGTTGTGGCAGTATTCAAGAGAAAACTGAATATCTGTGGATTGTTTATTGAGCCACTCAGGAAACTTCTTGAGGTCATGTTCGTTACCTGACCAGATCATTACCACATCGTCGTTGTAGCGCCTCCATTGTCTAATATTAGTCTTGAAGGGATTGATGTCACACAGAATGTGATTCATCTCATAATGGTCCATATATAGAGTGGCCAGGTCTGGGGCAAAGCCAGACCCCATGTCCACATCTTTTTGTCTGGAGATAGTAGTCTCCCTGAAATAAGAAAAAATTCTTTGCCTTAGCTATTTCCAAAAGATCTATTGTGAATTCCGTGGGCTCTTGAAAAGGCATGGGTCGTTTCTCTAGGACTATTCTAACCACATTCAGTGCTGCCCTTTCGGGAATATTGGTATATAATAAAGTAATGTCCATAGTGACTAAAAACTGTTCTTCAGGATTGAAAGCCAGGTTATCTCCCAAATTAATGGCCTCCATTGTGTCTTTAAGATATGGCTTCGTGGATTTAGCACTTGGCCTGAGGAATATGTCAATGTATTTACATAGTGGTTCCAAAATTGAGCCACATCCGGAGATGATTGGTCTGCCGGGTAGCTTTTGCATATCCTTACAGATCATGGGAAGCGTATAGATGGTAGGCATCCTGAGTTGTTTTTTATTAAAATAACTGTGCTTCAGGTCTGTGAGGTAACCCCCATCCAGACCCCAATCAGTAAACCTCCTAATGAGTTCAGAGATCTCTTTTGTGGAGTCACCCCTTAGCTTCTTATCGTACTCTCTCCATGCCAGTTGGGATAGGATCTCCGTTTTGTAGTCAGTAGTGCTCTGGACTACAATAGCTCTGCCTTTGTCCGCGGGTTTCACAACTATGTCCTTGTTATTCTTGAATGATTCCAAAGCATCACATTCACATTTTGAGATGTTAAATTTACCATACTTTCTCTCACAAAGGAGGTGCATAACATCCCTTAGTACCACTTGTTCGAAAGCCAACATTTAATGTGACATGAGATGTGATGGTGGTGTGAAAGTGGACGATGGTCTCAAACCTGTGTTGGAAAAAACGTGTTTAGGTGGGATCTTGGTGAAATAAAGGTTCAATTGCACTTTTTTAAAAAAATTGGCGAGTTCCATTTTGAGGTTGAATGCATTGGTTAGGGTTGTAGCTACAAAAGACAAACCTTTACATAAATGTGTTCTTCATTCTGTGTTAGAATGTACCCTGACAGATTTACTATGGGATTCATATTCCTACTAGGAGTTTCTACCAGCTGTAGTGTTGTCGTCGTGTTTGAATTTCTCCGTGGGTCTCCAGTTGGAAATGCACTTGTATCTTGCTCCTTGTTCTGCCTCTGCCCCAACCAGATTCCATGCACTGCCATTTTCCAATGTTGGTCTCTCCCTCTGTACGGTGGCAATTGACAGTCCCCTAAAAAAGGACCACAGCATCTAATTTGTAATGTCTATTATTAGACTCCTTCCATAATGCATTTAAGGATTTGGAATGCTACGGCAGTGGTAAATCTTTACACACCACGTCCTTTGAGTATTCATTATACCTTTCTGTAACAGCAGGTTTACACAATTGTTTCTGTCTATATTTTTTTAGAGGACCGGAAGCATCCCAATTGTAAGGTCTATTATTAGATTCCTTCCATATTGCATTCAATGATTTGGAATATATCATTCATGGATTAACGCTAGGGCGGTGGTAAGAAAGTGTTAAACACAACGGCATTCGAGTATCTTTGGACACTTATTGATCCTATCTATATATATTCATTTCACCGTTATGTCACATTATTTTTTAGAAACCTTTACTTTGAGGACCTCAGGCCCCGGTGTGGGCCGAAAGAGGATTGCGTTGGGTATCGTAACTTTTGCCCCCAACAATTGTTCAGTAGTGATATACACTGTGATAGTGAGAGTACTCTTGTGACCAGAGGTTTTTTTTTTCTAATCAGCTGTTCCTTTCATTTAGGTTGCCTTACCAATTTCCTATTGTCCTGATGAAGACCCGCATGCTGAGGCTTTAATTTACTCTCCAAGCAATAGTTGGGTCGAAACGTCGACTTTCCCAATATCCTGGCCTGGATTGATTTTGCTTAGTCCTTTGGGGAAGTTGGATTTAAAATCCTTGATCATCATCTTATCTTATCTTAATTGTGACTTATAGAGCGCTCGTTCACCGATTGGTTTCATGGCGCTGGAGACTAGGTGGGTGCCAATCCGGAACAGTTTATTCATAAGCTCGTGTGAATAACCAAGTTTTAAGAGATTTTCTGAATAGGAGCAGATTGGTGCTAAGTCTAATTTCCAGGGGGATGGAATTCCACAGGCGTGGGGCCAAAGTTGCAAACCTGCAGCCCCCCTGACGTTTCAGTTTAAAGGTGGGTATTGTCAAAAGGTGAAGTTGAGCTGAACGAAGATTCCGAGTGGGGGTATAACGAGAGACAAGATTATCAATGAATTTTGGGCTATGGCCGTTTAGGGATTTAAACACCAGACATCCGACTTTAAAGGCACATCGCTGCGTAATAGGGAGCCAGTACAGCTTCCTAAGGAGGGGTGAGGCGTGCTGCCATCTGGGCTGATTATGTATCATTCGAGCCGCTTGGTTCTGCACCAGCTGAAGTTGTTTGGTGAGGCCAAGTGGAAGTCCCAAATAGATGGCATTTGCGTAGTCCAGACGAGACAGCACAAGAGCTATTACCACCTGGACCAAAGCAGCGTGGGACAGAAACCTACTTATTTTCCTAATTTTTCGAAGTTGTAGGAAACAGGCAGAGACCACTGTGCCTACATGTGCTTTTAAGGTCAGGTCGTTGCCTATTGTAACCCCTAAACTTTTTACTGAGGTTGAGGGGGTAGGGGAGGTCCCAGATTATTAGGCCAATATTGTGGAATCCATGGGTTGCAAGCTCCCCTGTCAAAATTAATTCAGTTTTGCTGGGATTAAGTTTTAAATGATTAAGATTCATCCATTGCTGGATGAAAAGCATAATAGATTGAAAATTGGTTATAGATTCAGGGAATTATCAATTGAGAACATGAGTTGGAGGTCATCTGCATAATTGAAAAGGTTCACCTTCCTTTCTTTCAGAGATCTTATAAATGGGCATAGGTAGAGGTTGAACAAATGTGGTGAAAGCGAAGAGCCATGGGGGACCCCGCAAGTTGTTTTTAGTTTAGGGGCAGTGAATTGGCCAATACGGACTGCCTGAGTGCGATTTACTAAGATGGAATTAATCCAGCTAAGGGCTAGACCCTGAAAGCCAGCCTCTCTGACACGGTCCACTAGTATGTTATGGTCCACCGTGTCAAATGCAGCTGAGAGGTCAAGCAATATCAGGGCCTGATGAGTGCCTCTGTCTGCATTTTCACGTAGGGAGTCCAATATTGCCAAAGTCACAGTTTCAGTGGAATGGTTAGGCCAAAAACCGGCCTGACATGGATCAAAGAATCCCGTCTGTTCCAAGAAGTTGGATAAGCATTTTGCCACATGGGCCTCTAGTAGCTTGGCCATATAGGGGAGCAGAGAGATGGGACGATAATTTGCTAGTGTCTGGAGGTCAGCAGTTGGTTTCTTTAGTAGGGGGACTACTATGGCCTCCTTAAAAGCCTTGGGGACGCAGCCCTGGGACAAGGATTGATTTAAAAGGGCAAGAACTGGGTCTGGAGAGGCCATAAAGGCTGCTTTCAAGACATGAGGGGGGCAGTGATCCAAAGGAGAGCCAGATTTAACTTTAGCGAGTAGGTTATTCAAGGTCTCTATATCAATCATCCCCCATAAAATGGGCCCCAATAAAAGATTCAAAGAATATTATGTCCCAAACAGGCCGACTACACTGGTATTTAACTTGGAGGCACATTAGCCAGTGTTTTTCAAAAACACTGTTTTTATTTTTCCTTTGTTGTTTCTTCTATCTTACCTTGCACATGACCACCCTAAGACGAACACTTCTCTACGCACTCTCTTTGAGCAACCTACAGAATTTATGTTTCAATGGATGTATATATTATTGTTTTCAAACCAGAAATATAAAGAATAATGATCTGATCTCTATAACAAAGTTTTGTTTTCCTTTTTCCACCGGTGAAATATGCATTGGTATCTCTCTCGCACAATGACCAATTGACTTAGTAACCAGTATAACATATTTCTGTACTGTTCTTTCTGTGACTAAGATTTGACCTTTAGGACCACCTTGTTTTCTGTACTAAACTGTACCCAGGTCCTTGGGTTTACCATGGGTTACCCTGTTGCTTTGTAATGGCATGCAGTTTAAGAGGCAGGGTGGTGGCAGCACTATAGATCACACAGGAGAGGCCGGAGATCAGTGGCAGCACAACGGACCATGGAGAGCAGGAGGGAGTGGGCAGGAGCACACATAGGAACAACTGCGGTCAAGGTAGGGGGACAGTGGCAGCTAGCATTGCAGGTGCTAGGGGCAGAGGCAGCACAACAGACCATGGAGAGCAAGAGGGAGGGAAACAGGGATGCATAAAGACAATGAAGGGCAGGGGGAGGGAGGCAAGGGCAGCAAGCTGACTATGCAAAGGAGGCAGGCGGGGTAGTGGCAGAACAATGGAACATGGAGGGTAGGAGGGAGGGTCAGGGATTCAGACAAGAAAGAGCAGGGGTGATGGGTAGGGGTGGCAAGCTGACCAATCAGGGCAGGCAGAGAGCATTGGCTGCACAATGAACCATACAGGGCCAGTAGGAGGGGGTGGCAGCACAAGAGACCTTGCAGTGCAGATGTGAGGGGCAGTGGCAGCACCACACACTATGGAAAGCAGCAGGGTGTGGGCAAGGGTGTGCACACAGACATACAACCGAGGGCAGGGGAGAGGGAGAAGGTGCAGGAGCAGCAGGCTGATCATGCAGGGCAGGCAGAAGAGGCAGAGGAAGTATAACACACAATGAAGGACAGGAGGGAGGGGATGGGGCATGCACATGGACAACGAAGCAAAGATGGCAGGGGGCAGGTGAAGGAAGCTGGCCAGACAGGGCAGGTTGGAGGGTCTGTGGCAGCACAATGGAACATGAATGGGTCACAGGCAGACTAACAGCTGCACAATGGGCCATTGTGGGCAAGGGCGGGTAGTGCTAGACAACAGAGGGCAGGGAGAAGAGAAGCTGGGGTAGGAGTAGGAGTAGGAAGATGATCATGCAGGGAAGGTAGTAAGGGCTGTGGAAGCACAGCACACCATGGAGGGCAGGAGGGGAATGGGGCATGTACACAGACAGTAGAGGAAAAGTGGGTGGGGCAGGGGAAGAAAACTGACTACGCAGGTCAGGCAGGAGGGGCAGTGACAGCACAACAGACCACACAGTGCAGGCAGATGGGCAATGGCAGCACAACTGACAATGGAGAGGAGGAGAGAGGGTGAGTGCAATGGATCATGTAGGGCGAAAGGAGTGGCAGGGACATGCAAATGGAGAACAGATGTCAGGTGCTGGAGGGGCAGGGGTAGTGCTCTGACCATGGAGCACAGGCTAGCATGGGCAAGGAAAACACAATGGACTGTGGAGGGTAGTGAAGAGGGGCTGGGCCAGGTACATGGAGAATGGAGAACAGAGGGCAGAGGGAGGGGGCAGGGGCAGCAAGCTGTCCATGGAGGGCAAGCAACAGCGCCTGGGCACATACACGAGTGCAGAAGGCAAGCAGCTGTAAGCTAACAAAGGAGAGCAGGAGGTGGGGACAGGGGATGCAGATAGAGTATAGAGAGCAACCAGGAGGGGAGCCATGGTAGCTAACTGACAATGTAAGGGAGTAATATTACAAGCAGTAGTTTCAGTCATCAGCTATGTCATCAATGATGTCATTTGAGATGTCATCAGTGATGTCATTTAATGTGCCATGAGTGAGGACAGTGGATGGCGGAGGTGCAATTTATAGTTAGCTCACTGAATTATAACTGCTGAATGTCAGTGTTTCTTTGGTTTCTAAAGAGTAGTTTTTATCTAATTTGAACACCTAACTTTATCTTTACTTTAATTTTACTTTGCCTTTGTTATTTCAGTGATTGGCATCATACAGATTCCCATTTTTCCAGTCAGAAATAGGGTGAAGCAATTTTTATTTTTATTTTGCACTGGGATAAGTTCATGAATTAGTTGTAGTTTGTAGATTTATATAGTGTGGCTTATTACCCGTGAGAGTATCCAGGCGCTGTCTTTGGAAACGGGGAGATTTAGTGATTTGCCCAGAATCACAGAATGTTAGCTGATGCTGAGACTCGAACCCGGATCCCCAGCTCCTGAGTTCGCAGCTCTGCCCGCTGCATCACATCCTCTCCTCATTCAAGTATTGTGTAAAGTACTTGTATAGTGGATAGGATTCCTGGATAACAATGTGGTTAGACTACTATGAGCTCCCTGATTGTCATCGTTAGGAGGGTAAATAGGGTTTTAATAGCAATACATGATGTCTTCATTTATTAACTTAATTTTCAGTAAGATGGCATTTTCCTCTTTCATACAGATGCATGCTGCTGTACTAAGTAGTTATACGTATATGTTGCTCACTAGGGTCACTTGTTGTTTGTATTCTTCAATGTTAACATAATTATATCCTAAACCTTGGTTCCCTCCACTGTGACTCCTTGATTGCCTTTGTAGTGCTGGCCAACTATCACCCTTTTCTTCAGCCCATTTTATTAATTCCTTTATCCAGATGTCAATTAGTGGTGCTTGTATTGACTTCCAAGGCCTGGCTATGTGTCATTCGGCTAATAACATTGGCAGGCCAGTTATGTTTATGCTAAATGTTATTTTTTATGCTGTAGAGTGCAATTACTATGTGGAGTAAGATGTTATGGAAAAACAATGTTATCTGAGAAGATGTTTGAAAAACAATATTGTAAGAGATATTTTGGAAAACAAAATGTTATCACATTCTACAATGAAAAGGTTTATGCAGTTATGTCTCCTGGAGATCCAGTAGTGTCAAAAAGCTCCTGGAGACAAAAACAGATCACTGACTGTAGGGTTAACATCTTGAAGCTTACCCTTTGAACAAAAAGTTTGTCAAGTCTAAAGCTGGACTAGATTAACCTGAAATATTCTGTACCGACAAAATGATTGGCTAGCAGCCATAGCTCCACTATTCCCTTGGTACAGGGATGATGACTGACTTGCTCAATGAGATCTGAATTCCCTTGCTTAGCGTTCTTCGCTAGACTGGATAGCGAGGGGAGAGAGATGGCTATAAAAGCGCCCTGAGGTCTGACCACAAACTAGGTCTTGTAACCTTGGTCTATAAACTCCCACACCCAGGTGTACGAGAATATAAGGTGCTGTATTTCTGATAAATTCTTTCAACTGCCTCCCACTGGAGGACTATAAGAGACTGAATGCTGGAGATAGTGATGCCTTTGGGCCCATAGAGGCAGGGTGGTACCAGGACTTCTCTGCTCCAAGGGTCCCTCCACCATGACCACTGCCACTAAAGGGATCACCAGTACCCCTAATGGCCAGAGGAGCAAATTACCTGTTTTACTGAAGACTCTTCCTCTAAACAAGGCTCGAAATATGGAAATTGGCTTTCTGTTCTCAACAGATTTTTTCACTAGTTCTAGTTATGCTCGAAATAATTTCTTGCTGGTACAAGGGATATGTGTTAGAAGGGACTTCTGAGTGGTATTCACTTCCCAAATACTCCTTCTAATTGCAACGGCTGCTATGGAGCCAACTTCAGATATCCATTTGACTCGCTTCTTCATTAGAGAAATCATAGGTGTATCATCTTGATTCTGTTGAATTTACTCTTCTGAATTTGCTCTGCAGACGCGTGGAATTCTTCTAACAAAGTTTGACCAGCAATAGTTGCCTAGGTACTTGCACTTGCGTAAGAACTAGCTTCTGAGCTTCCTCTTTTTACAGCTGCATCCATGTTATTGTCAATTGCATTAGATGGAGCAGTTTCATCTGAGATGACCATCCCCTGAGATACTGGATCAACCACCAGTGAAACCACCTTCCCCAAGAGAGGAAATTAATATGGAAATTATTTAAAAGGAAATCGTTTTGTCACAAATCTAGGAAAGACTGGCCAGCATTCTCCCTTCCACTCCTCCTTTTGTACATTTCTTACAGCATCATGAAGAGGGATAAACTCTGCTTCCAATTTCTTATAATGTGTGAAACAAATCCTCCACTTGCTTTTGTATTGCTCTGGAAATGATAGATTCTCTTTACTATGCTAACATGCTCTGTGAGACTGGCACCTTGAACAAAGCTTCCGTTAACATCTTTCTTCTACGTCTCATCAGTATCCTGGACTTCTCATCTTGCCATTTTAGCAGAAAAGGGGGCACCGTGCAAAGCTGCATTGACAGCCTGTTAAATCACCTCTTGAATGGCTACAGAAGAGGGACCACTGTGCTGAGTTACTGCCCCAGAGTTTAAATCTTGATGTTCAGGAGAGCCAGGAACCTGGTCATCATGCTTATTCTCTTTGGAACAAATCAGAGCAAAGAGAATATATGCAGAAAGCAACACAGTGCACTTCAAGAAATGTAAAGGCTTGTAGAAGCATTTCCTGTTTAAGTAGGTTTTCTAGAAACTGAGTCTCACTTTGTTACCTTATTGCAAGAATTCATTGAATTTACTGTTTACTGCTTGCCCATGCCGGCTCACATATACAAAGAATATGTTGCTCTCACTCCCTGTTTTTCAGAGAGACCTAGCCCTTACAAGCCACAGGCTACAAAGGCAAGTGCCCAGGAGGGCTCCCACCTTCCAAGGGGCCACCTGACTAATTAGCGGGACAGTTACATTCCTGTCATATGAACCTTGCTCATACAACTATCTTCTTGTTCTAATGTGACAGCACACCATGCATAAGGGAAACATAGGGGGGGGGGTGGCATTCACTTTTAATTCAGAGCAGCATCCAAAGTTGCAGTGCTGTGTTGTGTGAAGGGAGACAGCAGGACAGCGTAATAACCTATTAGCTGGTATACAATTTGTCTACCTTGTGCTAAAAACATGCATGCTTGCACCATTGTGCAAAGTTGTGTGCATGAGTCTAGCATAGGTGTTGTTCTGCAAGGGTAGTCTTCAAGAGCAAAACACTGTGCTTAGACTAACTTTACGTTTCCCATTTTTGTGTGTTCTGTACCATGCAGTACACATGTAAATGTGGAGGAAGGAGAAAAAAAATGTTTCTCCAACTTTGCACCTGCTTCAAAGGGCAACCTTATTTTTGCAAAGGACTGTCTGCATACGCTAGTGAATAAGGCGTTACATACAAAATAGGAGTTAGTGTGGGAACACCTATACAATATCATGGGTGCGCCTCTTGACATAAAGTATCTCAAAGCAGTGCATAGCACTAGTTTGTGTTACTTTTAGGTAACTTTCCAAAGCAAAACAGATTTGCACTGAAAAGTAAATCTCAAGTCAACACTTTGTGCCTGTTTGCGTCACTTGTGGTTACTTTGCACCAGCTTAAACGTTTGATAAAATTGGCCTGTGTGTGCAAGCCTGGCCTGCCCAACCTTAACCCTCACACTCTCAGGCAGTAGGTGGCAATTAAATTGTAAAATGTTCCTAATGTATCATTTCTCTGACTTTACTTCACCTCACTTCTTCTATCTTATCCATCTCTCTTTACAGCTCTCTCTTTCCTACAGCTCTATATACCTACATCCTCTGTCTATCTCAGCTCTCTTAAACTCACCTTTGTCTTCCTCAATTCTCTCATACTATACCCAACAAATCTCTTTCAACTTTATTTTTCTCTAACACAGTCATGACTTTCCCTCTGTCAGTCTATCCTCCTGCCTCTTTATTTATCACTCTCAATCCCCTCTATCTACCACAAAACTCTATGCACTTCATCTCTCTCCCTGTACATCTCTGGAATTCTTCCATCTCACTTCCCTTATCTCTCCTCCATCTACTTCACTTCTCACACAAGCCCATCTCTAGCTTTACCTCATCATTCTAACCCACCCTCCCTTTCTTTACCACCTTGCCTCTTTCTCAGCTCTTTCTCTACCTCACCACTCCCTCATTACCTCACAGGCTATGAGAATATCTCATTTCTAAAATTATGCAATAGGCCACTAAAAGTCTACCAAGTCATCCTTATCATGTTTTTCCCAAATGAGAATATGAAGCATGTTAGACACCGAGCTCCCCATAAAATGTTGTTGTTGTAAGTAAAAAAATGTAGGTCCAAACCAAGTTCAAAAACAAATGGCTTTATCAATGTTTGTTCTACCTTTTGTTTGCTTGAGCTTTCGATTGTTTTTGCATTCCCCCCGTTTCTGCAGTTTTAACATATAGGACCTGATTTAGAGTTTGGTGGATAGGCACACCTTTATAAATGTGCTGGATACCCCATCCGCCGTATCACAATTTCATTATAGCCTATGGCACTTATAATTCAGTGAACGGAATATCCATCATGATTTCACGGATTATTCCACATGCCAAACGCTAAATCACGCCCATAATTCAATATTGTGTAGCATCGCAAGTTCTTCAGTGAGACAAAAAGGGCTAATACATTCAAAGCTGTTCCAGATAGGCGCCCGAAATCTATCTTGCCCGGGCCCCACAAATCCTTAAGATTTCACTGGTTAAAAGCAGATAATGTACCTACGTATATAGGGAGATCACCAACTCCCACTTATTAAAGAATGAACAGTTTATTTCTCATTGACCTTGTATAAATAGCACCCCTAAAATACTCTTTTTGTTGACACTTTCCATAATTGAATACAATTTAACGCCTCAACAACAGCACCTACAAGTGAAAGTTAACAAATACAAACATCTATTCCCATATAGGAGACGCGAACACTTTTCAGGCAACAAAAAGTAAATAGACAATATATTCTGGTTATTTACACCAGGTGCCGCAGGGAATGTGAAATTCGGTGGCAATAGCAGCTAATGTGTGAGTTTCCAAAAGACTGAGCATAGTGAGGTAAACCTTCAAGTCTAACAGCTCAAGACAAGGTCATGCTAGTATTTCTTTTCTGCCTACTTGATTATAATCTGTCTTCAGTGGCACAAAATCATATTGTTTCAAGTACACTGCAATTGTTGGCAATTTTGATGGAGTGAATCAATCTCCTCCTTGGATTACTCTGGAAAGGATCATCAACTTTGATTTACTAAATGTCTTGCAATCATTACTCGTAGCTTATATCCATAATACCACACAGAAAACTTCTATTTTCTTACACCTGTATGATTTTACAAGCAGCTTTTTGCATCATTGAAGGCTGTAGAAATAGTAACGTTTTCCATGTACTTCATTTAATAGGTGTATTTTATTTTTACTAAAAATAGCTCTTGTTCCTTGAGGGCCAATTGGCAGATTCTGATTAAATGCTGTAAGGGTGTGATATATGTCAAAGTGCCAAATCAAAAATTGTGAAATCGAGTTTTAAATATTCTTGTTTAAAAATTCACAGGAGGCGCATATACACGTTTTGAAACACTTACATTGATAAGCATTTATATAATATACTATCTACCTGCAATATGTAAATTATGACATCGTTTTCTACAAATGCCACTCTTAGAGATAAACGTTAACTTTTAAGTAATATAGCATGGCTGGATTAAGTATTTAATGACGTTCCACCAAATTGACCAATATAAATCTAAATTCCAAGATTATCTCATATTATAAATATAACTGTTTTCATAGTTCACACAAAATATAGAATTAGTTTTCATTTCCAAATGCATGTACAAATGATTGGCGTCAATATTTGTAACAATTCTTAATTGATGATTAATTAAAATCACTACAATATAAAAACCAACAATGTCACATAATTTAAAAATAATTATGCAAATTAATTTAACATCTCTAACGATAAAAGCCAACCACTATATAATTATATAAGGAGCAAGAGCTTTGTGCGTGTCAATTTGTATGTCCCAATATTAGAACTGCCTTGGCTTGTATTTTGTGCAAATTGGGCATTAAAACCTATATGGTAAGCGTCCTAATACATTTATTAAAGTGCAAATAGTAGCTTATGCTGGTGCAGACAATGCTGACTATGCTCATTGTGTGAAGACCATCTCGATGGCAAGTCGGTACTAGATCTTGAGTTGTTGCTTGAACATGAAATACCTTGAAAAAGACAAGAGGCATTTGGCAAAACAGGAACAATTTGTTTTTTAAACAATGCAGCTGGGAGAACAATTAGAGGCATTGGGTCTGAGAACTGTCTAAACTTGCAATTGATCTGAGATGTGTTTATTTACAATTCATTGAATGCTATAAACAGTGCCGACGATCCTTGTATGGTAAGGAATGTGAGTTGCTGCCTTTGGAGTCGTAAATTAATTTATTCAATGGGAAATCCAGGTGGGCCTCGACCTTGCGTGGACACATTGCGGCCAGTGGGTGACGTGTCCAGATGTCCAGCAGGGGGAACGTGTGATCACTGGGTGTACTGTGTGTGCTGCATCCTGATTGGCCATATATTCCTAACTTATGTGGCATCTCACTTTATGGAGTTTTGGATGCGTGCATACACCACCGGCCATGTATGCTTTATTGGGGCAAATCTCCCTGGACCCTTGTGGTGTTGCTGTGCCTATCTGTGGAATTGATCTGGGATTTCCTGTTTGTACGTTTGTCTGCTGGCTACATGCCGCCCCACCTGTGACCTGTTAATCAGTGACCTCATGCCTAGGTCTCAGAGCCTGCCTCACAACAAATTTCTGAGTAGGGGTTGACGTGGAGTTCGCAACGGGCGAATTTGTTAATAAAGATGCAATTTCGTTTTTATACATAAATGTATTGTTCTTCATACTGACATCGACTTTCTCAATATTAGCAGGGTCTCAGACAGTCTGGGGCTTTTGGCCTGTGAGTTGATGTTTTCTTCTGGCCCCTGGTGCAACAGGTTGCAGAGCAATTTTTTGCACCAGGCGCAAATATTTAGTCCCCTTACACGCCAGGGCAATGGAGTCTCCACTGAGCCAACAAATAACGGCTTGCCTACAGGTGTGCTTTTGCTGTTGTAAGAAGGCTAGTTTGAGTAGCTTTCTTCTATGCTCTAATAGCGCTGGACATGCTCAAATATGTGAATTACTGACTCGTGTTTGCACCCGTATAGGCAACAGCTTAGAATTGTTGGCCGGTGCTTCCAGGAAGCGATAAGATCTTTTGTTTCGAACTGACCAAAATGAAACTGCATAAATTGGTGCTTTAACGTGGGTGAGAATTGGGTTGTTTATGGAAGCTTGGGGCTTTAAATGCTGATATGAGAAAATAATAGTCTATGTGTGGCGTTTGATTGCTAATGTGTTCTTATCTTGCAGCTCTGACAGAGCTTTGGCCGAGGTGTTGCTTAGCAGTTTGAAGGATGCTCTTTCCATGGGGAGGGCCCAGACTTCTCTTAATCCTAGAGCGATGATTGACGTCAACAGATATGCTCCCCATGATTTATTTAAGTTTTTGCTCATCTGAGACTCTATTTCCTGCCAACACAAGTTGTTCAGCAAACCTTTTTCAGAAGCACAGATGGTCCAGCATAGCTTTACGAATGCATTATTTCTTTGCAGTTCTTGGTTCATTAGGCCAAATTATAGCCGTACTTGGACTTGGGAGACTGACCTTGGCAGGCAGAAGTTGAATTTGTAAATATTTGTTTGAAGAAGGTTTAATAAAACTGCCTCTTTTCCATGGGTGAATTTCAGGCCATATGAAACCGTCTCTAGAAACTGTGCTGCCATTCCTGTTCATATGATATACAGCTTAGATTCTTTTGCAGCTGACAATGCAAAAGTTAGGGTGCATGCTTTGGCCCGCATCATGGCAAAGTGCTGTTTAAAGGACAGATGGCACTCTATCACAATTCCAATATGACTGCCCTTCACAAACCAAGAGATTTTTTGGGAGAGTAAACCAGGCAGATCACCTTTGTTTTTCCTAGATTCAAATCAAGGGCTTACTGCTTGATATACCAAACCAGTGCCTTGGTTGACCTCTGCAGGCCGACGGGAGTCTGACTTATTACAACTATGACATCAGCATATTGCAAATGACCTATTGTGTCTGTTACCAGTCTTGGTGGAAAACTATCCACTTGTGCCAAGTGTCGATCAAGGTCTGCCAAGTAAAGGATAAATAAGCAGGGGGCCACAACACACCCAACTTGAGGCCGTTCTTAGTTTGGATCTTGGATGTGACCCTGCTGCCATTACCTACTTTAACCTGTACCCATGTATCACTGCACAGGGCGATGATTGAGTTTAACAGTTTGTCAGGAAGGCCCCATTCTACAAGTGTTGCCCAGAGGCAGCCATGGGGAACTCTGTCAAAGGCTGATTTAAGGTCGACAAAGCATGTGAATAGTTGGCCCCTTTATTGAATTGCCTTTTTAGCCATGATGGTAAGTACTGACAGAATTGTTATTGTTCCCATGCCCAACTTGACTCCTGTTTTTAGTATTAACTGGTTCTCATTTTTCCACGCCTGAAGTTATTGGAGTATACAAGAGGCATATAATTTAGCTTCAACATCTGTTAAGGCTATTAGCCTATTGTTTAGTGGGCATGATTGACTGCCAATCTTATATATTGGATTAAATACACTTCCTCGCCATGAGGGCGGGATAGCATTGAAGCTATGAATCCTGTTGAATAGAGGTGTTAAATATTTAGCCCAAATCCTAATGTATTGCTTAAACTGGGTGTTCGGAAGGCCATGAGGTCCCTGTGCACCCACAGACTTCAGTGTCTTTAATATCTGCACCAACCGCTTTGCATCTGTTTGTGGTTCTTCAAAGTTGTCTAGATTATTAAAACTTTGTGAAATCAGAGGGATCCTTTGAATGTTGACAATGTTTGAACATTCAGTATACTGTGCTTGTGATGAGAAGTCTGCTCAACTCAGTTGATGTTGGGGTTGCCCCTTGATGGTGTCCGGCTTTGACATTCCCATATTACTTGTGTTCAAACTTTTCCAGCTGACGATTCCGTTATCTGGGGGGTGAGTTCATGGTATGAATGTGGGATATCCAGTCATCCTCAGAGATCCCTGCATTTTGATGATGATTTTGTCCCATGGCCAGCTTGTTGATCTCACCCCAAAATTGTTTGGATTGCTTACTGTACTGTAAAAGCTTATTCCATATTCCTTCCTGATAATTCCGTTTTGCTTGCCGTCTTGCTTTTTTGCAGGTTTTTCTTAGCTGCTGTAATGATTATTTATGAAGCACTTTGCCTTTTTCAGCACTCTGGGTTAGGCTTATTACTTCTCTATTGATATGTTTTTTTTTCATATAGCTGGTTTGTACACCAAATCTGACTTTGGGGGCCTAAAGCGGCAAGTATTTTATGCTCATTTGAGTTAATCATTGGGAGGGTAAGAAATGTGATGAGGAGATTCCTTATTAACTCGTCCTGATTCTGTTGTTCTGTGGTTGCCTGGTTAGTATATACTGGGGTATATATGAGCTTCATGATTAGCTCCATATCCATATCTTTCCATATCTTTTGAGGTTTTGACAATAAGGAAGCAAACTTAACCTGGATGTTGCCATCAGCTGACTGGACACAAATTCTATTTTAAGAACTTTGGAAAGATGGTCACTTTCTGGACAGGGTCAATTTGGAATGGTATAACCAAGGAAAATGATTCAATGTCTATTAGGGTGTAATCAATTGAGAAGTTCTGACTGCTGAAAAACGTTGCTGTTGGCTTGTCTTCTTTGAAGTTGCCTTTGAAGTTGCCGGTCAGTATTTTTAAGCCTTGTTTTTTTAGCTTTTTTTTAAACATTGAGGAATTGACTCATCTTGTGATTAGTCCTGAAATTTGGAGTTTATCCATTCATGTTTAGTTTTAGTACTCTGCTGTAAACTGGAGAGATTTGAGATAATCAAGGTCTGAAAGAGTCTGATTCTGAAATCATCTGAAACTATTAGGTGCAAATGTTGATACAAATTTTGGAGAGTCTTGATTAGAGTCAACAACGTAGTGATTCTCCCTTCCTTATATGACTTACATAGATGAATGTATAAGATTAAGAGGATGAGGGCTTTAAGATGTCTGCTGGCCTTTGGTCTCTAGCTTGTTGGCCTGCAGCCACTCAACACCCAGGTCAAAACTTCCTGTGACCATTTATATTTTGTAGAAATAAAGGTTGAGAGGCCCTCTATCTAAAGCGACTATAGCGTGAGGCCCATGAGGGGTTTGATGTTCTGTATACCCAATTACTGTTGTGGATTGAAGGCTTCAGGTCTCCTGTAGTAACATAATATCGAATTTATGTAAGTAGTCCATTGTATCTTCATCCAGAGGAATTTTGCCAAACCCATGTACGTTCCAGGAGCAGATGTTATTATAATTATGCTCAAGAGGAGCTTGCTGTGCATCAGGACCAACTGGTGTCCAGCATTTGCAGTAGCCTGGACCATTCTTGTATTTTCTTCTCCAAAGGGATGGATTATAGGTGACATTAGAGACCCTTTCTCAACAGATTGTGGTATGGTTAGTTTATGGAGATTGGTAGGTGATAACAAAGCCCCAAGTGCACACCTTAAGATGGCATTCTCTTTGATTGAGGTTATTAGGCTGGCCTGCCTTAGGGTTGAATTAAATTGAGGCAGATTTGTTGGTAACAGTGGGCCTGGATATCTTGGTGGCTCAACCCTTCTTAGCTCAATCCAACCTTTTTTGCCCGGGTTTGTTCTGGGGCTAGGTGGATAACCCCTGTATTCTCACCAGATGGTTCATTGGCCACCGTATTTTGTTTACCTTTAATCAACTGCAGATTGGCTTGACTTTGTGCTATAACCACTGGTAATGTTTCAGTTTTCTCATGGTTGGTACTTATTATTAAGTTGTTTCCTCACCCCTTTTTTTTCAAAAGAATAGATGCCAAATACTGTATTGCTGATTCACTTTTTGTATCTTTAGTGGTTTTCTGGATCTTTTCTTTTCTCTAATGGTTTGCGTGACTCCTTTGTTGATGATCTCCCCCTGAGATTGTGTATTTGTTATTGTCTCTTGTCATTCATCAGGCCGTTGAGATTTGTCAACCTTTATTATTCTGGCCTTGGCTAGATAGGCAAAGGACTTTCAATGTTTTTTAAAGGTAATAAACCTGGAAATTATAAAGATGACTTGACCCAAGCTGCAGACGCTGGGGTTTGGTCTAGTATTTCATTTTTAGATGTCCAGAATCTCCCTGACCCACTATTTGACTGACGTATAACTTCTTGCAGAATTTCAGACAAGATGTTTGGTAATGTCTGTAAATTATCAAACAAGGAAGAACATTGACAGTGGGTATGAGGTATATAGCAATTATCCTGGGCCCTGTGGATCAGATCATTCAGCGACTGCAGTTCACTGTCTATGCCTGATACATAGATGGCTAGAGTGTTAAGAAGTTCTACCTGGATTTCCTGTTTGTCTGATTTTCATTGTATTTAAGAGTGCTATCTAGGTTGGGCCTACAATGCTGCTATCTTTTGTAGGCCCCTAGATGTTCAACACAGTGTTGTGCATCTCTTCTGCTACCTTCACTGAATTTTAGTTCGAGAATATTTTGGTACTGGCTTTTCGATATAATAGTAAATCCTGAGGCACATCTCTTAGTTTCAAAGTTTTAAAGTTCACATCTAGCGCTGTTAGTATGATTGGGCTGAGGGGGAATTTGGCATCATACGGGGGAATATTTGAAGTAAGCGGAGGGCTAAATCCCTGGAGATAAAAAAGGCTCAGGCTGACTATAGTGTAATTGAAGTGCAAACTTTTTTAGATGACGTGGGAGACATTGGTTGCTGTACAAACTTGTTTGTTCCCTCTGGGGATCTCATGGGTTGTCCAAAAATTTTATCAGATGCTGGTCTTGCAGTTCAGGATATTTTAATTGGTTATTAGTGCTATAACTTCCTGTGGGTTGAGGTTATCTGGATCATTGATTCCTTTAGGTGATGACTGTGGAGAATATTGCGCAAAAATGACTTTATGAATCTGAGTTTGTATACATTTAATGTTTGGCCAGTGAGGTCCATTAGCTGTCATGACGTTCATCTGTTGTTTATGGACTCAACCTGGTCTTTTTAGAGAGAATTTGCAGTGTCCTCTATATCATTTGATCTCGGATTTAGGAAGTCTGCTATGTGTTCTGGGTGCCTTTCTATTGCCAATTTTTTCCTTTTTTGATAAGATGGTTATTTGGTTCTAGAACGGATTTCCCTTTTTCTCCTGACATTATTGTTTAATTCAGGGTTCTGATTCTTGTAATGGCTTTTCTTTTATACTGACTCCTTATTTTCCTGGACCTCATACTGAAATCCAGTTGTAAATATTTATTTGCAGACTGATCGAAGACCGGTTGGCTTGGGGAGGTTAGATTTGGGGGGACTGTAAGGCACTTTAGGCTATGAGGGCCTGGGTCCAACAGCTAGTGCTGTAATCAATTGTGGTCATTTGTTGTTTTAGAAACCAATAGGCCAGTCGGCCGGTCAGCCAGGTTTGCCAAAACGCACATAGCATCCAAACCAAAGTTATTAATTTACAACCCGGCTCTGTGAGAATATGTGCAGATCGTCCACCCCCTTGTGTACTTGTCTACAGGTTATTAGTATAGATGATGGGGGATCGCGCTGATGGACACATTTAACAAGATTTAGCAAGCAGGTGGATCCAACAGTGAGCAGGGGGCTGGAGTGCCATGTGTCTGAGTTCGGCCCAGTGGGAAACACTGCCATTTTACATGTACACGTTTTTCCTAAGTTGCCTTCTCATTTACACATTGACTTTTGATATACATTTGCATGCATGACAGTGCACAATTAGTTTCCATGAATTATATTTGCTTACAAATTCCACTTCGTAAGAACATTATCATGACACCTTGAACATCCCGTACAAGCTCTAAGCATACATTATGCAAATGTGATTGCTCATTGTTTGTCCATGCAGCAACACAGCTATCTATAGAACATAAACCATGGCGGCCTGACTAAGGTCTCGGCTCTGAGCTAGGATGATTTTTTTATAAATAAACAAGCATTTCTGGGTTTAGGTGGAGGAGCACTTGCTGTCATTGCGAGGTCACCACACGCTGAAACCTCAGCACTGCTACTTGCTGATCCCTCTGTGAGGAGGGATTTCCAAACTGTGACCAAGACGGGGACCTATATGCTTTCCCTTCACGTAATGGGGATTGGATCATCCAATAGGAGATTCTTGGCAGAACACCCACACACACCTTAGACACTTAGGTGAGGGAAGGCATAGTAGGAATACGCTATCTAAATATTGTTTTATATGCTTGCATATATATATACATTGTTTAGCAAGATGGAGGAACTGTTCATTCTTTTCACTGTCCTTATACTGTTAATAACTCTTATCTGCTTCTTTCTATTGATCATTGTAGCACATATACTTTATACAAGAATCACAATGGTTCAAAAAATATTGAAAACTCCCCTCTGTGTATTCTTTGTATATTTCTCAGAGAGAGAGCATGAGTGAGTGAGCGAAATGGTTCTAGATCTGTTACCATGATTCCTAAGAGGATCAGGGTTGTCCTGTTCTGTGGTTGCCCAAGCCATTCACTACCTGTCTAGGTTTAGGAGTGCTTATGGTGGCACTGTGAGCTAGCTGTCCTATAGGACAACATATCCTGAGGGGGTGCACAAAATCAGTCTGGCACCTTCCTAAAGTTTATGTTGCCCAAGAAACGTGCAGTTCCTACTATAAAGTGGAAACTACACGGCATGGTGCCGCTAAATTTGGTAGAATAGGTTCTTATTTAATGAATAGCCTGAGTAGTTCTCTCGTGCATTCTCAGAGACCCCTACTTACCTCATAAATCGGAGACGTCTCTGGTGGTAGGGACTATCCTCCTCAACTTTGTAGGTAAATCTTTTATATTGACTGTAGGTTTTTCAGGCTTGAACTCTTCAAAGGATCTTTTCCCACTGTGTTACCCTCTCTCTGATTAATTAAGAATAATGTCTGAAGGTAGAGGACTTAACATAGTTGAAAAATGCAGACATCTGGTTACTCAGAAGCTATAACAACATGGTCTCACACCTAGAGGTGAAGATGTCACCTTCGTGGTTGAGGCTCACGAAGCATATAGGACAGAGTTGTTCTATTCTTGGGTTACTTTTCTGTCTGCAGGCAACACAACACAGTTATTTTACACCTATAAAGAGGGTGAGATACCAGAAAATTACACACCATACAAAGAAATAGAGATACCTCTAACATACCAAGAACAGATACATTGGTTTAATGGCGCCCTACCACACACAACAGAAAACACTAGACTGGGTCTCCTGAGCAAAGTGGGAGCAACATGGCCAGTCATAGCCGGATACACACTGCATCCTAATGTGGATAATTTATTAGCAGCACAGATAAAGGCACTATACAAACATTTAGTAACAATCTACAGATGCTTGTCACAGTTCATTATGTGAACACTAACACTTAACCCTGCACAACCTGCTCAAGCTGCACAACCACAATTGTCTACCCAGGGTATCAGCCCACAAACACTGAATGCAGTCATGGGTAAGGTTCCCACCAGAAGGGAGGAGATTCAGTTCTGTATTGCACAAAGGACAAGTCACCTTGAAGCGGTATTTATCCATTTGGGTCGCAGGAAAAATACAGATCTTAACAATTTGCTTGCTGATGGGGATGGCTGCTCATGTGGAAGACTGCACAACTTGGGGTACAGTCTTTGCTACAGTATATACCAGAACACACAGTACCCCTTCATTTACTGTTTTGCTTGAAGTGCTGAAAACGATCCAGAATGAGTATGGTGCAGCATATGCTGTGGACTTGGGGCTGAAACTGATGGGCATTTTTGCCACTGTATTCGCTATTATGTTGAGCAACATAAAGGGTGAAGCAGCGGTGTTAGCTATACACCATCACCTAAGAGATTTAGCTCTGGCATATTGTGAGCACGAATTACTTACAATTAGCGAAGAAGCCTATGCTACGCTGGGTAGAGATAATTTGGGAGCCAGACCTGGTAAACCGCAATTAAAAAGTAATTCTGAAATGGATAACTCTAAGCAAGCACACAACTCTTCTACAAAGAAGAATTGGGACAGTAAGAAAAACAAACACAAAACAAAGTTATGGGGTAGATCTCCTACACAGGAAGCCACTGAAAAGCACTATAATCTGCGTAACCCTAACAACAACAAACCTGCTGACAGGTATCAGAATACTGATACACATTCGTCTCATTCCTTTCAGGAGTCATCCGATAAACATTTGGAAAGAGGTGGGCGGTCAGAGCGCAGATCGGAGGAGCATGAGAAACCGATGAAGGACTCACAATGCAAGTCTGACTACATCATTAAACAGGAAGATAAACCAAAACCTTCCAAGCCTCAAATAAAAAAGAAGAAGGTAGTCAGACTAAAGGTCAGTCATGCCCCCGGATATTGAGGACACTGATTCTGAGCAGGGAATGGACAGTGATCATGCTGGACAGTGCAGCAGAAATCATGATAGTTCACCAGAACCTGATGGATTGTCTGGTTGGTGTAGTACTGAGTAAGTATATCACGGATGAAACATCAGATACTAGGGTAAGTGTCCCACATCATTTATACGAAATACAACTCCAATTGGAAGCGGACACACCTAGAAACATTAATATTCTTTTTAGGGAGGACTTAACTTGAGGCTCTTTTGGCTGAAAAGGATTGGCCACCTGATTTTGTAATGGATTGCCCGAACACAGAAACTGTCATTTTGCCAGCTTTTTACAACCTCGTTCCAGAATCAGTTAAACATTCATATGCCAAGGAGTGGGTGCTAGAATGTTCCCCTTACCATGAAATTGGACTAAGGACAACCCCACAACCTCAAATAAAGTATCCTATTAAGCATGAAGCTAAAAACAAGTTAGGGAAATCCTCCAACAACTTGAATACCAAGGTGCAATAGAAGGTTACACTTCATCAGTGAATAATCCCTTGTTTCCTGTGATGAAACCCGATCATTCATATCATCTAGTATTAGACTACAGACATTTAAATACAGCTACTTGCACATTTGCTGTACAAAATGCACACAGTGCTGCACTAACGAATAACATAGTGCGAAAAAAATACAAAACAACACTTGATGTCTCGAATGGACTCTTCTACCAAATGATAGCACTTGGAAGCAGATATATCACCACATTCCTAGTGCTAGGCTCTCAGAGGCAATTCTGTCTATTGCCCCAGGGGTATTAGAATAGCCCTCAGCTTGTGTTCACCCAGAGTAACAGAGTTACTTAAAAATTTTGATGACCATGCATTGTCCTATGTCAATGATAAATATCCGATGAATGATGACCTCTTGGAATACTTAACAAGGATACACCGCATTATTTTGGGGTTTGCTCACATGGGTTACAAATGTAAATAAACAAATCAGAAATCCCCCACCTCAATGTCCTTTTTTTGGGATATGAGTTGTCAAGTAAAGGCAGTAGCCTTGCGACACACTTCTTAGAGAAGTGTGTGCTACTTTAGCCTCCATCTAGGTTGAAATAACTACAATCCATATTGGGATTTCTAAATTTTAGCAGAACATACATTCCAGGTTACCCAGAATGGGTTAAACTGTTCTACTACTTGATACGCTCAGACTTTTCCAGTACACATTGGACTGAGGAACACGCAAATATTTTACGTTCCATACAAGAAGACATGATAGCTTCAAAACACTTGGGGCCAGATGTACGATCATTGTAAATTGCGACTCGCAATTTGAGCTCAATTGCGAGTCGCAAATTGCGAGTGGCAATTTACTATGTACTACAGTGTCATAGACACTGATTGCGATTCCCAATGGGGTCGTAAAATGTGAGGCTCATTAATATTAATGAGGCACTCGCATTTTGCGATCCCATTGGAAATGGCTGGCCCTCCCAGGGATGGTGGCCTGCTGGGCTCAGCAGACCACCATGTCTGGGACTGCTTCTACATAAAGCAGTTTTTTTAAAAATGCAGCCCGTTTTCCTTAAAGGAAAATGGGATGCATTTAAAAAAATAAAAATTAAACGTTTTCGTTTCATTTTTTAAGGGCCCTTAAAAAATATTTTCGCATGCATTTGCAAAGGGAAAGGGGTCCCCTGGGGACCCCTTCCCATTTGCGATTGCATTACCACCAACTTGAAGTAGGTGGAAATTTGCGAGCGTTTTGAGACCGCAATTGCAGTCGCAAAGATTCATACATGGCTCATGAGTCGCTATTAGGAAGGGAACGCCCCTTCCTAATAGCAAGTCGCAAAACCTATTTTGCGAGTCACTAATTGATCAGCGACTCGCAAAATAGGTTTTGTGCATGGGCCCAAGGTTTTTAGCGTGCGCAAACGGGTCTAAAACCGTTTGCGCACGCTGAAAACCGTCGTACATCTGGCCCTTACATACATGTGCAAATAAAACAAACTTGTTGATCCGCGTCATCGCTGGGGCATCAGGATACAGCTACATTATTGTCAATGAAGGTGTCACTTTACAAACTGCATTTAGTTTTCATTTAAACACCAATGCTGAAATGCGTCTTGCACCTACAGAAAAAATACTGACAGCAGTACAGACTGCGGTGGTGAGGGAGCAAGCCCTGGCGTAGGGTAATCGTATTATTGTTGTGACTCCGGTACCAACCCTAGAGTCCATCTCCAGAGCAAGCGTTCAAAATGCTAAAGCATTACATCCATGATGCATTCAATGGGCTAACTCACTCACTACAACAGATATAGATCACAGATTCAACTCTACACTACAAACACAAGCTTTTCTGCAGTACAAACAATAATATCCTCTACCTAATGAAATAATGCCTCTAGAACTGTATGATTACATCATATACACTGATGGTTCTGCCCAGCCTGCCGTAGAAACCAAGCACCATTACTCAGCAGCATGCTCAATTGTGAAAGGGTGCATGCGTGATGGAGAATTCCATCCTGAGAAAACTTATACGCAGTCATTTGGTCTAATTCTGGCACTGGAGAATTTGGACCCTGGATTCCCACTCATAGTGTGCAATTCGTATTATTGTGTCCAGTCTTACAATGACTATCTACACTACTGGAGCCAGAATGGATTCAGAGATTCAAAGAATTGCACAATAAAGCACTAAATGCTTTGGGAACAGTTGGCAAAGCTGAAAGACTGCTTGCCATGGACTCATTTAGTACACTTATTGAGTCATCAACGTGCTGGTGTTCACGTTGCAGCGAATTCTATGGCTGATGAAGACACGAAAGTAACAGTTCGCACTGCTGTAGTTGCTGCAACTACTCATTCAAGTACGAGAATAGACAAAGACATTCTGGTGACTGTCAACGCTGCTCGCAATGATGCCCACCTTTCGAAAGGCTTTCCACTCAAGCACTCCTACAAGTTAGATGCACAAAATATTCCATATGCTCACATTCCTGAAGTGGGGGATAGTGTAATACCAAACACTGATCGCAGGTTTGGTTTAATACTAGCTGCACACAAGGGTCTGGCATCGGCTCATGAATGGGTGGCTGCTACATTTTCACTGCTGTAGCAACACTAGTGGTGACCAAGTCTTTAGGAACAGACCAAGGTCATTGTCCTTAAATGCAACATCTGCCAGGAGATGAAGGGTTCCACCGTGGCATGTCCACCCCAGACAACTCTACTAATTTCAAACAAGCCTCTGGCTTGTGTTTATTTGGACCATTGCAGTTCTTTGTCATCAGATGGGGCTTACAAGTATATCTTGTTAGCAGTGGATTCCTATTCTCAATTCCTGTCGGTACGGCCTCAGTGGTCGACTGACACCTGAACTGTTAGAAGGATCTGCAAGTCTTCATCAGTATATATGCAGTAGGCACATTACATTCTGAGCAGGGTCCGGCATTTAGCTCTAGGGCTTAAAAAGAGGCCATAGGAAGTTTGGGGGTGGCCCTTCATTTCTCTTCTCCCTACTATCCTGAGTGAAATTCTGTGGTGGTGAGGAAAAATCGTGACTTGAAACAGTCTTTAACAGCTGTGGTATTAGGCTCAGGTCGCAGTTGGGTCCATCACTTATATTGGGTCCAGAGGGCACTCAATAACCTGTCTAGAAAAGCCTGGGTGGTTGAACTCTCTATGAAATCCTGTTTGGGGTAAAGATGTGGGTCCCAGACCTATACAATCCCAGCACAGTGATGGTGGAAACACTGTTTGATATCAATTGATGTTTGGCTGTTTTACAGGAACTTAATGACTTATGGAACAAACATAGCAATGTCCAAGTAAAATGCACCACCAATGGGGAAGTGAAGGAAGTGCAGGCAAGATCTGCCTGGGTCCCGAAGGTTGTGGATCTGGTCATGGAGAAGATTGTGGACAAAAAAAATAATTTGGGCTATCTTACAGAGCACCTGTACCTATCCCGGCTGTTGAAGGAACCAGAACTGCACTTCTTCTGCCTCTTGCCGGTCGCAAAGACAAGAGATTTGTCTCCATTGAGCTGATCAAACCATACTATGTTGCCGATGCTCAACAGTAAGCCACATGGGCCAGCCTCCTCTCGCTACTGTACAGGAAGTTCAGATGGAAGTTTTAAGACTAATGAAGCATTCTCTCTCCAATGAGAGAAAACAATCAACAACAATGAAGTATGCCTTCTACCTATTGCTACAACAAAAACAACTGTACAGTCAACTAGTACAGAAACACAGCTTCCAATCCAAGAAGCCTAAACAGAACATGGTCTACGTCAATATACCACAGATCAAATCCACTCCCAGTTCTACACAACCTGCTGAGCTGCCAAAAGTAGATAGGACTGTCTCTGGCTACTTCATCTACTTTGATGAATTCATCTGATCCTCCACCACCACCACCTCTATGGCTTAGACTGAAAGTGTGTGTCTTCTATCTTTGGCTGAAAAAGACATATTTGGTTACTCCATGGCTACAACTTTGGATTACAATTTCATTACTTCTCCTGGTCCTCTGGATTGGTTTTTTGACAGTCTTTTTCCAAATACTGAATGAACACTATCTCCCACAACGCTCTGCGGTGCAACTGGTGAACTTGGTTCTTAAACCTCATTCGTCATCACACCGAGAAGGAAGTGACCTTTCCCTAGTGAACATTTCAGCTGTTCCAGTTCCTGATGGGATTGTTTGGGATAGGGTATTGTATGATGTGTATGGCCCCACTGAACTTTTGCAAATTCCACACCTGTTTAAAATTTCATTGCATGATGTAATTTCCCTTAGTACTGTTTCTGACGATTGGGACATTGATACAGTGGATGAAATGCTAGAAGATCTAGAGCATTCTACTGTGTTTTCTTTTAATGAATTAAATGAAGATACATCTAATTATGCTGAAATGTTTTGTTTTCAACATTACGATAATCATTTTCTGCATACAGCAAGTATTCCAAGTGCTGTTTTCAATTGTAAACAATGGGAGCATTGCCCCACACTACCACGGGGGAGTTCAAAAACATTTGCATAGAAGTTTGCTTAATTTTCTGGGTAAGATACATCTGGCCCTGCCTCTTATTACTATAGGCTTGCACCTTCACCTGCTAAGAAATGTATGCTGACATACACCAAGCTGATATATTCTGCTTCTTTTCTTTCCCAGCTGTCTGTACAAGGTTTCGACTTTTAGAGGGACACTATAGATTTAAAATCAATTTGAGGGACAAAAGACTGGCAGGTTCAGGGAACTGAGGCCCTATTTAGAGCATGCCTAATACCACAATAAATGATTTTCCTGAACAAAACTGTGCAACAAATGGCATGTCTTTGATTAGCTAAGATGAAATATTTGAACACACCATGAATTCCAACATTAAATGTTTTGCAAATTGGCAACAGTTCACAAAATACAGTGAGGATACATTAGATACCATGCTACGTAATGGCACATACATTCATCAAACCCCAATTGGAAGGGATGGTTAGTTTGGCCACTAGACACGAACAGATGTTAGGCACAATTGCTAGATGACATCAAGGGATTTAAAACAAGAAGGCCTGGCATGTGGTACGTGCAGTCTGAACTCTTGGGGGTGGTGATAACCTACAGCATTGGGAAGTTGTGCCTTGATTGGCTAAATACCTCAACACTGTCTCAGTTGAAACAACCCTTGTCCTTTTATCTGATGACCTGGAACACAGGGACTTTTTATTAGGTCTTTGGAAACCACATCAAAACACTTCTTCTATGCAATATACAATGAAATATGGAAAGTTTCTCAGCAGTATGCTGCTGAAAGACTGCACGAAATTGACAGGGCCAGTTTAGAAAAAGCTCTAACAGTGATTGACAATGGTATGACCACTTTGTCCTCTAGACGCTATTCCTTAGGAAACATAGTGTCATCAGCAATAGACATTGTTCAACAAGACATGTCTGCATTACAACATGGGCAGTCACAGCTTAGGTCTATTCTACTATTGAGCTGGACACTACAAACACAACATTCTGGCCACATGCTTTGGCGTCATATCAATGCCACAAGTCTGTTTTACCCTTTCCGCCTTACAAAACAGCAGATACTCATGGCACACAAAGATGCAACATACACTATCTTACAAATGGGAAAACTAGGGAAGTTACCTTTCACAGTTGCTAAAACACCATCCACAGATTGTATAATCTGTGAGTACATCACCCTGCCGATTTCCACATTTCATTTTGAGTACTGTCTGCAATACCACCAAGTGGGCAGATACAAAGCAATGGTGGAAAGGTTTGTACATGAGTATTGGGAACTACCTTTCAGATTTCAGTGTCGAAATAGAGAAACTGAAGTGTTTGTCAGCGGTTCAGACTGTGAGACTACTTTAAGTGGATCCTAAGTGTGTAAGGACACTTCGCTTTATGGGGCCTGTAATGCTTCCATTGCAACCTTATCTTGCTACTTGAAAGGTTCTCTGGCCGCCATGATACTTCCGGCTTTCAGATTGCTCTCTAATGAGAGTCACCTGATGCTGAACAGTCAAGGTTGCTGTCGGATGAAACCAAGGGTTGCCTATCTGGTGACGGTATCTTCCATTGTCACTTGTTGTACACAAGTACTGTTTCAACCTCCCCGTACAGTTAGGTAGGTGATACTTTGGCCTTCAAAAAAATCTTACAAATGTGCTTTTTGATGCCCTGAGCAAACTGAAAGAATTACTATGAGAATCAACTTTATTTGGATAAAAATAGCCGTAAAAGCATACAGGATATGTGCAAAAGAACAATGGTATCAAAATACACGGTCCATCATAGATTAAATGCATAAAACATCAGCTCATATAATATCAGACCAAGACAACAGCCTTCAAAATTGTACTAGACCTACAAACTTTACTATTTCAGAAAGATGTGGCCTTAACATCTGCAAAAGAGATGTTTGATCTTCAAGTTGCAAGGTCCTCTTGGCAGATACAACATTTTGGAGAGCTGGTGCACCGTATTTTAAACATGTTTAGTACAATTGGAATAGTGCATTTTTAAAGTATAGGCTCTGGGTTGGTTAGCACCTTCCAGACTATTTTCGAAGTCATTCCATCCTTCATGCACTCCGTGCTCAGAAGCATTTTTAGAGGTCTTCCACTGGTCCTGATTGTCTGGACTGTGATTTTATTTTTTCTGCTCTGCAATGGATGTCCCATTTCAAGAACAAATGTAGCTGACAATACCTCATGTGCTACTGTGCCGTGAATGCATGGTACATTGATGTGGTACACCTTTGCTTAGAGAACTGAATGAATATTGGTTCTTATCATTTCAACCTGTTTGGCTTCAGTGCATGCACCCCATATTGCGCTATTGAGTGTGTCTGTGCCTAGAAATGCAATTGGTTGAGCCTTCGGACACAAATGTACTGGTGGACTCCTTAATGGCCCACCTGTATTTCTGGCCACTGTGTATTCCATTGCTCCTGACTGCATTCTATGAGCCTTCCTATGATGCTTCTGCTCCTGGTGAGTTGGATCTTAGCTATGGTTCGGTGGAACCTCCACTGGCTGTGGACACAGTCTTTGTGGCTGCTGTTAGGGCTGAATGGGAACACATTTGCTTTATAAACCTGCTCCAAGGTGTGCCTCTGGGATCATCGTCTGCAGTTACTGGGAACAGAAATGTTTTGTCTACCCTCAGTACACATAAATATTTGGCTATTCCGTTTGGTGAGAACTTTTAATTTGGCCTGTTTTTAACGTCTAAAATTGTTTTGAAATTATTTTTTTATTGTTTTTTTATATTTTAATGGCTTTCTGTGTGCTTTTGCTTTTAAATTGTATGATTGCCTTTTTATTGATTTTTAAATATATTTTAAAATAATTTTTGTATCCATATGATATAGCATTAATTTGCATATCTTTCCTCATAATTAGATATCTTATTACTTGACTTATGTTTGCGGAGTGGGTGTCATGTGTCTCAGTTAGGCCCAGTGGGAAATACTGCCATTTTCCATGTTCACATTTTTCCTAAGTTGCCTTCTCATTCACACATTGACTTTTGACACACATTTGCGTGCATGACTGTATAGGATTAGATTTCATGAATCTACATTTGCTTACAAATTCCACTTCATAATAACACTAGCACAACACCTTGAACATCCCACCCAAGTTCTAAAGATACGTTGTGCAAATGTGATTGTTCGCTGTTCGTCCATGCGTTGACGCAGCTATCTATAGAACATAAACAATGGCGGCCTTACTAAGGTCTCGGCTCGGAGCAAGGATGCTTTCTGTTATAAACAAGCAATTCTGGGTTTAGGTGGAGGAGCACTTGCTGTCATTGCGAGGTCACCACATGCTGAAAGCTCAGCCCAGCTGCTTGCTGATCCCTCTGTGAGGAGGGATTTCCAAACTGTGACCAAGACGGGGACCTACATGCTTTCCTTTCAAGTAATGGGGGTTGGATCATCCAATAGGAGATTCTTGGCAAAACACCCACACACACCCTAGACACTTAGAGCGGGGAACACATAGTAAGAGTATGCTATCTAGATACGTTAGGGAACACATAGCAGGAATACACTATCTAGATATCATTTTATATGCTTGCATATATACATGGTTTAGCAAGATGGTGGAATTGTTCATTCTGTTCACTTTCCTTATACTGCTAATTACTCCTAACTGCTTTTGTCTATTGATCATTGCAGCACATATATTCTAGACAAGAATCGTGATGCTTCAATACATTTTAAAAATTACCTTCTGTATATTTGTTGTATATTTCTCTGAAAGAGAGCACAAGTGACTGAGCCAAAGGGTTCTAGATCTGTTACCACAATTCCTGGGGGGATCAGGGTTGTCATATTCTGTGGTTGCCCAAGCCATTCGCTACCTGTCTAGTATAGGGGTGCTTATGGTGACACTGTGAGCTAGCTGGCCTATAGGGCAACATATCCTGAGGGGGAGCATGGATTCAGTCTGGCACCATCCCAAAGTTTATGTTGCCAAACTGGAAAGTGGAAACTACACGTCAGGAGAGCTGCTGTTGTTCTATTACAGTTCTATTTCAGATGGTAATCAGTGCAGTTGGTAGTTATAATAAGCCAGTGTGAGCTGGGGCCTCAAACTGCACCAAGACCTAGTTTGGCTGCCTCAGCAGCACCCGAGTGCACCTTCCCTGCTAGTCTAATGTCTGGAGCTTCTTACTTGTGGGCCTTGATGATGTTGTAGGTCTGGCTATGGCAGTCGGGCAGGCTGGTGGACTAGCGGGCTGGTGGATTGAGGGGGTGGTGGGCTGCAAGGTCTTTTCTCTACCCTCCTGCTGAACGCCCATGCACCTGCTGCATCAGCGGTCCTCGTATTCAACCTTCAACCTCAATGGCTCCAAAGGACCGAGGCTCAATGCTCGGCCTGCTTGAGTACCTCATCCTATGGACGATGGCAGCGGGGTGGTTCTCACAACCCCCCCTTACTCCTTGTAGCCCTTGTGTCCTGCACTGCACCACCAGGCTTTGCAGCTCCACTCGCAGCTCATCAACCACCTGCTGCCACTGCTCGTCTATGTCAATGTCTATATCACTTCTCACAAAAAGATTTCAAAGCCTTCTAAGGAAGAAGAACATTACTGCCTCTGCTGCCTTCTTCGTCACTGTTGTTTCTCTTTGGGCCCATTTGCGAGCTGGATGATGCAGCGGTTCGGACATTATAATCACAGATTTCTTGCTGAAAACTACATTTCTGCACGGTGATATTAGAAGTTTCAGTCCTCAGAATGGTTAATAACCATTCAGAAACTGTGAATAATGTGTTCTTTTCCCCGTGGTTATCTCCAATTTTAAGGCCTTCTCTAGGCACATTTGCCACCCTTTCCAAGCTGGTGGGAAATGGGACTGAGGGACCAGGGGGGCAATGAGAATCACATGGTGGAGATGTCAGGGAGCAGGGTGTGGTGTTGGAATCTAAAGGAGATTTGGAATGCGTGTGCATATATTTGTGTTGTCTGAGTGTCATCACTACAATTGTGTTGACTAGATGTGTGATCCCAGCTGCTAAACAGCATCAATTGTTTATCTGCTGACTCATGGTACATGTGGTTGCTAGATGGAGCTGTAAGCTTTGGTGTGGAGAGACTCTTTTGTCAAAATTGGAGGAGTTTATGAAGTAGTTACCATTGTGTGGTGTGAGCTCCCCTCACAGACTGTGAGAGCACCACAGCTGTTCTTGCTGATGTTGGTTTGCCCCACAATCCTGTGAGCTTGTCATATGCTAAAGTTATGTGCATAACCAGCATAAGTGCCATCTTGAGAGCTGCCACAACCACTTTCAGTGGGCCACGGGGCAAGCAGGAGTTACTGGGCCCACCCGTGGTGGCTGAGGCCTTCTACTCCTGTTGTCCGGGGGCCTAACCTACTATGGATCCTGCTCAACTGGGCCAAGCACCACTTCTGTACCTGACGCTCAGTTAAGTAGCATGGACGAGTAGTCAAGTCCCATTGGTGGGGGAGCACAGATAAGAGAACACGACTCATAACGCAATGTGCAAGCAGTGCGAACAATAAATCAATGTACAGTCAAATACATGTTTTTATATAAAAAAGAAGTATTTTAATTCTAATTCTACAAATGCAAAGGTAAACGACGTGCAAACGTGATAACACAATCACCCTTGAGGTTGCACTGTAGTACTTGTCAGGACACTTCCTGTCCTACTAACTTTAGGGCAATGCTTCACTGTTATTCCCCATTCACGAATGACCACATCCAGGGAATGTAAGCTATTAGGCAGTACTCAAGAGTTCTCCCATCTGGCCCTTTTCAGAAGTTCAGTCACAAGAGCCTACGGGGTCGCAGTATCGATAGCATTATGTCCCTCTGGCCCCACAGGTCCAGTTTATGGCTCACCCTCTCTGGTGATATGGAACCCTTTAGCAGTGCAGCGAAGTCCTGCTCCAGATTAGCAAAGTTGGTCTGTGTGCAGTCACAAGTGGCAGTACCCAGCAGATGCAGGCTTTCTCCTCCAAACCATGCTACCGGCTGGTTCTAGTGATTGAGGTTGTTCCCGCTCTGATGATCACACAGTAAGTCATACTTGCCTTCATAGAGGGGCGGTTGAGCTCTTTGCTTCGACAATTCTCTGGCAATATCCTTTGATCCTCAGGCTTCTTTTGGTGCAGTTCGCAGTATGCAGGCCGGACCCACCTTGGTCACAGCAGCAGTTTCTCTGTCCTAGGTGACGGCCCGAACCCTTTGCCTCAGCATCTCTGGCAGGCCCTCCTGGCATTTGGCTTCACGCCACCGCACTCACAAGTCTGGTCATGCTGACCTGCCATTGATATTAAGGGTGGCCCCATCTCTGGCAGGGGGGGCTACCCACAATGAGGTGGTGCAAGCATTGCACCCTCCACACAACCCTCACTCCTCGGCTCAGTCTACAGCGGCTTCTTCTGGAACACAGAGGTCATCGAGCTTCCCCTCCTCATGCAGCCCATCTGGCTGCTTGGTAGATGACAAAGTTTGGGGTCTCAAACTCCCCTACTTAGAGTCTTTTGCCAGTCACAAAATGTGATTAAGTGTCTGAATCTTTGAATTTCTATGTTGGGGTTCATCTTTTCCCCTTTCTTCTTCCTCCTTAAGGATGTTTGTCACAGCAGGCAGGACTCCGAGCTGATTACCCCACAACAAGATTTATGGGAGTGACCAGAGTTCACACCTTGATGTCAGCCACAGTGATATATGCATCAAAAGGTTAATCCTGGGCACTTTATGATTCCTTTATCAGCCCCTTCTCTCTCTTCCTGAGATGTGTAAAGGTCCCTTACTTGTAATCTATCATTGAATCTAAGAGCCCTTTGAAATGCAAACAGAGAGCATGGCGCTCCCATCTTCCAGTGAATGTCCCTCCAAGCCTACAGGAATGCAGCAGTACACAAATATGTCTGAAAGGATTCCTCTACTCCTCATGCTTTCACCAGGCTGGCCTGGGCTTCCCAAAATGGAACTCAGGGTCCCCCATGTAATGTACCAGTGCAGGCACACTTGCACCCAGTATACATCCACAACACACTTACTGCACAACACTTTTATCCTCATGTATTATGCCACCACAAGCATAACCAAATACAGCAAACACATTCAGTTTGCACACACTGTTCAGTACTGCAGCCTTTGTGCATTGTACTAGAGTGTGCTATTTTAAAAACACACACTGCCATCATATACACATGTACCATGTACACACTCTACCACACTTCACCCCGTGTAGAATACTTCTTGTGAGCACACATACATTCAGCACATGTTTTCATCGTGCACCCACCTCCACATCTACCGAATGAGGGCCAGGGGTATGTTCAGCACACAGCAGCGGAACTTTTAAAAAGGTGAGTGATCCAATAGGCTGCACTCTACAGACATTAGGTAAAAAAGTCATGTTCACTTCTACTGATCAATACTCTTTATGATGCCACCATAGCTCTTTTGCTGCTTGAATTTTGGTGAAGGGGAAAGCCTTTCACCATTATGAGTGCAGCGCATTGGGCACCCCTCCCGGTCAACCAGTCCACAATCCGTGAGAGAGGCTTATGTCATGACACACACACATGATCAGTGTTCGCCTATGACAAAAAATCAGCATTAGGGATCCAGACAACAGTACAGTTGGGTACTCAGAGCAGAGGTACATGTCTCTTACCACGTAGAGGACTTTTCCATCCCAACAGGAGCATTTTCACTGATGTGAAACTGGTGCGCCTCATAAGAAAGTCTTGGACTCTGTGTGAACATGTACTCAGACAGAAATTCAGACATTGGTACTCGTAGACTTACAGTGGTTCCCAATGAGTGCATATGGTAAGTGTTTTACATAATCTTTGGTTACAACATTTTCCGAACTCAGGTTTCTATTGGTGACACTGTCTACTAATTAATCATGTGTGCAGAAACATTCTCATTTCCAACCCCACAACCATTTCTATTGATGCCAGTTAAGCCAGCAATGAAATGGCCTCAGCGAAAGGAATATATTTTTAACTATATATCCACCATTGAGGAGGATATGGAGGACGAATTTTCACAGAGCAGGAAACTGAAAATATTACTGCACACATTAGGGCCAGAGGGCTAAGAATATATCACCAAATGAATGAAAAATGGAGGGATGTGGATGATGAAAATCTTTTTGAACATGCCTTGGAGTGTCTGGATAGTTATTTTATGTCATCTATTTGCATATCTGTAGACAGGTTTAATTTCTTTCAAAGGCGCCCAGGCACTGAGGAATCCATAGATGACTTGAAGAAATTAGCTATACCATGCAAGTTTGGAGTGATACTGGAGGAACTTATTCAAGACCAAATTGTCATGCACACTAATGACTCTATTATTCAAAAAGGATGAGGGCCAACAGAGATACCTCCTTGAAGGGTTACATTGCTATTGTCAAAAAAAGTCTGAATTATCAAAACAGTATGCTAAGGCAGCATTAAGTAACTGTGAAAAGAAAGATACAATTTGTAAAATCAGGTCTGCTAGTTCTTCTTCAAAGGGTCAAAAGGTGTCTCCCAGAACGGTTGTACTCAAATCGAAATCTTCAAAACAACAAAACCAAGAAAATAGGCACAGTTCTAAAATATATTACAGATATGGAAGTCAGGATCACCTGGCTCATGAAAAACACTGTCCAGCCATTGATGTCTGACAGAATATCAATTGCAAAAATATTGTGTGGACAGAATATTGTGTCAAAAATATCGAGGACCAAAATATTGACACGGCACGTGCAGATGTGTAAGAATTAATTTACTCTTCTTAACTACACATCTATGTACCTTGAAGATATATATATAATATATTATCTACTGGCGGTCGCCAGTAGATAGTTATAGTTAGGACCTTTATCCATAGGAAATCCGCAACATTCTATTTGAAATAACTCTTGCGCCGGTTGATGAATCTTCGCAAATGCTTCCAACTTGTTGGGGCGCCACGCTCCGCTCCTACCCTGAAAGTCTCGGGTTGATTCGTCAAGCGGGGGCCGAGAAAAAAGGGGGGTCCCAAAACGCGTTTTCTCCGTTTTTTCCATGTTAATTCCCATAGGAAATTTTAGCCCGAACTGCTGAACGGAATTACACCAAATTTTGCAAAATGGTAGCGCTTGGTTCAGAAAGCAACCTTTTTTTTAAATGGTGTAAATCCGTGCAGTAGTTGCGGAGAAATTCAAAAAATAAGAGTGAAAAAATCGATTTCCCATAGGAAACTTTATGCAAGGCTACAGCAAAAACTGCTGAACGGAATTACACCAAATTTGGCAAAAAGGTAGTGCTTGGTTCAGAAAGCACCCTTTTTAAAAATGGTGTAAATCCGTTCAGTAGTTACGAGAAAATCAAAATAAAAGTTTCGATATTTAGAGGCACGGAGGATCCGCGCACCCTCCCGACCACGAGCTGCATGCTGATTGGCTGTCAACACTCCAAACCAGGAAGTGTTGGCAGCCATCTTGTCCCTCGGTAGAACCGAGGGACAAGAAAAGACAAAAACAAGGGCGCAAAACGCAAAAAGGGGGCAGGGTAGAAACATCCTGACCCCCTAGCCCTGCTCAGGTGCGCGGATCCCGTGGAGAAAAAAAAAAAAAACGCAGGCTCCCGCGCTTCGTAGTTAATTGGCCCCCGGGTGGGCCAAGTCCCGGGGGCATGGGGGATTTATGTAATAATTTTGGGGGGCCTCTAAGGCCCCCCAAGCCCCAGGGACCGTCACCCCCCGGAGCTCGAAATTGAAATAGAATGTAAATTAAAAATGTGTGAGGGGCTACAGCCCCCACATGCCCGGGGTCCACCACCTCCCGGGGCACTAATTGTTAAAATGCGGGGGTCCATTTCGGACCCCCGAGCCCCGAGGATCACCACCTCCCGGGGCTTTGCAAGATGATGAGGGGCCGTGGGGCCCCCTTCTGGAGCCTGTGATGGCCCTGGGGACCACCACCCCCAGGGCCGGCTCCTGCAGTGTCCCGGGGTGCCCACCCCGGGACACTGCTGCTTGCTATGGTAGAGGCGGGAGCACGTCTCCCGCCCTACCGTAGCAAACTCTGGTTTGGATTTTGGAAGAGAGAGCAGGTAACCTGCTCTACAAAAATATACAATATTGTTTAATAAATAATATATTTACAAATAAACATAAAAAACTAAAGAAATTCACTACAAGAAACATAGGTATAACTATTATTACACTTAAATATTAGCTTTTAAAAAACCGTTGAAATTCACTGAAAAAACCATATTTTTCAGACACGTTATAGTTAGAATTAGCATTTAAAAAACCTTTGAAATTCACTGAAAAAACCATAGGTTTCAGGCACATTATAGTTAGGAATTAGCATTTAAAAAACCTTTGAAATTCACTGAAAAAACCATAGGTTTCAGGGGCGTTATAGTTAGTTGGACATTGCACTCGTACAAAACCCGTGAAATTCCCCCGTTATAGTTAGTTCAGCTAACTATAACTCGCGCCCCCGCAATGCACTGCTGATGACGTCACATATTACATCACTCATGACATGGTCAGTGACATCACTGATGACATCTCAAATGACATCACTGATGACATCATCCAGTGACTGTGTGTTTCGGTAAAGTTTAAATATTTTTAATATATATAGGGAAAGGTGTATTGAAGAATGAGTGGGTGTATAAGTGTCTGGATGATTTAGTAGGTGCGTGACTGACTCTATAAGTGAGTGATTAAACGTATCTTACTGAATGCATGGGTTAGTGACTAAACTGGGTGAATGTCTGTATCCGTCTGTCTGTTGGTGTGTAAGCGGCTGCATGGGTTTGTGAATAGCTACATGAGTGTCTATATGAGTTATTGATTGGTTATCTGAGTATCTGTATGGGTGCCTGAGTGGTTATGTGGGTGGGGTGTGTGGGACTCTGTGCATAGATGTGTGAGTGGGTGATTCACTGGGTGGATGGTTTCAAGAGTGCATCTGTGATAGACTGTATGGGTGGGTAAGTGTGTGTAAGAGTGTGTTAGTGAGTGAATGTATATCTCAGTGGTACATGTGTGAGTAACTACATATGTGAAAGGCAGTATATATGTGTGTTAGAGTACATAAATGGCTATAAGTGAGAGTGTGTGATTGTGAGAGTGGCTGTAAGGATGAGTGTGTGCTTGTATCAGTGATTGTATAAGAGTGCAAGAATGTGCTAGTATTTGTATGAGTAAGTGAGCTGGTGTGTGTATAACTGTATAGGTGAGTAAATGGCAGTGTGATTAATTATGTGCATGACTGACTAGGTGTTTGAGTACCTCCATGGATGAGTGGCGGTGTGTGAGTGTTTATATAGGTGTATGCGTGCATATGATAGTCCTGTACTGAGTGACCGTAAGTATGAGTGACTGTACGGGTGAGTGAGTGGATGTGTGTGTAGACCTAAGAATCAGTGAGTGGGTATGTAGTTATTGGTGTTGGAGTGTCTATGGTTTTGCGAATGGCAGTTTGTAATTTAGAGTTGGTGTATCAAAGGTTATATTAGGGTGTGAGGAGGTGCGTCAGATTATCACGTGGATGATGTCATCAGTGATGTCATTTGAGATGTCATCAGTGATGTCACTGACCATGTCATGAGTGATGTAATATGTGACGTCATCAGCAGTGCATTGCGGGGGCGCGAGTTATAGTTAGCTGAACTAACTATAACGGGGGAATTTCACGGGTTTTGTACGAGTGCAATGTCCAACTAACTATAACGCCCCTGAAACCTATGGTTTTTTCAGTGAATATATATATATATATATATATATATCTCGGATTCAAATTTCGTCAAATTCCAAAAACAAAACGGAGCAGACTCAATTGCGGATTGCTCACATTGCTTTATTCTTCGTCAGCCATGGCACGTTTTTGCCGTCACAACGGCCTTGATCACATGCTTGTTTATGTGCCGTGAATAGCCTTTTTTTTCCGGGAGTCAAACTGACATTGAAGAAAAAGTCCTAACAATATTAAGCAGAATGCGATACTGTTGGTCAAATTACACTCATTGATATCTTAAACCCCATTAAAGCAGAATAGTTATCTCACGTCGAAGGCATGTTTTATATTCCTATCGAGAAAAAACTTAAAGGGATATTACACTCACCCTTTTAAAGTGCAGAAAGTGCACATCATTTGAGCAAAATCATTAGCGTGCCCAAATCATATATCTCCAACATATTTTAAGTTCGAACTCATTACTCATGGCAATTCCATCGAAATTATGGGAAAGTGCCCGTTACACGCACTTATTTCAGTTCACAAAATTTATTTGTTGTCATCCCATATCTCAATAATGTTCATATGTAATTCATCAAAGGCGAGTGTCTTCATATATCAACAACATATTTGAAGTGCAAATTAATTGGTCATATCAATTACATCAAAATGATGGGCAAGTGCCCATTCATCCACTTTAGCTTCTAGTCCCTTGACCCATATCTCATTATTTACATTAAACTTTTAACGGGTGGTACCTAACAGTAATAAATACATCCGGAGCCATTTGTGCCTTTATCGCCATTCATTATTGTGATAAAAAATAGGCCTGCTTAGAAGGGAGTAAGTCGATTGTTCAGTTTATCTTCCTAAGTATCTGCGGATATAAAAGTATATGTTCCACCATTTTCACAAGCAAGAGTGGAATTCCTCATCATAATTTTACCCATTTGGTATTTTACTATCAAGTGCCAGAATGTACCAGGTTTCGAGCTCCCGTAACACTCTTGTGCGGTCACCACCCCTCCTATTCACTGGTAATGCATTGATAACAAAATACCTAACTTGTGTTGGGTCTTTTTGATGCACCATCTCACAGTGTCGAGCTACAGGGTATGACCGATCGCCATTAGTTATGGCCCTCATATGTTGTAGGATTCTTTTGTGAACCTGCAACGTGGTGCTGCCTACGGATTGTAACCTGCAGGTGCAGGTTAGTACGTAGACTGCAAAATCGGTCTTGCAATTGTAAGACCTCATGATCTTTGTCTCCCTTCCTCCAAATGGGGTCGAAAAAGTAGTGGTGTCCTGACCTATATTGCAAGCCCTGTAGTGACTGCATTTCTTAAAGCCCGGGGATGGTCTCAACCAACTCACTTCACGTTCTATTTCTGGGCTCGTTTTTACAATTGCATCCCTCAATGATGGGGGCTCTGCGGTAGGTTAAGGGGGGGGTGTCTAGGAAGTATCTTCCCTATAACAGGATCAGTTTTAAGAACATGCCAGATTTTATTGCAAAGATCCCTAAATTCCCTGTGTTGGGTATTAAAGGTAGTTAGAAATCTCATCTGGGGTTCTCCTTCCTCCTCCCTTAGTTCTTTCTTGGTAAATAGGATCACTTCTCATTTCTTTTTGTTAGCAGTCCTACGTGCCTCCTCAATTACTCTTCTATTGTAGCCCCTCTCTAGGAATCTGTGACCCATTTCACTCTGGCATTTGGCTAGTTTAGTTGCCGTGCTGCAATTTCTAGCAGCTCGCAGCATTTCTCCGTACAGTATACTGAGTTTGGTATGGGTCAGGTGAAACGAGAGGCATGCAGGGTTGTATTTCCTGCCATTTCCTTCCTGTCGAGTTTAGTCTCTAACTTTCCCGCCTGCACATATACTTCAGTGTCTAAAAATTTTACACTGCTCTTACTAATAGTGCGGATACATTTCAAATTCAAATTATTTACATTTAGAAGATTGACAAATTGCTCTGCGGAATCAATGGTGCCCCTCCAGATTACAAAAAGATCTTCAATAAATCTTACTCAAATGATTATATGCTCATCCCATATCTATGCATGTTCCCTGCGAGCTTCCTGTTTCTCCCACCAGCCCACATGCAAGCATGTGTAGCTGGGGGCGAAACAGGTACCCATTGCAGTCCCACGCTGTTGCTGGTATAATTCACCCCCAAATAGGAAGAAGTTATCTTCAGATATCTTTTTGCCATAGACATCAACATTTAGGTGTGTTTGAACAGGCCTGCTGGTCTGTCCTGTAAAAATATATATATAAATATACACATATATATATTTATATTACCTACTGGCGGTCGCTAGTAGGTAGTTATAGTTAGGACCTAGTTTCTAAAGGAAAAGCATTTTTTGACTTGGCTATAACTTTGGCATCGTTTGACCAATCTGCATGAAATTTTCCCAAAAAGTGTCTCGGTGGGTACCATTGTTCTGGAAAGTTTGGGGGTGATCCGTGCAGTCAGGATCAAGAATTTGGGGTGCGAAATACGGTTGCGTTTGTAATGTTAATTCCCATAGGAACCTTTAGCCAGCCCGAACCGCCGAACAGACTTACACCAAATTTGGCAGGGAGGTAGATGTCGGTTCAAGGAAGTGCCTTTTGCTTGATTGGTGTAAATCCTATCAGTAGTTGTTGAGAAATTTAAGTTTAAATTTATGGTGATATCTCTGGCCACGGATATTTCGCAGTGGTTTTGCGATGAATCGGGGATGCACAGGAATGCTCTTATTGGCTGGACGCAACCTAAATAGAAAGTTGAGGCTGCCATTTTATCTATCAGGAATGGTTTCTGGGGCTGAAAATCTGAGTGAAAGACCATTTAATGGGTCAGGGTGGAGATACTCTGACCCCATGGTTGAGAAATTGTAGTGTTAGGAACACAAGTTATGTGTCCAAAATAGATTTTTTTAATCGCATGCGATAATCATGATGATGCTGCGAAAGCTAGTGCGGCCCCCCATGTACCATAGCGGGGACATCGCGACTATTAACGTTGTCGCGAATATTGGTGAAAATATAAAAATATATATCAATGAATCATTAAAACATTGTTATAGAGATGTTGAGATATTGATAAATGTTTTTATAGAGTTATTTCTATAGTGACTTATGTACTGGGGGATCGCGATTACCGATGTCATCACGATCTCTGGCCTTACTGCGAAAACAGAAAACAGATTTTAGAGATGGTTGTTCTAGAAATACACTAGAAAAACATGTATTTGAAGTGTACAGTAATGCCTACTGTGTAAAATACTGTAATATGTGTGCATATATGTGTTTTCACTTCATGGAAAAGGTGTGATCCTCGTGGTTAATGACGCCATTGCGATGTCCCAAATAACCGCTAAACCGGGAAATAGGTCTGAAAGATGATTTTAAAGAAACTTAGTACAAAAATGTGAGCTTAAACATACTTTGAAAGAAGTATGTATAAAGTAATACGTGTAGGGCAATGTTCAGAATGTATTTTTTTACATATTATTTTTGGATGTGTTGGGGACCATTGAACGTCTGCTTTCGTTTTCAGTTTTTGCGACATGTCTGCGGGGATCGCGACGTCGCAAAGATCCCCAAAAACTAAAGAGAAAAAAACCTTTACAAAAAAACTTCACAATATTTTGGGCACTAGGGTGCCTCTGACAAGAGCTGTTGTGTTGGTTGTGTGTATATGGCTTCTACACATAAGACCGGATGCAGAGTTTCATGTTACTTAGAAACACCCTGTTGCCTTATTTATTTATTTTATTTATTTATTTAAAAGGTTTTATATAGCGCTGGTTAGACCAGAGGGTATCAGAGCGCTTTACAATGGTTAGGCGAGGACAACAATTGCATTGTAACATTTGTACAAAAGGTAAAATTCAGGACAATAAGAACAATATGCATAGGACAATTATAACATGGGCAAGAAAAATAATAAAAATAATTAAAGTGCACCCCATCATTTCTATAAATTCCGTGCATGTCGAAACGCAGATTGTTGTTATAGATACAGCCCATGCAATGGTCTCTGAGGAATGCAGAAACAGTTTTATTAACATGTTTCCTGGCTTTGTCAATCTGTGGACAGAATTGATTTGACCACTTCCATTTCTGTCTTTGGCATATATTCGAGTACACCAAGACAGTGTGAGGAAAAAGAGACATCAGTTCTGCAAAGGTTTCTATCATTAGTATTTCTAGCCATACTCCAGTCAATATGCCTAGGTCATTGCCACCAAAGCGCACAATTATGAGGTGAGAGTTTGGGAATCCACAATGGATTTAACCAAAGCCAGCAACTGATGAAACTTTAACCCTCGCTGGCCAAACCAAGTAATCTGCACATTTAGCAAACCCCTTTCAATACCTCTCTTTCTTGCAGCCTCTTTAGCCCAAAATATATAGCTGTGGGCCACAATCCATACTCTAAGCATTTTGAAGTGAAGGAGCAATAGTAGTCAGAGAAGGCTGGAGCTGAATGAGGTAGTTTTCTGAAGGAAAAGCAGTTAAAATGGACGTGTTTAAAAAAAGTTATATATATATATATATATTCACTGAAAAAACCATATGTTTCAGGCACGTTATAGTTAGAAATTAGCATTTAAAAAACCTTAGAAATTCACTGAAAAAACCATAGGTTTCAGGGACGTTATAGTTAGTTGGACATTTCACTCATACAAAGCCATAGAAATGCCACCGTTATAGTTAGTTCAGCTAACTATAAGTCGCGCCCCCGCAATGCACTGCTGATGACATCACATATTACATCATTCATGACATGGTCAGTGACATCACTGATGACATCACTGATGACATCTCAAATGACATCACTGATGACATCACCCAGTGAATGTGGTTTTCTTTAAAATTTAAATATGTATTATATATATACCAAGCTGTATTGAAGAATGAATGGATGTATAAGTGTCTGGATGGAGGATTCAGTAGGTGTGTGACTGACTGTTTAAGTAAATGATTAAATGTATCTTACTGAATACATGGGTTAGTGTCTAAAGTGTGTGAATGTCTGTATCACTCTGTCTGTTGTTGTATAAGCTGCTGCATCGGGTTGGTCAGTAGCTACATGAATGTCTATATGGGTTATTGATTACTTGCCTGCGTATTTGTATAGGAGACTGAGTGTGTTGTGTGGTTGGGTGGGGGTGTGTGACTCTGTGCATAGATGTGTGAGTGGTTGATTGACAGGGTGTATGAGTTTAAGAGTGCATGTGGAAACAGTTGTATGGGTGGGTAAGTGTGTGTATGGGCGTCTTGGTGAGTGAATTGATGTCTCAGTCCACATGTCCAGCTAAGTACATATATAAAAGGCAGTGTATGTGAGAGTTGGTGTATAGAAATGACTATACGTGAGAGTCAGTGATTGTGAGAGTGGCTGTATGTATGAGTGTATACTTGTATTAGTGATTATTTAAGAGACTAAGTATGCATTACTATCTGTATGAATAAATGAGGTGCCGTGTGTATAACTCTGTAGGTGAGTAAATGGAACTGTGATTGATTCTTTGCATGAGTGGCTGGGATGAGTACATAACTGACTAGGATGAGTGCTGGTGTGTCAATGTCTATATAGGTGTATGAGTGCATTTGATAGTGTTCTATTGATCAGTGACTGCATGTATGACTGATTGTATGGGTGAATGGGTAGATGTGTGTGTAGACCTAGGAATCACTGAGTGGGTATGTAGTAACTGGTATTACTGTGTCAATGCTATCGAAAATGGTAGTCTGTATTTTACAGTGAGTGTATCAAAGGTTATATTAGTGTGTGAGGAGGTGCATCAGATTGTCACATGGATGATGTCCTCAGTGATGTTCTCAGTGATGTCATTTGAGATGTCATCAGTGATGTCATCAGTGATGTCACTGACCATGTCATGAATGATGTAATATGTGACGTCATCAGCAGTGCATTGCGGAGCGCGAGTTATAGTTAGCTGAACTAACTATAACAGTGGAGATTTCTATGGTTTTGTATGAGTGAAATGTCCAACTAACTATAACGTCCCTGAAACCTGTGGTTTTTCCATTGAATTTCTAAGGTTTTTAAATGCTAATTTCTTACTATAAGGTGCCTGAAACCTATGGTTTTTTTCAGTGAATTTCAAAGGTTTTTGAAATGCTAATTTCTAACTATAACGTGCCTGAAACCTATGGTTTCAGTGAATTTCAAAGCTTTTTTAAATGCTAATTTCTAACTATAAAGTGCCTGAAACCTATGGTTTTTCAGTGAATTTCAAAGGTTTTTTTAAATGCCAATTTCTAACTATAACGTGCCTGAAACCTATGGTTTTTTCAGTGAATATATATATATATATTACCTACTGGCGGTCAGCCAGTAGGTAGTTATAGTTAGAACCTAGTTTCCATAGGAAAAGCGTTTTTTGATTTGCCAATAACTTTCGCGCCGTTTGACGAATCTTCACGAAATTTTCAAAACTAATTGTTCACTCAGGTCAGCTCCTGTCTTGAAAGTTTTGGGGTGATTCGTCAAGGGGGGCCGAGAAAAAAGGGGGGTCCCAAAACGTGTTTTCTCCATGTTAATTTCCATAGGAAACTTTAGACACGGCTACAGCCTGAACTGCTGAACGGAATTATACCAAATTTGGCAGAGAGATAGCCCTTGGTCCAGAAAGCACGCTTTGTTTAAATGGTGTAATTCCGTTCAGTAGTTTTTGAGATATTTAAAGATTTACAGATATCGATATTTGAGAATTGTGAGATCTGATTGGCTGAGCCCTCCCGAGCACGAGCTTGCCTCTGATTGGCTGCAAACACTTCAAACCAGGAAGTGTTGGCAGCCATCTTGTGCCTCAGACTGAGGGAAAGGGAAACAGCTGACAGTAAGATTGAAAAACAAAAAAAGGGGGCAGGGTAGGAACACCCTGACCCCCCAGACCTGCTCAGGGGGTCCCACACGGACCCCCAGGCCTAAAAAAAGATTTTGTTTTTAACATTTTCGGCCCGGTCGCGCTTGGTGCGTGAACCCTGTCAAAAATGAAAAAAAAACGAAGCGCGGTCTCCTGCGCTTCGTTTTTTAAAGCCCCTGGTGGGCCAGGTCCCGGGGGCAATCCTTAATTCTGTAGCGGGGGCCCACAGGGGCCCCCGCAGCCCCGGGGACCACCACCTCCCCCGGGCTATATAATTTATTCACGGGAGCACACGGCCCCCCCGCAGCCCCGGGGACCGCCACCTCCCTGGGGCTAAAAAAAATAATGTGTGTACGGGGCTCGAGCCCCCCCACCCTGCCCCGGGGACCACCACCTCCCTAGGGCACTGTTTATTTAAATTCAGGGGTCTGTTACGGCCCCCCGGCCCCAGGGACCACCACCTCCCCAGGCTTTACAAATGAAGGGAGGGGGCCCGCGCAGCCCCCTCCAGGAGCCTTTGATGGCCCTGGGGACCGCCACCCCCCAGGGCCGGCTCCTGCAATGTCCCGGGGTGCCCACCCCCGGGACATTGCTGTTTGCTATGGCAGGGCAGGAGCACGGCTCCCGCCCTGTCATAGCAAACTCTGCTTTGGTTTTTGGACGTGAGAGCAGGGGACCATGGGGGCATTGGGGCTCCCCCCATGGTCCCCAACGGTGAGGCCAGGCCCCAGGGGATGGGGTCTCTGGGGCCAGAAGTGGGTCGGGAGAGGGGCCACACAGCCCCCCTCCCCTGCAATAAAAAAAAAAAAAACAGAAAGGCCGGCCCCGGGGGATGGGGTCCCCGGGACCATAATTGGCCTGAGGAGGGGGGCCACGCGGCCCCCTCCAAATAATTAATTAAATAAATAAATAAAAATACTGCCCATGCACTGGGGGATGGGGTCCCCGGAGTCAAAATTGGCCTTGGGAGGGGGGCCACGCGGCCCCCTTCCTGTTTAAAAAATATATATATATATAAAAAGGGGTCAGGCCCTGGGGGATGAGGTCCCCAGGGCCCCAAAAATGTAAAAGAAGGGGGGCCACACAGCCCCCCTTCTAAAAACAAATATTTTTTTTAAAAAGCCGGCATCTCGCCGGAGGCCCCGCCCCCTCCCTGCACCACTCTACAAACCTGCCCCCTGGCGCTTTGTAAGTTGGGAAATTAATTCTCCTTGAATACTGAGGGTCCCTGGGGGCCAACTAGCCCACCAGGTACCTTCAGTAAGCACCACACAGCTGGATTGCGCCAGGAGCCGCGTTTGCAGAGTGGTGTAAAAAGAGTAGTGTAAAAAGGGGCATGGCCTCGGACCACCTCTCTGCCATCCAGCTCTGTGGCGCTTACTGGAGGTACCTGGTGGGCTAGTTGGCCCCCAGGGACCCTCAGTATTCAAGGGGAATGAATTCCCCAACTCACAACGCGCCAGGAGGCGCGTTGCAGAGATGGTGGAGAAAGGGGGCGTGGCCTGGTAAGAAGAGTTAGCTAATTCTGCTGTGTGGGACTTACTGGAGGTAATAGGAGGGGTAGTTGGCCCCAAGGTTGACGTTGAGGGCTAACTACCCCTCCTGTTACCTCCAGTAAATCCCACACAGTGGGATTGCTAAGAAGGTGTTCGGAGGCCACGCTCACCTTTCTCCACCACTTTGCAAATGCGACTGCTATGTTATAGTTAGAAATTAGCATTTTAAAAACCTTAGAAATTCACTGAAAAAACCATAGGTTTTAGGGACGTTATAGTTAGAAATTAGAATTTAAAAACCTTAGAAGTACACTGAAAAAACCATAAGTTTTAGGGACGTTATAGTTAGAAATTAGCATTTAAAAAACCTTAGAAATTAACTGAAAAAACCATAGGTTTCAGGGACGCTATTGTCAGTTGGACATTCCACTCGTATAAAACCAGAGAAATTCGGCTGTTATAGTTAGTAGAGCTAACTATAACTCGCGCCCCCGCAATGCACTGCTGATGACATCAAATATTACATCACTCATGACATCACTGATGACATCACTTTTATCATTCCCTTTGGTGGGAATGATAAAAGTACACGTAAACTTTAAAGGAAGATCCACTGTGGGGAAAGTATATATTGTTGAGAAAGGTTCCAACCTTCTAGGCTGGCAACACCAGAAGGAATTGGGCATCATACTTGACCCCAACAACAAGGAGCAAGTCATTCTTGTTGAGTATTCCACTGTCAAAAGTACTTTATGTGATGAATTTCCTAAATTATTTGTTGATGATCTTGGCTTATTGAAAGACTTCCAACATAAGATAAAAGTAAAACAGGGAGCTAAACCTGTTGTACATAAACCTCGTCCGGTTCCTCTTCTTATGAGAGACCATCTCAAGAAGGAGTTAGACAAGTTATGCGAGATGGGTGTCATCCAACCCATAGAATCCTCTGAGTGGTTGGCACCCATAGTTATAGCAGCCAAAGCTAGTGGGGAAGGCATTCACCTCTGTGTAGACCAGCACAGCCTCAATGAAAATATTTGGGCAGAGAGATTCCCTCTCCCCAATTTAAACGAGATGCTGAGCACTATGGGGGAGGCCAAAGTTTTCTCGGTCATTGACTTATCAATGTCATATCACCAAGTGGAACTACACCCAGAGTCTAGACCACTAACAGCTTTCACTTCTCCCTTTGGAGCTTATATGTTTGTGAGGATGCCCTTCGGACTTGCCTCTGCTGCTGCAGTTTTCCAAACAATGATGCAACAAGTCCTCAAGGGCATCACAAACACCCTGGAGCATATTCTCAAGGACTTATCACCGAGTTAGCGGCACTTTATCGCAGCCAAAGTGGCGAAAAATTAATCGCACCACTCACAAGCAGGTGCTAACAGCCGATAACACCAGTTCACCCGCGATAGCAGCCGCAAAAAACATCGCCACGGATGACACCGGCAACTAACGCTAATGAGATGCAGAGTAGGCGTTCCCGTGCAAAAACCCGCAAAAACACCACTCCGCAACATTCTCAACGACCAGCCAGATCGGCGATAAGATCCAAAAACATGCGATAAGGCGCGTTAGCAGCATGGATTTAACACCTGCTCCTACCTGGTGCTAAGTCGGATGATAACCTGCACCATAAAAGGGAGCCCAGCCCACATCCACACCAGAAGAACAACAGTTGCCATGGAGCTACTGATCATGCAGCTCGGAGCCCCAAGAGGGCCACAACACCCACTGCCACCACCGCCAGGACCCCCACCCCCCCAGGATCCCCCCGGACCACCACAGAGGCAGCGCAGACTAAGACACCGGACCTTCCGAAAACGCACCAGCCTCGGAGACTTAACGCCAGAGGAAGTCATTGCCCACTACAGGCTCAAAAGGACAACCATCCTCTGCATCCTGACCCTCATTGCCCACAGGCTGACAGAACCAACACAGCAGAGAACCAACATCCCTACGCAGACAAAGCTGCTGGCCGTGCTGCACCTGTTGGCCTCTGGGACCTTCCAACCAACAACTGCCATAGTCGGAGAAGTCTCACAGCCAGCCCTGTCAAAGTTCCTCACACCTGTCTTGGATGCCATCATCAGCTTGGTACCCAGCAACTTTACTTCCCACACACTGCGCAGGAACAGCTGGAGATCAAGCAAGGCTTCTACGCCATAGCTGGCTTCCCGCACGTGTTTGGGGCAATCGACTGCACACATGTACTCCTCGTGCCCCCTGCCGCCACTGCACACAATTACCGCAACAGGAAGCACACACATTCCATCAATGTGCAGGCAATAGTGGACCACCGGGGACTCTTCACCAATGTCGTCGCCAACTACCCAGGCAGTGTGCATGATTCCTTCATCTTCCGACAGTCCATCATCAGCCAGCGCTTTCAGGATAGCACTTATGGAAATGCACTGCTCGTCGGTAAGTAACAACTGAACACACCACACACCTCAACTCCACCAACATACAACTCACAACTCTGGGAATGCACACGTCACAAAATCACATACAACATGACAACCAACATCCCCACATTCCAGACATGACAACACAACTCACTGTGGCAACCTGGGTTAGCCATGTACACAAGCCATCAACGGCATGGCACCTCAGCCACACAATAGCAGAATGTGGGGAGAGGTGGGAACCAGGCATGTGCGAAGGAGGCAAGTGACCCATGAATGTGAATGTACACAACGCCAAGTATGGCGTGGACGTGCTGGACAGACTTGAGTATGCAGACCACAGACATTTCCATGTCAACATACACTGCTGGTGTCTGCAGTGTACTGGACAGTGGACACAACCATGTTACCACAGCCAGTGGGGAAGAATGCAGAAATGTAGCTTGTTACGTCCCCCCCTGTAAGGGTGAGCAGAGTGGGCTGGCCCGGCATACGCCAGGCCAGCGTAGGGGTGTGAATAAAAAGCCCATTAGTCTGGGCGTGGTTCTCTTCTGGAATGGCCAACGTGTCTGCCAGGGCGGCGCCTCTCACCCCGCCACGAGGCCGATGCCGTGAGCGGCGGTGCCTGCAATCCTGTGCGCCTGCTGCACCCCAGGCCGCTGGTCCCAAGACCCATCTTGCCCACCCAAGCGCACCCAGGCCTCACTGCTCACCTGCCGACACCGGCGTGTGTCAAAGAGGGCCCACCACGTGCCGGTGCAAACTCCAAGCCTGAGGCCCGCGACCATGGCAGCCTCCTCAGACCATCACGGCCTCCGTGACACAGGCCCCAGTACTCCTTTCTCATTGACATACTCCACCGCTGCCTCTGGCCTACACTGCGGTCCAGTAGGTCACACATTTGCACTGAGTCTTGATTATACAATGGCAGAGTACATACGTTTATGGCAGATTTTATATCACCGTACTCCCTTCGATGTGTTGCCACCAACTCTGTGCATAGCATTCCAACGAGACGTGTCTGTGGGCCCTTGCTGACTACTGCCTTCGGCCTACACTGCGGCCCAGCATTGCGGGGTCATCTGTGTACTGCCTACACTGTGGTCCAGCAGGCCTCACACCAATCCAATCCAGTCCGGACCAGGCAGGGCACGGCATCGTCGCAGGCTGCACACACGCTCAGCTCTGGTGCTTCTACATCCATCAACCTCAAATCATCGCCACATGGCATTCCAACGTCATGTGTGAGAGTACCAGGAGGAGCTGCCTGAACAGTGGTTGGCCCGCACTGACTGCTGCCTCCGGCCCACACTGCGGTCAAGTAGGTCACCCATTTGGAACTGAGTTGTTGTATTCCTCTTAGGGTGTCCATAAACGGGCTTTCCAGTATCATGTCCTTATATAGGCACAATTCGCCCTGCCCTTATATAGGCATAAAATCCCAGCCCTTATTTAGGCATTAAACCGTGCACTCCAAATACAGGCATGGTCTCTGACATCCGTCCACTCTAACGTCACAACGAGTTCATGAAGAACAGACCCTTAGACTGCGGGAGTTTCCCTATCCCAGGACTACTGATTTCTTCAAGGACTCATATATTATGCATGAACCATTATTCCTTAGGGGGTTCATTCATGACGTCTTTCGCTGTCCGACTCACGTCAATACTAACATTCTTAGGTGCTCTCAGGTATAAATATACCTTCCCTAGCCCCTGTAAATCAGAGGAGACCTCAACTTCAGAGGAGCCCGTTTCCCGGCCTGACGCACTGAGAAGACGCTGTCATCCCTGCACGCAGAGAGTCCAGCTTCCAGTGATCTAACTTCCCTTGCGGGGTGTTGGAGTTCGAGTCTGGCATAGAGATTCCTACCTCTCTCATTCTTCAGGTATGGAGCTGACTAGAACCTAGAGGGACTCTTGGCATACTAGGCTTAACATACTCTTAGTATACCATGGTAAGGAACACTTCACCTACTTCATACCTCTCCCTACACCTAGGTTAGGTTAGGTACATTGGAGTAGAACTAGATTAGAAACGCATCGTATGAGTACTCGCATTTTTAGTCTGTGTTATTTATGTAAATGCATATATACTAAAAGATAATGCTATCGCAGTATTATTTATTTCTACTGCTCACACTGTACATTATTTATCTCGCATACTGTCTTGTGATCGTAACAGCACATTTTACTTACACCAGAAACAAGACTTTCAATAAATCTTTTATTGAAACGCCCGTCTATTCTTTCTGTGTAACTTTGAGGAAAACTAAGCATGCACGATTGAGCTGAGTGAAATAGTTATCTATTGTTTCCACAACTCTGGGACACGTTCTGATTCTAAAGGGAAACAAAAGTGGTCATGTTTTGCGGCTGCCAGAAACTACTCCCTTCTTGTTGTCAAGGAGTTTCTAGTGGCCTCTGAGCTAGCTGGCACAAGTAATTAAGTTTAATATACTCGATAGGGACATACTGACCTTAGTCCTATGTCAAACCTATAGGATATATTATTCCAATGCGCAGAGCCTATTAGGGAAATAGGAGCTACACTACATGGCGCCCAACGGTTTGGTAAGGCGGTAATTCAACGTTAGATACTGTGTAACTCAGCCGTGCTTTTTCTCTCAGAGACCCCTACCCATATACTCCAAAAGACGTCTGGAGTGGGCAGGGTTAAGTATCCACCAAGGCTACATAGGGAAGAACCCTATATATTAGCTGTTTGGTTTGCTCAACGTTGAAGGATACAGTGTTCCACAATATTGTGCACCTTATCTTTGTTTCCTTGAAACTTGTTCTACATTTTTTCAACCAACAAAATGCCTGACTCCGACGATGCCACCGGAAACGGTGAAGCTGCGGCTGATCCAGCCCAAGCAGCAGTTTTTAATATTACAGGTTTAAATGAAACCGAGGAGGGTGTTATAGACATCCATCCAAACTTAAGAAGAGCCATCACTCTAAAACTTATAAAACATGGCCTACCACCGAGAGGCGGTAGAGCAGTTTTCGTGATAGAGGCACATGAATCCTTTCAGACAGAGGTATTCTATTCATGGGTAATATTTCCTGAATCCAATCCGGTAACACACATGTTTCACTTCTACAAAGAAGATGATCCACCAGAGGAATACATTCCTTTCGAGGATATAGAAATTCCATTAACATACCAGGAGCATCAGCTCTGGTTTAAAGGCGCCCTAAAACATCACAAAAACATTACCAGGCTCGGTCCACTAGGTAGACCAGGAGCAACATGGCCGATTCTAGCCGGCTACACACCTCATCCTGAACTGGATAGAATGTCAGATGAGGAATTACTTACTCAACTCACAGAGTTAATAAAAATCTACAGACAATTAGTCCAATATGTCATGCGGACTTTCACAGTCCAACCACCATTGACACTTCCAAATCCAACTCCCCAACAGGGGAATACACTAAAAATTACACACACAGACTCTATACGCAGTCATGGGTAAAATGCCCACAAAACGTGAGCAAATTCCATTCTGGATAGGTAAAAAAATTACTCAAATCGAAGCAGTATTTCCAAATACTAGCCCGTATGAGAAACACAGAATACTGACAATCAGTTTACCAATGGGGATCACACCACAACTGGAAGACTGCACCACTTGGGGCTCAGTCTTTGCTGCCATCTATACTAAAACACATGGTATTCCATCAATTGCGGTAATACCTGATGTCCTGAAACAAATTCAAAACGAATACGGGGCAGAGCCTGCTCTAAATTTAGGTATGAAATTACTGAAAAATTTCGACCAGGTCTCAACAATAATATTATCTAATATTAAAGGGGAGGCAGCAGCAGTGGCGATCCGCCAAAAATTAAGGGAATTCGATGTTACAGAACATCAAACTGAACTACCCAGAATAATAGAACAATCTTATGCAGAATTAGGCAGAGATAGTTTGGGTGGAAGACCAGTGAAGCCGAAACTATCTGAAAGTCCTGAGAAGGACTCTATTAAACAAACTCCTACATCTTCTAAAAAGAAGTGGGAGTCAGGATGCTTGTTTGCGGTCCAGGGAAGACATGGCTTGGCAGTTCGGGCTGGACTGTTCCCATGAGGCACAGGGTCAGACTGATTTGCATATGGCCATGTCTGAACTGGGGTGGTGGAGTGAGCTAAAGAATGATGATGGATTAAACCCAGATCAGTTGACTGGGGGTGAGTGTTTGATTTGCTCAAGCGCTCCGTCCATCATCCCCTTTGGTATCGCTTTGTTCGCCCTAAGTTGGCAGGGTATGCCCAGACGTGGGTCCCTTGCTCACTTTGCCACTGGATTCAAGCTAGCCTGACTGATGACGGCTGAATAGCCAGAAACCAGTCCCAGGATGCTTGTTTGCGGTCCAGGGAAGACATGGCTTGGCAGTTCGGGCTGGACTGTTCCCATGAGGCACAGGGTCAGACTGATTTGCATATGGCCATGTCTGAACTGGGGTGGTGGAGTGAGCTAAAGAATGATGATGGATTAAACCCAGATCAGTTGACTGGGGGTGAGTGTTTGATTTGCTCAAGCGCTCCGTCCATCATCCCCTTTGGTATCGCTTTGTTCGCCCTAAGTTGGCAGGGTATGCCCAGACGTGGGTCCCTTGCTCACTTTGCCACTGGATTCAAGCTAGCCTGGCTGATGATGGCTGAATAGCCAGAAACCGGTCCCAGGATGCTTGTTTGCGGTCCAGGGAAGACATGGCTTGGCAGTTCGGGCTGGACTGTTCCCATGAGGCACAGGGTCAGACTGATTTGCATATGGCCATGTCTGAACTGGGGTGGTGGAGTGAGCTAAAGAATGATGATGGATTAAACCCAGATCAGTTGACTGGGGGTGAGTGTTTGATTTGCTCAAGCGCTCCGTCCATCATCCCCTTTGGTATCGCTTTGTTCACCCTAAGTTGGCAGGGTATGCCCAGACGTGGGTCCCTTGCTCACTTTGCCACTGGATTCAAGCTAGCCTGGCTGATGACGGCTGAATAGCCAGAAACCGGTCCCAGGATGCTTGTTTCCGGTCCAGGGAAGACATGGCTTGGCAGTTCGGGCTGGACTGTTCCCATGAGGCACAGGGTCAGACTGATTTGCATATGGCCATGTCTGAACTGGGGTGGTGGAGTGAGCTAAAGAATGATGATGGATTAAACCCAGATCAGTTGACTGGGGGTGAGTGTTTGATTTGCTCAAGCGCTCCATCCATCATCCCCTTTGGTATCGCTTTGTTCGCCCTAAGTTGGCAGGGTATGCCCAGACGTGGGTCCCTTGCTCACTTTGCCACTGGATTCAAGCTAGCCTGGCTGATGACGGCTGAATAGCCAGAAACCGGTCCCAGGATGCTTGTTTCCGGTCCAGGGAAGACATGGCTTGGCAGTTCGGGCTGGACTGTTCCCATGAGGCACAGGGTCAGACTGATTTGCATATGGCCATGTCTGAACTGGGGTGGTGGAGTGAGCTAAAGAATGATGATGGATTAAACCCAGATCAGTTGACTGGGGGTGAGTGTTTGATTTGCTCAAGCGCTCCGTCCATCATCCCCTTTGGTATCGCTTTGTTCGCCCTAAGTTGGCAGGGTATGCCCAGACGTGGGTCCCTTGCTCACTTTGCCACTGGATTCAAGCTAGCCTGGCTGATGACGGCTGAATAGCCAGAAACCGGTCACAGGATGCTTGTTTGCGGTCCAAGGAAGACATGGCTTGGCAGTTCGGGCTGGACTGTTCCCATGAGGCACAGGGTCAGACTGATTTGCATATGGCCATGTTTGAACTGGGGTGGTGGAGTGAGCTAAAGAACGATGATGGATTAAACCCAGATCAGTTGACTGGAGGTGAGTGTTTGATTTGCTCAAGCGCTCCGTCCATCATCCCCTTTGGTATCGCTTTGTTCGCCCTAAGTTGGCAGGGTATGCCCAGACCTGGGTCCCTTGCTCACTTTGCCACTGGATTCAAGCTAGCCTGGCTGATGATGGCTGAATAGCCAGAAACCGGTTCCCAGGATGCTTGTTTGTGGTCCAGGGAAGACATGGCTTGGCAGTTCGGGCTGGACTGTTCCCATGAGGCACAGGGTCAGACTGATTTGCATATGGCCATGTTTGAACTGGTGTGGTGGAGTGAGCTAAAGAACGATGATGGATTAAACCCAGATCAGTTGACTTGGGGTGAGTGTTTGATTTGCTCAAGTGCTCCGTCCATCATCCCCTTTGGTATTGCTTTGTTCGCCCTAAGTTGGCAGGGTATGCCAAGACGTGGGTCCCTTGCTCACTTTGCCACTGGATTCAAGCTAGCCTGGCTGATGACGGCTGAATAGCCAGAAACCAGTCCCAGGATGCTTGTTTCCGGTTCAAGGAAGACATGGCTTGGCAGTTCGGGCTGGACTGTTCCCATGAGGCACAGGGTCAGACTGATTTGCATATGGCCATGTTTGAACTGGGGTGGTGGAGTGAGCTAAAGAATGATGATGGATTAAACCCAGATCAGTTGACTGGGGGTGAGTGTTTGATTTGCTCAAGCGCTCCGTCCATCATCCCCTTTGGTATCGCTTTGTTCGCCCTAAGTTGGCAGGGTATGCCCAGACGTTGGTCCCTTGCTCACTGTGCCACTGGATTCAAGCTAGCCTGGCTGATGACGGCTGAATAGCCAGAAACCGGTCCCAGGATGCTTGTTTGCGGTCCAGGGAAGACATGGCTTGGCAGTTCGGGCTGGACTGTTCCCATGAGGCACAGGGTCAGACTGATTTGCATATGGCCATGTTTGAACTGGGGTGGTGGAGTGAGCTAAAGAACGATGATGGATTAAACCCAGATCAGTTGACTGGGGGTGAGTGTTTGATTTGCTCAAGCGCTCCGTCCATCATCCCTTTGGTATCGCTTTGTTCGCCCTAAGTTGGCAGGGTATGCCCAGACGTTGGTCCCTTGCTCACTTTGCCACTGGATTCAAGCTAGCCTGGCTGATGACGGCTGAATAGCCAGAAACCGGTCCCAGGATGCTTGTTTGCGGTCCAGGGAAGACATGGCTTGGCAGTTCGGGCTGGACTGTTCCCATGAGGCACAGGGTCAGACTGATTTGCATATGGCCATGTCTGAACTGGGGTGGTGGAGTGAGCTAAAGAATGATGATGGATTAAACCCAGATCAGTTGACTGGGGGTGAGTGTTTGATTTGCTCAAGCGCTCAGTCCATCATCCCCTTTGGTATCGCTTTGTTCGCCCTAAGTTGGCAGGGTATGCCCAGACGTGGGTCCCTTGCTCACTTTGCCACTGGATTCAAGCTAGCCTGGCTGATGACGGCTGAATAGCCAGAAACCGGTCCCAGGATGCTTGTTTGCGGTCCAGGGAAGACATGGCTTGGCAGTTCGGGCTGGACTGTTCCCATGAGGCACAGGGTCAGACTGATTTGCATATGGCCATGTTTGAACTGGGGTGGTGGAGTGAGCTAAAGAATGATGATGGATTAAACCCAGATCAGTTGACTGGGGGTGAGTGTTTGATTTGCTCAAGCGCTCCGTCCATCATCCCCTTTGGTATCGCTTTGTTCGCCCTAAGTTGGCAGGGTATGCCCAGACGTGGGTCCCTTGCTCACTTTGCCACTGGATTCAAGCTAGCCTGGCTGATGACGGCTGAATAGCCAGAAACCGGTCCCAGGATGCTTGTTTGCGGTCCAGGGAAGACATGGCTTGGCAGTTCGGGCTGGACTGTTCCCATGAGGCACAGGGTCAGACTGATTTGCATATGGCCATGTCTGAACTGGGGTGATGGAGTGAGCTAAAGAATGATGATGGATTAAACCCAGATCAGTTGACTGGGGGTGAGTGTTTGATTTGCTCAAGCGCTCCGTCCATCATCCCCTTTGGTATCGCTTTGTTCGCCCTAAGTTGGCAGGGTATGCCCAGACGTGGGTCCCTTGCTCACTTTGCCACTGGATTCAAGCTAGCCTGGCTGATGACGGCTGAATAGCCAGAAACCGGTCCCAGGATGCTTGTTTGCGGTCCAGGGAAGACATGGCTTGGCAGTTCGGGCTGGACTGTTCCCATGAGGCACAGGGTCAGACTGATTTGCATATGGCCATGTTTGAACTGGGGTGGTGGAGTGAGCTAAAGAATGATGATGGATTAAACCCAGATCAGTTGACTGGGGGTGAGTGTTTGATTTGCTCAAGCGCTCCGTCCATCATCCCCTTTGGTATCGCTTTGTTCGCCCTAAGTTGGCAGGGTATGCCCAGACGTGGGTCCCTTGCTCACTTTGCCACTGGATTCAAGCTAGCCTGGCTGATGACGGCTGAATAGCCAGAAACCGGTCCCAGGATGCTTGTTTGCGGTCCAGGGAAGACATGGCTTGGCAGTTCGGGCTGGACTGTTCCCATGAGGCACAGGGTCAGACTGATTTGCATATGGCCATGTCTGAACTGGGGTGGTGGAGTGAGCTAAAGAATGATGATGGATTAAACCCAGATCAGTTGACTGGGGGTGAGTGTTTGATTTGCTCAAGCGCTCCGTCCATCATCCCCTTTGGTATCGCTTTGTTCGCCCTAAGTTGGCAGGGTATGCCCAGACGTGGGTCCCTTGCTCACTTTGCCACTGGATTCAAGCTAGCCTGGCTGATGACGGCTGAATAGCCAGAAACCGGTCCCAGGATGCTTGTTTCCGGTCCAGGGAAGACATGGCTTGGCAGTTCGGGCTGGACTGTTCCCATGAGGCACAGGGTCAGACTGATTTGCATATGGCCATGTCTGAACTGGGGTGGTGGAGTGAGCTAAAGAATGATGATGGATTAAACCCAGATCAGTTGACTGGGGGTGAGTGTTTGATTTGCTCAAGCGCTCCGTCCATCATCCCCTTTGGTATCGCTTTGTTCGCCCTAAGTTGGCAGGGTATGCCCAGACGTGGGTCCCTTGCTCACTTTGCCACTGGATTCAAGCTAGCCTGGCTGATGACGGCTGAATAGCCAGAAACCGGTCCCAGGATGCTTGTTTGCGGTCCAGGGAAGACATGGCTTGGCAGTTCGGGCTGGACTGTTCCCATGAGGCACAGGGTCAGACTGATTTGCATATGGCCATGTCTGAACTGGGGTGGTGGAGTGAGCTAAAGAATGATGATGGATTAAACCCAGATCAGTTGACTGGGGGTGAGTGTTTGATTTGCTCAAGCGCTCCGTCCATCATCCCCTTTGGTATCGCTTTGTTCGCCCTAAGTTGGCAGGGTATGCCCAGACGTGGGTCCCTTGCTCACTTTGCCACTGGATTCAAGCTAGCCTGGCTGATGACGGCTGAATAGCCAGAAACCGGTCCCAGGATGCTTGTTTCCGGTCCAGGGAAGACATGGCTTGGCAGTTTGGGCTGGACTGTTCCCATGAGGCACAGGGTCAGACTGATTTGCATATGGCCATGTCTGAACTGGGGTGGTGGAGTGAGCTAAAGAATGATGATGGATTAAACCCAGATCAGTTGACTGGGGGTGAGTGTTTGATTTGCTCAAGCGCTCCGTCCATCATCCCCTTTGGTATCGCTTTGTTCGCCCTAAGTTGGCAGGGTATGCCCAGACGTGGGTCCCTTGCTCACTTTGCCACTGGATTCAAGCTAGCCTGGCTGATGACGGCTGAATAGCCAGAAACCGGTCCCAGGATGCTTGTTTGCGGTCCAGGGAAGACATGGCTTGGCAGTTCGGGCTGGACTGTTCCCATGAGGCACAGGGTCAGACTGATTTGCATATGGCCATGTCTGAACTGGGGTGGTGGAGTGAGCTAAAGAATGATGATGGATTAAACCCAGATCAGTTGACTGGGGGTGAGTGTTTGATTTGCTCAAGCGCTCCGTCCATCATCCCCTTTGGTATCGCTTTGTTCGCCCTAAGTTGGCAGGGTATGCCCAGACGTGGGTCCCTTGCTCATTTTGCCACTGGATTCAAGCTAGCCTGGCTGATGACGGCTGAATAGCCAGAAACCGGTCCCAGGATGCTTGTTTCCGGTCCAGGGAAGACATGGCTTGGCAGTTCGGGCTGGACTGTTCCCATGAGGCACAGGGTCAGACTGATTTGCATATGGCCATGTCTGAACTGGGGTGGTGGAGTGAGCTAAAGAATGATGATGGATTAAACCCAGATCAGTTGACTGGGGGTGAGTGTTTGATTTGCTCAAGCGCTCCGTCCATCATCCCCTTTGGTATCGCTTTGTTCGCCCTAAGTTGGCAGGGTATGCCCAGACGTGGGTCCCTTGCTCACTTTGCCACTGGATTCAAGCTAGCCTGGCTGATGACGGCTGAATAGCCAGAAACCGGTCCCAGGATGCTTGTTTGCGGTCCAGGGAAGACATGGCTTGGCAGTTCGGGCTGGACTGTTCCCATGAGGCACAGGGTCAGACTGATTTGCATATGGCCATGTCTGAACTGGGGTGGTGGAGTGAGCTAAAGAATGATGATGGATTAAACCCAGATCAGTTGACTGGGGGTGAGTGTTTGATTTGCTCAAGCGCTCCGTCCATCATCCCCTTTGGTATCGCTTTGTTCGCCCTAAGTTGGCAGGGTATGCCCAGACGTGGGTCCCTTGCTCACTTTGCCACTGGATTCAAGCTAGCCTGGCTGATGACGGCTGAATAGCCAGAAACCGGTCCCAGGATGCTTGTTTGCGGTCCAGGGAAGACATGGCTTGGCAGTTCGGGCTGGACTGTTCCCATGAGGCACAGGGTCAGACTGATTTGCATATGGCCATGTCTGAACTGGGATGGTGGAGTGAGCTAAAGAATGATGATGGATTAAACCCAGATCAGTTGACTGGGGGTGAGTGTTTGATTTGCTCAAGCGCTCCGTCCATCATCCCCTTTGGTATCGCTTTGTTCGCCCTAAGTTGGCAGGGTATGCCCAGACGTGGGTCCCTTGCTCACTTTGCCACTGGATTCAAGCTAGCCTGGCTGATGACGGCTGAATAGCCAGAAACCGGTCCCAGGATGTTTTTTTGCGGTCCAGGGAAGACATGGCTTGGCAGTTTGGGCTGGACTGTTCCCATGAGGCACAGGGTCAGACTGATTTGCATATGGCCATGTTTGAACTGGGGTGGTGGAGTGAGCTAAAGAATGATGATGGATTAAACCCAGATCAGTTGACTGGGGGTGAGTGTTTGATTTGCTCAAGCGCTCCGTCCATCATCCCCTTTGGTATCGCTTTGTTCGCCCTAAGTTGGCAGGGTATGCCCAGACGTGGGTCCCTTGCTCACTTTGCCACTGGATTCAAGCTAGCCTGGCTGATGACGGCTGAATAGCCAGAAACCGGTCCCAGGATGCTTGTTTGCAGTCCAGGGAAGACATGGCTTGGCAGTTCGGGCTGGACTGTTCCCATGAGGCACAGGGTCAGACTGATTTGCATATGGCCATGTTTGAACTGGGGTGGTGGAGTGAGCTAAAGAATGATGATGGATTAAACCCAGATCAGTTGACTGGGGGTGAGTGTTTGATTTGCTCAAGCGCTCCGTCCATCATCCCCTTTGGTATCGCTTTGTTCGCCCTAAGTTGGCAGGGTATGCCCAGACGTGGGTCCCTTGCTCACTTTGCCACTGGATTCAAGCTAGCCTGGCTGATGACGGCTGAATAGCCAGAAACCGGTCCCAGGATGCTTGTTTGCGGTCCAGGGAAGACATGGCTTGGCAGTTCGGGCTGGACTGTTCCCATGAGGCACAGGGTCAGACTGATTTGCATATGGCCATGTTTGAACTGGGGTGGTGGAGTGAGCTAAAGAATGATGATGGATTAAACCCAGATCAGTTGACTGGGGGTGAGTGTTTGATTTGCTCAAGCGCTCCGTCCATCATCCCCTTTGGTATCGCTTTGTTCGCCCTAAGTTGGCAGGGTATGCCCAGACGTGGGTCCCTTGCTCACTTTGCCACTGGATTCAAGCTAGCCTGGCTGATGACGGCTGAATAGCCAGAAACCGGTCCCAGGATGCTTGTTTCGGGTCCAGGGAAGACATGGCTTGTCAGTTCGGGCTGGACTGTTCCCATGAGGCACAGGGTCAGACTGATTTGCATATGGCCATGTTTGAACTGGGGTGGTGGAGTGAGCTAAAGAATGATGATGGATTAAACCCAGATCAGTTGACTGGGGGTGAGTGTTTGATTTGCTCAAGCGCTCCGTCCATCATCCCCTTTGGTATCGCTTTGTTCGCCCTAAGTTGGCAGGGTATGCCCAGACGTGGGTCCCTTGCTCACTTTGCCACTGGATTCAAGCTAGCCTGGCTGATGACGGCTGAATAGCCAGAAACCGGTCCCAGGATGCTTGTTTCCGGTCCAGGGAAGACATGGCTTGGCAGTTCGGGCTGGACTGTTCCCATGAGGCACAGGGTCAGACTGATTTGCATATGGCCATGTCTGAACTGGGGTGGTGGAGTGAGCTAAAGAACGATGATGGATTAAACCCAGATCAGTTGACTGGGGGTGAGTGTTTGATTTGCTCAAGCGCTCCGTCCATCATCCCCTTTGGTATCGCTTTGTTCGCCCTAAGTTGGCAGGGTATGCCCAGACCTGGGTCCCTTGCTCACTTTGCCACTGGATTCAAGCTAGCCTGGCTGATGACGGCTGAATAGCCAGAAACCGGTCCCAGGATGCTTGTTTGCGGTCCAGGGAAGACATGGCTTGGCAGTTCGGGCTGGACTGTTCCCATGAGGCACAGGGTCAGACTGATTTGCATATGGCCATGTTTGAACTGGGATGGTGGAGTGAGCTAAAGAACGATGATGGATTAAACCCAGATCAGTTGACTGGGGGTGAGTGTTTGATTTGCTCAAGCGCTCCGTCCATCATCCCCTTTGGTATCGCTTTGTTCGCCCTAAGTTGGCAGGGTATGCCCAGACGTGGGTCCCTTGCTCACTTTGCCACTGGATTCAAGCTAGCCTGGCTGATGACGGCTGAATAGCCAGAAACCGGTCCCAGGATGTTTTTTGCGGTCCAGGGAAGACATGGCTTGGCAGTTTGGGCTGGACTGTTCCCATGAGGCACAGGGTCGGACTGGTTTGCATATGGCTATGTTTGAACTGGGGTGGTGGAGTGAGCTAAAGAATGATGATGGATTAAACCCAGATCAGTTGACTGGGGGTGAGTGTTTGATTTGCTCAAGCGCTCCGTCCATCATCCCCTTTGGTATCGCTTTGTTCGCCCTAAGTTGGCAGGGTATGCCCAGACGTGGGTCCCTTGCTCACTTTGCCACTGGATTCAAGCTAGCCTGGCTGATGATGGCTGAATAGCCAGAAACCGGTCCCAGGATGCTTGTTTGCGGTCCAGGGAAGCCATGGCTTGGCAGTTCGGGCTGGACTATTCCCATGAGGCACAGGGTCAGACTGATTTGCATATGGCCATGTCTGAACTGGGGTGGTGGAGTGAGCTAAAGAACGATGATGGATTAAACCCAGATCAGTTGACTGGGGGTGAGTGTTTGATTTGCTAAAGCGCTCCGTCCATCATCCCCTTTGGTATCGCTTTGTTCGCCCCTAAGTTGGCAAGGTATGCCCAGACGTGGGTCCCTTGCTCACTTTGCCACTGGATTCAAGCTAGCCTGGCTGATGACGGCTGAATAGCCAGAAACCGGTCCCAGGATGTTTTTTTGCGGTCCAGGGAAGACATGGCTTGGCAGTTTGGGCTGGACTGTTCCCATGAGGCACAGGGTCAGACTGATTTGCATATGGCTATGTTTGAACTGGGGTGGTGGAGTGAGCTAAAGAATGATGATGGATTAAACCCAGATCAGTTGACTGGGGGTGAGTGTTTGATTTGCTCAAGCGCTCCGTCCATCATCCCCTTTGGTATCGCTTTGTTCGCCCTAAGTTGGCAGGGTATGCCCAGACGTGGGTCCCTTGCTCACTTTGCCACTGGATTCAAGCTAGCCTGGCTGATGACGGCTGAATAGCCAGAAACCGGTCCCAGGATGCTTGTTTGCGGTACAGGGAAGCCATGGCTTGGCAGTTCGGGCTAGACTATTCCCATGAGGCACAGGGTCAGACTGATTTGCATATGGCCATGTTTGAACTGGGGTGATGGAGTGAGCTAAAGAACGATGATGGATTAAACCCAGATCAGTTGACTGGGGGTGAGTGTTTGATTTGCTCAAGCGCTCCGTCCATCATCCCCTTTGGTATCGCTTTGTTCGCCCTAAGTTGGCAGGGTATGCCCAGACGGGGTCCCTTGCTCATTTTGCCACTGGATTCAAGCTAGCCTGGCTGATGACGGCTGAATAGCCAGAAACCGGTCCCAGGATGCTTGTTTGCGGTCCAGGGAAGACATGGCTTGGCAGTTCGGGCTGGACTGTTCCCATGAGGCACAGGGTCAGACTGATTTGCATATGGCCATGTTTGAACTGGGGTGGTGGAGTGAGCTAAAGAACGATGATGGATTAAACCCAGATCAGTTGACTGGGGGTGCGTGTTTGATTTGCTCAAGCGGTCCGTCCATCATCCCCTTTGGTATCGCTTTGTTCGCCCTAAGTTGGCAGGGTATGCCCAGACGGGGGTCCCTTGCTCATTTTGCCACTGGATTCAAGCTAGCCTAGCTGATGACGGCTGAATAGCCAGAAACCGGTCCTAGGATGCTTGTTTGCGTTCCAGGGAAGACATGGCTTGGCAGTTCGGGCTGGACTGTTCCCATGAGGCACAGGGTCAGACTGATTTGCATATGGCCATGTTTGAACTGGGGTGGTGGAGTGAGCTAAAGAACGATGATGGATTAAACCCAGATCAGTTGACTGGGGGTGAGTGTTTGATTTGCTCAAGCGCTCCGTCCATCATCCCCTTTGGTATCGCTTTGTTCGCCCTAAGTTGGCAGGGTATGCCCAGACGTGGGTCCCTTGCTCCCTTTGCCACTGGATTCAAGCTAGCCTGGCTGATGACGGCTGAATAGCCAGAAACCGGACCCAGGATGCTTGTTTGCGGTCCAGGGAAGACATGGCTTGGCAGTTCGGGCTGGACTGTTCCCATGAGGCACAGGGTCAGACTGATTTGCATATGGCCAAGTTTGAACTGGGGTGGTGGAGTGAGCTAAAGAACGATGATGGATTAAACCCAGATCAGTTGACTGGGGGTGAGTGTTTGATTTGCTCAAGCGCTCCGTCCATCATCCCCTTTGGTATCGCTTTGTTCGCCCTAAGTTGGCAGGGTATGCCCAGACCTGGGTCCCTTGCTCACTTTGCCACTGGATTCAAGCTAGCCTGGCTGATGACGGCTGAATAGCCAGAAACCGGTCCCAGGATGCTTGTTTGCGGTCCAGGGAAGACATGGCTTGGCAGTTCGGGCTGGACTGTTCCCATGAGGCACAGGGTCAGACTGATTTGCATATGGCCATGTTTGAACTGGGATGGTGGAGTGAGCTAAAGAACGATGATGGATTAAACCCAGATCAGTTGACTGGGGGTGAGTGTTTGATTTGCTCAAGCGCTCCGTCCATCATCCCCTTTGGAATCGCTTTGTTCGCCCTAAGTTGGCAGGGTATGCCCAGACGTGGGTCCCTTGCTCACTTTGCCAGTGGATTCAAGCTAGCCTGGCTGATGATGGCTGAATAGCCAGAAACCGGTCCCAGGATGCTTGTTTGCGGTCCAGGGAAGCCATGGCTTGGCAGTTCGGGCTAGACTATTCCCATGAGGCACAGGGTCAGACTGATTTGCATATGGCCATGTTTGAACTGGGGTGATGGAGTGAGCTAAAGAACGATGATGGATTAAACCCAGATCAGTTGACTGGGGGTGAGTGTTTGATTTGCTCAAGCGCTCCGTCCATCATCCCCTTTGGTATCGCTTTGTTCGCCCTAAGTTGGCAGGGTATGCCCAGACGGGGGTCCCTTGCTCATTTTGCCACTGGATTCAAGCTAGCCTGGCTGATGACGGCTGAATAGCCAGAAACCGGTCCCAGGATGCTTGTTTGCGGTCCAGGGAAGACATGGCTTGGCAGTTCGGGCTGGACTGTTCCCATGAGGCACAGGGTCAGACTGATTTGCATATGGCCATGTTTGAACTGGGGTGGTGGAGTGAGCTAAAGAACGATGATGGATTAAACTCAGATCAGTTGACTGGGGGTGAGTGTTTGATTTGCTCAAACGCTCCGTCCATCATCCCCTTTGGTATCGCCATCTATACTAAAACACACGGTATTCCGTCAATTGCGGTAATACCTGATGTCCTGAAACAAATTCAAAACGAATACGGGGCAGAGCCTGCTCTAAATTTAGGTATGAAATTACTGAAAAATTTCGACCAGGTCTCAACAATAATATTATCTAATATTAAAGGGGAGGCAGCAGCAGTGGCGATCCACCAAAAATTAAGGGAATTCGATGTTACAGAACATCAAACTGAACTACCCAGAATAATAGAACAATCTTATGCAGAATTAGGCAGAGATAGTTTGGGTGGAAGACCAGTGAAGCCGAAACTATCTGAAAGTCCTGAGAAGGACTCTATTAAACAAACTCCTACATCTTCTAAAAAGAAGTGGGAGTCTACTAAACAAAAATCAAACGAGAAAGGTTCTCAATCCCGAGGTAGGTCTCCTCAAAAGGAGCCCTCTGAAAGGAGGTACAACCTCAGGAATAGGGATAATTTGAGAAAACCTGACAGGTATCAAGATACTGATACACGTTCCTCTCGTCCCTTTCAGATCTCATCACAGACTTCGGAAAGAAGAGGACGATCGGAACATAGAGAAGAACGCGTGAAATCCAAAGACGACAAACACGCTCCAAAAACCAAAACAAAACCTCAATTCTCCAAAAAGAAAGTAGCAGGTCTGAAGATCAGACATGCCGAGAATACTGAGAACACAACTCAAGAACGGAGAATGGGCTCAGACAATGCTGGACAGTGCAGCAGATGTCACAATAGTTCGCCAGAACGTGAAGGAACTTCTGAAGATAGTGGACTTAAATGAATACATTACAGTTGAGACTGTAGACACCAGGGTTAGTACTCCACAAAGGTTATATGAAATAACACTCCAGATGGAGGGGGACAAACCTAGACAGGTGAAAGCACTTTTTGGGAAAGACTATCAAGGGGCTATGACATACTTCTAGCAGAAAAAGACTGGCCACCACAATTTGTCAGGGAGTGCCCACATGGCGAGGACATTATTATGCCTGCCTTCTCCAACCATATTCCAATTCATCTAAAATATACATATGCCAGGAAATGGGCAGTGGCCCAGGCCCCAGCATTATATAAAAATCATGTAGGATGGGATGAGGACTCACCTCACCATAAAATACATCTGAAACATGAACCTACTGCACAACGGCAGTATCCAATAAAGCAAGAAGCTAAAAACAGGTCAGGAGATCTTAGATCAACTTGAATACCAAGGGGTGATTGAAACATGCACCTCCTCAATGAACAATCCTTTGTTTCCTGTCTCCAAACCAGACAATACATATCGTCTAGTTTTGGATTACAGACACATAAACACTTGTTCTAAAACTTTTGCAGTGCAAAATGCACATAGCACAGCATTAATGAATAACATTGTGCGTTAAAAATACAAAACCACATTAGACATCTCAAATGGTTTCTTTTGTCAAAACATAGCACCTGAAAGCAGGTACTTAACAGCATTCTCCATAATGGGGACCCAGCGTCACTTTTGTCGACTCCCACAAGGGTTCAAGAACAGCCCAGGTTTATTCTCAGCGAGGGTAACGGAGTTACTACAAATTTATGACAATGAGGCCTTGTCCTATGTCGATGACATATATCTGACAGACGATGACCTGGACAAACACTTGAACAGGGTGAGCACCATTATACTGGGTTTCGCCTCTGAGGGCTATAAATTCAACTTTAAGAAGTCCCGAATTGCCCATCTCAATGTCCTATTTCTAGGATATGAGCTTTTAAGTGAAGGCAAGAGCTTGGCAGCTAACTTTCTAGAGAAGTGTGCACTGCTCCAACCTCCAAAAACGCAAAAAAACTTACAATCCATCCTGGGTTTCCTAAATTTTGGAAGAACATACATTCTAAATTACGCAGAAAGGGTTAAACCTCTCTACGCATTAATCAAACCTGATTTTTCGATCAGAAACTGGACACAGGAACACACAGAAATCTTGCGTTCACTCCAGGCTAACATGTTAGCAACAAATCACTTACAAACACGCGTAAGTCAACGAAACCTGGTGATCAGAATAATTTCGGGTCAATACGGATTCACCTACTTAACCTTCAATGAGGGTGAGAAAATACCAATTGCATACAAATCTCATTTGTACACACAAGCGGAAATGCGCTTCAGTTCAACTGAAAAAATTCTAACAGCAGTTCAAACCGCTGTAGCAAAAGAAAGAGCCTTAGCCCAAGGGAAACGCATTATTGTCGTACCCGCAGTACCTACTTTAGAAGCGGTCACAAAAGCAAGCATTCCAAATGCTAAAGCATTACATCCAAGATGGATACAATGGGTTAATTCTCTTGCTGCAACAGATGTTGAATATGTTTTTGATCCAGATTTAAAAACACAAGCATTCCTGCAATATGAACAAGAATGTACTCTGCCTACTGAAATTCTGCCTCTCGATCAGTACGAATTCATAATTTACACTGACGGATCCGCACAACCCGCAATAGGGGGTAAGCAAGCTTACAGTGCAGCGTGTGCAATCGTTAAAGGTCGCATGTGAGATGGCATCTTCAGACCTATGGTCACAAAAACTCAATCTCTAGGGGATTGTACAGCTCAGCGAGCTGAACTACAAGCATTCAAACTGGCACTTGAAAGTACAGATCGAGAATTCCCCACACTGATAGTGTGCGATTCCTTCTACTGTGTTCAGTAGTATAATGAATATATACAAAACTGGCTTGAAAATGGTTTCAAAGATGCGAAAGGTGGCACAATAAAGCATAAATTGCTTTGGGAACAAGTAGTTCAGTTGAAAAACGAACTACCAAAGGCTCACGTGATCCACACACTGAGTCATCAACGTGATGGTGTTCACGTTGCAGGGAATTCATTGGCTGACGAAGCCGCAAAGGGGGCTGTTCAGACGGCTTCCGTAGCTGCGATCACTCGTTCAAAAACAAAAATAGACGGTGAGATAATGTTGGCTGTCAATGCTTCAGGCAAGGGCAGCAGTACAGCGTTACCAAAAAAGTTTCCACTCAAGTACTCTTATGTAATTGATGTGAACAACGTTCCTTTTGCTCGAATCCCTGGAGTGGGGGATAGGGTAATTCCAAACATGGAACGTAGAGCAGCTTTGATTTATGAAGCACATTTGTGGGAGGGTCTGTCACATCAAGGGATCTCTAAAACGATTTTGACGTTAAAAGAGATGTACTGGTGACCTGGGATGAATACAGAAATACACATCTTCATCAATAACTGCATAGACTGTAAATTACAGCGGGAAAGCCACCAGACACCATGCTACAAATGTAGCTGCCCAGTGCAGACACCACTGTTAGACAGCATTAGACTATCCACGCGCATGCGTCCTTCTGGACAAATGCAACTCCACAAATACTGAATCAAGGTTCCTATGGATATGGCCTCAGCGCTCGGCTGACGCTCGAACTGTTATAAAAGATATGCGAGTCTTTATCGGCACTTATGCAATAGGCACGCTACATTCTGACCAGGGCCCTGCGTTTAGCTCTCGGGCTTACAAAGAAGCCATGGCCCAGTCTGCGCGTTGCATTGCGGTACTCCTCTCCATTCCACCTTGAGGGAAATTCGGTTGTGGAAAGGAAAAACCGGGACAAAAAGCAGTCTATAACAGCTAGGGTATTAGGTTCGGGTGATGGGTGGGTCAAACACCTTAATGGGGTCCAAGGCTCATTCATTAATCTGCCAAGAAGTTCTCTAGGGGGAGTCACTCCATATGAGGTCCTATTTGGGACAAGAATGTGGGTACCAGACCTTGAACACGTAGGCACAGTGGTGGAAAATAAACCCTTTGATATCAAAGATCGTTTGGCTGTTTTACAGGAACTAAACAAGTTAAGAACGAAATAAAGCAACGTATTGCTACAGCCAACCACCACTGGGGATCAACCGGCTGTCCCAGCAAGGCCTGTCTGGATTCCAAAAGTTGGGGATCTAGTCAGAGAAAAGATTGCGGACAAGAAGGAATTTGGACCTTCTTACAGACAACCACTACCTGTCCTAGCAGTTCAAGGAACAAGAACAGTACTTCTGCCGCCCCTTGCTGGAAGAAAGGAGAAAAGATTTGTGTCCATCGACCTGATCAAACCACAGTATGTGGTCAATACTAAATAGTAGGCCTCGTGGACTCCGACCTAGTAGCAGACACACTCCTCTCGCTACTATCCAAGAGATTCAGACTGAAAGACTGATAACAATTGGGAATTCAGCAGTAACAGATGAAGGACTAAGCAACAACGCTATGGAACTCGTCCCTCTTGAACACCAAGTAACAGTTTGTCCAAATACACCTGTCTACACCAATGTAGCAAGTGATGAACTGGTTCCAGTGATTTCTAGTTCCCAAGAAAGAAAGTACGAAGTTCCTGTGTGATGTGTTAGTCACTCGAAAGGTAAGAGTTTTAGAGGTGCTACAGGTAAAGAGGAGGATAAGGGGAATTCCTCCTGTAGGAACTAGGGCCCTCACACACCCAGCAAGCTAGGTGTCATGCTTCATCATTTGAGCCTGCTCCTTGTCGGGCCGGCGCTGCAATGCCCGATGGGCACCCTTAAAGGGGCTCTTTTTCGGAGATCTTCTGTTCCTCGCCGTATGGGTGCCGTGGGTGTGTGGGGCCAGAGTGAGTGTAGATGTGTAAAGTGATGATAAAACAGGTAAGGGAGTCCTCTGTGATGAATTTATTCAGCGAGGGACCCGACCTGATTAAAAGTAAATAGGGAGGTAACCTATTTAGGTATCGGATATTGCCTCATCAGTTGCAACGAAGTTAAAAAGACACAATAAGTGGTGCCTCTACTCCCATTTGGAGCCAAACGGCTGACCTACCCCGCTTCGCTGCATCCAGGTTACCTCATTTCCCAGTGGTAGGTAGCGTTGCACCTTGCCACCTATGTGTAGATAGTTTTGTTTTACTTCACACGGTCCTGAAGAATCGCTAACGATCACTCCTTGACAACAAATAGCGAGAAACATGTCGACCATCTGGGAGTTGAGTGCATTTTTTGTGGCATTATAACAAAAAGAGTCACCCCTCCCTATTTACTTGTAATCAGGTCGGGTCCCTCGCTGAATAAATTCATCACAGAGGACTCCCTTACCTGTTTTATCATCACTTTACACATCTACACTCACTCTGGCCCCACACACCCACGGCACCCATACGGCGAGGAACAGAAGATCTCCGAAAAAGAGCCCCTTTAAGGGTGCCCGTCGGGCATTGCAGCGCCGGCCCAACGAGGAGCAGGCTCAAATGATGAAGCATGACACCTAGCTTGCTGGGTGTGTGAGGGCCCTAGTTCCTACAGGAGGAATTCCCCTTATCCTCCTCTTTACCTGTAGCACCTCTAAAACTCTTACCTTTCGAGTGATTAACACATCACACAGGAACTTCGTACTTTCTTTCTTGGGAACTGTATGTAGGGCATGTATGTTGGACCTCCTCAAGCCCTCTCCGTCCCTCTTATTTTGATAGTCCAGTGATTTCTACAAATCCTGATGCAATTCCAACAATTGACAGAACTGCTTCTGGCTATTTCATTAACTTTGATACGTTCTCGGAAGATCCAAGTGAACCTGAAACGACGCCAGCATCAGTGAAATTCAAGCAGCAACTACAAGACTTTCTTCACTTTCTGAAAAAGACTTATTTGGTTTCTCCATGGATTTAACTCTGGATTACATCTGGAATATTTTCTTTTCTGCTCTGGCTAGCTTTGGTAACAACTGTGAGCGTGCTTATAAGTGGCAGATACATCCATGTGGACACTGAAAGAAAAGGCGTAAACGTACTTTTGAAACCTCATAAATCTTCCCATCGTGAAGCAAGAGACTTGTCATCAGTGAACATCACAGCTGTTCCTATACAGGATGGTATAGTGTGGGACAAAACAGATTTTGACATCTTCGGCCCGACGGAAGAATTGAACATTCCACAATTGTTTAAAATTTCACTAAGTGATCCAATTACGTCCAGTACCTATTCAGATGATTGGGACTTTGAGACTGTTAACAACATAATGTTTGACTTACAAAAATCTGCTGCATTTTCTAAAAATGAATATTTAGAGGGTTCATCCGACTATGAACAACTGTATTGTTATAACCACTATGGTCATCATTATTTGCATAAATCTGCATATCCAAGAAATGTGTTTATGTTTAACCAATGGGAGCATTGTCCTACACCGCCATACAGTAGTTCAAAAACATTTGCCAACAAGTTTCCATATTTTTCAGGTTACAATACATCTGATCCAGTAATATTTTACTATAAAAATGTAAACAAGACAGGACTGAAAATTATGTTAACAAATACAAAACAGATTTACAATATTTAATGCCCAACTGTCTAGACAGGGTTTCGACTTTTGGAAAGACACAATAGACACAAAAACTGTCTGGGGTACTAAAGATTGGCAAGTTCCGGGGATAGAAGCTTTATTTAGAGCCTGCATCATCCCTGAACAAATAATGTTTTTGAATGAAACTGTCCAACAAACATCTTGTCTTGGATTAGCCAAGATCAAAGAAATGAACACACCTTCTGTACCAACACCTGCCAGTGATAATAATACAAAGGCAGTGGTGACAGTTGACAATATACTACAACTCAACAGATCTGATCCTAATTGGAAAAAATGGTTGATCTGGCCCACAGACACTAATAACTGTCAGGAAAGATTCCTGAATAAAACTCAGGGCTTTACTATTCATAGGCCAGACCCAAGATACGTCCAAAGACAGCATCCGGGGGTAGTAACAACATACAGTGTAGGAAAATTATGCCTCGATTGGCTGCATAAATCTACACTACAGGATGTGAAACAACACTTAACCTTACTTAAAAAGGATGCAGACCTTAGGGAATTCTTGCTTGGACCAAGAAAACCGCGTCAAAAACGTTTCATATATGCCGGCATTTATGCTGCCTATGATGAAGCATGGAAAGTATCACAGATGGAGGCCGCAGAACGAATACGTGAACTTGATCGTATTAATTTAGAGAAAACACTCTCTGTGGTCGACAATGGGTTAACAACTTTGTCCTCCAGAATATATTCATTGGATGGCATTGTATCCTCTGCTATCGACATACTAGAACAAGATTTGGCGATGTTACAACAAGGCCAATCTCAATTACGTTCTATTATGTTATTAAGCTGGACGCTGCAATCTTTGCGTGCGGGCTATGTGCCTTGGCGTTTCATCAACTCATCGGCTCTGTTTACAGAATACAATCTAACTGATAAACAGATCGAACTGGCACAAAGATGAGCAAAGTATACAGTGCTGAGCATTGAAAAACTGGAAAAGTTACCGTTCACAGTGGCAGAAAAACCAGCTACAGAATGGCTTATTCATGGCAAAATAACATTACCTGTGAGTACTTTTCAGTTTCAATATTGCCTCAGACAAATGCAAGCAGGCAAATATGAAAGGTTGGGTAAGGAATACATTAAGATATCTTGGGATTTACCGTATACATATAGATGTTGGAGTGGGGGATCGTGAAGTGTTTTTGAGCGGTACACACTGTAAACGTGCACTGAGCGGTTCACTCATATGTCAGGACATTTCCTTGCACGGGGCTTGTAATGGTTCAGTGGAAAATTTGTCTTGCCATCAGCAGTGTACACCAGCTGCTGTGATTAATCCAACGTTTGGACAACTTTCTAATGGGAGTTACCTCATGTTGAATGATCAGAGTTGCTGTGGCATGCTGCCAGGCATCCCATATCTAGTAACGGTCAACTCCAGGGTCACTTGCTGTATGCAAGTATTGTTTGCCCCAATAGACACAGTCAGGGAGTCGCCTCTCTGGCCTTCGCTGAACGTCTCTTTTATAAGATTTGATACTCTAAGCAGAATGAAAGCCATGCTTTTACAGCAAACAGTGCCTTTGACCTCGGCCAAAGAAACCTATGATCTACAAGTAGCAAGGACTTCGGCTGAGATACAGACTTTAATACGTACAAACTGCCCTATACATTTTGTAGAAATGATAGGACGTATCTTTAACATGTCTGATACAACCGGAATTGTACATGTATTTAAGAGCATCTGCTCCGGTCTGTTAGCACCTTTCCAGGCAATACTCGGAATCATCCCGAACTTTGCACATTCGGTGTTTGGTGGCATACCATTAATTCTAGCACTTGTTGCCGGAATTCTATTTCTCTTCCTGATATTACTCTATGGCCAGCCTATTCGCAGACATCACTCCGAGCGAAATGGAGAAAGCTCTCCTTGAACGAAAGTGCCGTGAGCAAATAGTACGGCTTTTAGGCATGACTCGTCTACGGGACCTTAATACAACTTGGTTCCTGTCATTCAGACCAATCTGGCAAGATTGCATTTTACCTGTTCTACGATACCTGCTATCCGGTGAAGAATGCGTGTTGGACACCTGTCTAACATTTCCATCAGCTACGCCAACGGATGTCGATACTCTGCTGGTCCCGATAACGGCCCATGCTCTGTGTTGTCCCCAGAGGCTTCCTATCCTGATGTCAGCATTCATTGAGATCTGACAGACGCTTCCGGCTGCTGCTGAGGTACGAGAAAGATCTACAGGCACACAGGTAACAACGGACGCGAACATTGCTGCAGCAACCTATACTGAAAGCGGTGCTTCCCATCTCTGTGCAATTAATCTACTACACGAGGTGTTCCAACTGACACCAACTACAGTGGATGATGTTTTGTCTATAGAAATAGATGATCTCATGTTTACACCAGACCCGTAAACTGACTCTGATTCAGCATACAGTGTTCCAGAGATGCAGTAGCAATTTGGCCTTCATTTTCAAAACAACTTGGAACTCTACCAAAATTGAACTTTTTTGTCCCATTTTTCGAACGAAAATGGCACTTCAATCTGCTTAAAGTAGAACTAGCCTTATAGTACAGACTTCACGGTACTTCCACGGACACTTAGTCATCTTGTGTGTCTAAAACAGTTCATTAATTTTCATGACATGAAATGACTTTGATTTTTGAAAAACTTATCGATCATTTTCTGTCACATGTAAATATTACTGCTTATTTCATTCCAATTGCATTTATTTTCGAACTTTATGCCTGAAATGAAAAGCAATGCTTCAAATGTACAGTACCTTTTGCATTCTAATAGGTTTTTTAAATGCCTTTTTTAAATGGTTTTATGAAGTATTTTTGCAATATGCTGTACTCCATTTTAATGTTTAGTATTATCGTACACACGAAAGTGGAGTGGGTGTTGTATTCCTCTTAGGGTGTCCATAAACGGGCTTTCCAGTATCATGTCCTTATATAGGCACAATTCGCCCTGCCCTTATATAGGCATAAAATCCCAGCCCTTATTTAGGCATTAAACCGTGCACTCCAAATACAGGCATGGTCTCTGACATCCGTCCACCCTAACGTCACAACTAGTTCATGAAGAACAGACCCTTAGGCTGCGGGAGTTTCCCTAGCCCAGGACTATTGATTTCTTCAAGGACTCATATATTATGCATGAACCATTATTCCTTAGGGGGTTCATTCATGACGTCTTTCGCTGTCCGACTCACGTCAATACTAACATTCTTAGGTGCTCTCAGGTATAAATATACCTTCCCCAGCCCCTGTAAATCAGAGGAGACCTCGACTTCAGAGGAGCCCGTTTCCCGGCCTGACGCACTGAGAAGACGCTGTCATCCCTGCACGCAGAGAGTCCAGGTTCCAGTGATCTAACTTCCCTTGCGGGGTGTTGGAGTTCGAGTCTGGCAAAGAGATTCCTACCTCTCTCATTCTTCAGGTATGGAGCTGACTAGAACCTAGAGGGACTCTTGGCATACTAGGCATACTAGGCTTAACATACTCTTAGTATACCATAGTAAGGAATACTTCACCTACTTCATACCTCTCCCTACACCTGGGTTAGGTTAGGTACATTGGGGTAGAACTAGATTAGAAACGCATCGTATGAGTACTCGCATTTTTAGTCTGTGTTATTTATGTAAATGCATATATACTAAAAGATAATGCTATCGCAGTATTATTTATTTCTACTGCTCACACTGTACATTATTTATCTCGCATACTGTCTTGTGATCGTAACAGCACATTTTACTTACACCAGAAACAAGACTGTTCAATAAATCTTTTATTGAAACGCCCGTCTATTCTTTCTGTGTAACTTTGAGGAAAACTAAGCATGCACGATTGAGCTGAGTGAAATAGTTATCTATTGTTTCCACAACTCTGGGACACGTTCTGATTCTAAAGGGAAACAAAAGTGGTCATGTTTTGCGGCTGCCAGAAACTACTCCCTTCTTGTTGTCAAGGAGTTTCTAGTGGCCTCTGAGCTAGCTGGCACAAGTAATTAAGTTTAATATACTCGATAGGGACATACTGACCTTAGTCCTATGTCAAACCTATAGGATATATTATTCCAATGCGCAGAGCCTATTAGGGAAATAGGAGCTACACTACAGAGTCTTGATTGTGCAATGGCAGAGTCCATATCATTGTACGCAAGGAGAGGAGTAAGAGGAAGACGCGGTTCAGTCCAGATGAAAAAAGGAACCTCGCTACGGAGGTGACCGAACACTACCAACAATTGCTCTGGTGCCACTACCTCTGTGCATCGCAAGCCAAGGATACGTGGCTGGGGGCCCCTGCTGACCGCTGCCTCTGGCCTACACTACGGTCAAGTAGGTCACACATTTGGAACTGAGTCTTGATTTATTTATGGCAGAGTTTATACCATTGTACAGGCCTCATCGCAGACTGCATCCCCTTTCAGCTCTGGTGCCACTGACTCCGTGCCCGGAAATTCATGGACACTCTCTGGTTGAACTTTGGTGGCGTCTGAATCTATGGCCTGGGGGTTGTCTTCATCATCATGTAGCTGACTTGATGTCAAAAATGAGTCCGTAGCATTCATCTCCTCCATATTGCCTGTGTCTGCTTGGTACTGCCCTCTGTATCATGCCCTGGAAGAACACCTTCCACTGTCACCCAAAAACCTCCGCGACATTCACCTTGGACATCGACGAGGACCCGCTCAGCTCTCGTGGCCCTACCTCAGTGCACCAGTAGTCACCGTCCCGTGGCGGTGTTCCATGTGCCGGCCGCTGTGCATCCAGGGCCACTGACTCCGTGCAGCTCAAGTCATGGACCCTTGCTGTTTGAACTGTGAACTTCTGATTGTCTGATCACTGTTGTAGTTGTTGCCAGCACCAACCACTCCTTGAGGGCTGGCTCACACTCACCCCACACCCATCCAGCACAGGCGTCACTGGACATGTGACCCTGGCAATAAAAGGGGCCGGGCGCACGTGCCCGTAGCCAGTTCCACAAACTATCTAAGTGTGTCCGTGTGGTCATTGTGTATGCATGAGGGCCCCGGGCCCTACCACATTGCATTGTGCTGTGTACAGCGGACGCAACCATGTCACCTCAGGCAGTGGGTGAGACCTGGTACATGTAGCTGTGTCGTACCCCCCTGTAGGCGTTGCCGGAGTGGGCTGGCGTATGACAGTCCAGCGTAGGGGTGCGGATGATCACCCCGGGGCTCTGGGCGTGGTTAATTGTTGGGCTTGCCAATGAAGTACCTAATGCGTGTGTCACTGTTGTAGTATCGGCGCCACCCGTCCCGCAATGGACAAAGTTGCAATGTGACATGCCCCCGGAGTGCGGGCTCGGCCGAAGTGATAAATGAAAGAGCGCAAGCCCGCTCGGGGTCCGGGATCATACATGCCAGCTGTTGTGTGTATCGATATTGCCGCATCATATGCCAAAGGTCTTGCCTCGACCGCATTGTGAGTTCAGCTAGCCATGGACTCTACATCTGTGTCCGCCCTATCCTTACCATAGGCCTGCACACACGTGGCTGCCCACCTTCAACGCACAACATCACAGTGTCGTTGTCAGACTTGTGGACATGCGCAGACAGGCATGACAACGGTGTGCCGTAGGAGTGCAAGTGATGCAACCGCGCAGTGCACACAAGTAAATAGGCTAGGGGGAGGGAGGAGCAGCAGTGAGGCTACGTAATACACATTGATGGTGCTCATTTGCTACAAGCAGTACATGTCACACAGGAATCACTATGACACACATATCACACACCAATCAACTAGTGAGCCTGCCAACACATCATGCAGAACCAACTATTGACTCATGTCTCTCTGCACTGTCACAGGTGATCAAGGATATGCACTCTGCCCTTTGTATGATGACACCCCTCTGAGCCACAAACACACAGGCCCAGAGGCAGTACAATGCGGCCCACAAACGCACCAGGGGCATCGTGGAACGCACATTTGGCGTGTTGAAGTCACGTTTCAGGTGCCTGGACATCACAGGTGGCAGGCTCCTGTACAGCCCAGACATCGTGTGCAAGATGATCGTTGCATGTTGTGTGTTGCACAACATATGTGTACGCACCAATGCCCCATGGTTACGAGTGCCAGATGCACCGGACGATGATGAGGAAGATGAGACAGGTGGACCACACCCCACTGCAGCTGCAGTAGGAATAGCCCGTAGGAACAACATCATTGACAATTTCTTCACATGAGGACGTCACATTGCGACAGTCCTTAGCAATCATGAGACAGTACAAAATGACCACAGGCACAGCATGTGCAAATAAATTCATTTCAACACACATTCCCTGAGTTTCTGTATGTGTGCTGCAGTGTGGCACGGGGATCAGGGACATGATCCAGAGTCATTGTGGGCGTGCAGTGTGCTCTACTTAATTGTGCATGTGTGCCATTGTGCCCATCTCCCCCCATCCCCCAGTCCCTGGTCGGTACTCACCCTGTTGATGTTGTGTCAGGTCATGTTGAGCAGTGTCCCGATCCCCGACTCCTGGCACCGTATCCCGACTGATGACTGTGGCCACCATTTTCTCAATGTCATCCAGCTCCTGGTGTGCCGCTGGTCCCCCACCTCAAATCTGCGTTGCTGCTTTCATGTTGGCATCGAGTTTCTTCTTGGTTTTGCCCTTCACATCATTCCAGCGCCTCTTGACCTTTTCCATTGTCCTCCTCGACACTCCGACTGCATTCACGTTGTTCACGATGTGCTGACATTTTTCCGTTTGTGTTGCCGATGACACAGTGGGGGTGACAAACAGTTGTTGCTAGTGTTCTGTCACCTCCGTGACGATGATCCTGTTTTCCTGCGGACTGAACCCCGTCTTCCTCTTCTCCTTGCCCTTCCCCGGGGTTCCTTGCTGGTCGTCTGTGGGGCTTGTGGGGTTCGCGTTGTCCTCTGCACTCGGTCCGGGTGCGTCCATGGTGCTACGCAGTTACATTTTTTTATCTTTTTTTTTCCTCTGCTTTTATAGTACATTTTCCCACATGTCGCATGGGAATCGCAGGCCTGTCGCTGGTTATCGCTGATTTTTGTTTCGCGATTTGGGACATCGCAGCTTTTTCGGCGTTCGTGTTTCGCATTTTTTCGGCGTCGCGTTAATTTTAACGCGGGCATTTGTCGCGTTATCGTGAGACTATCGCATGTTGCCGCCGGGTTGAGAATACTGCTTTAACACGGTGTTATTTTCCCGCGATAGACTGCGATGTGAGAAGTTGCGTTAAGCGAATTTGGTGAACCTTCTATGGTCCACAAAGACATTTACGCTCCGCCGAACACCGTCTGGCAGTCATCCCTCGGTTCCGCCTCACTCGGATGGGCGGCAGCTCCCTATCTTTCAAAGCGGCTGAAGCCTGGAATTCCCTCCCGTTGGAATTACGCAACATTCAAGACACTAGACTGTTCAAGAAACATCTCAAAACCCTACTTTTCAACTAAAGCCTGTTATGTTTAGCCTCCCCCGCTTCCTTCTATTAGCATTTCCGCGCCGGGACACTCTAGAGTATCTGTGCGCGCTATAAATGTAGTATAACATAACATAACATAGTTAACACACGTTCTTGAGAATTTCCCCCCCTGTGTTTTCAGGATGACATATTGAATGAAGTCATCTGTTGAAGAACATGACAGAGTTTTCAGCACAGTATGTGAGAGGCTTTCCGGAGCTGGTTTGACAGTGAAACTTGAAAAATTTAAGATCAGGGTAAGCTCGGTGGACTACCTTGGCCACACCATTTCCCAAGAAGGTTTTAGACCCAAATACATTTTGATCCAGGCTGTGAGTGATGCTCCATACCGTAATAACAAAGAGGAGCTCAAATCCTTCTTAGGCCTTATTGAATACAAGCCTACGTTTGTTAAGAATTTCTCAGAAAAATCTGAAGCTTTACGTGAGTTGTTAAAGAAAAACAAAGAATTCACTTGGGAAGAAAAACATAGCAGAATGGTGAACATGTTGAAGAAAGAGATCATTGGTTCACCAGCTTTGGGATCCTTTGATCCTAAAAAGAAAACTATATTAACCACTGACGCATCCAACAAAGGTCTGGAAGCCTCCTTATCCCAGAGAGGGGAGGGTGGCGAAACCATTATAGCCTCTGCTTTCCGTTCCTTAAGTCCAGCTGAACATAATTACTCGGTCATCGAGAGAGAGGCCCTAGCATGCTTTTGGACCATTAACTATTTTAAATTCTATCTGTGGGGTACCAGATTTACCATCCGTACCGACCATAAGCCTTTAACATTCATGTTCTCGTCCAAGAAGGTACAGTGCAGTTCCCCACGCATATCCAAGTGGGTACTAGGGTTGGAAATTTTTTGTTTTAAAGTAGAATACCTGCCTGGTGTTGAAAATATTGTGGCAGATTACCTTTCAAGGTCTCCATTGAAACAATCTACTCAAGAAGAACACTTAGATGTACCCATTCTAGCCATACAACTACCGTCCTTGACTAAAGCAGAATAGGAGGAGAGCATGAGGAAGGATGTCAATATGAACACTCTCAAGAACTTAATTGTGAACGATTGGCCTGAAAAATGTAGAGATGTTGTAGATGAAATGAAGGAGTTTTGGGAGGTGAGGTTTGAACTGACACTTATTGATGACAAAGTTTATTGCAATGAGAAAATTGTTCCTCCTTTTGACCTCAGAAACAAAATAATAAATTTGGCCCATGAAGGGCACCTAGGCAGAAGCATCACAAAAAACAAAGTAAGAAGTTGCTTCTGGTTCCCCAAGATGGATTCAATGGTGGAGCAAAAAGTCAAGGAGTGCATCAGCTGCGCAAAAAGTGATAAGAGCAAGATTTTGCTTAGAGTTCCTTTATCTCCAGTAGAGGTACCTGTCGTGACATGGAGTAAATTAGCTATTGACATAATTGGTCCCATGGAGAGTTTTAGACCCCAAAGGAGGTTCATGTTTGTTTTAGTCGACTATACTTCTCACTGGATAAATTTCAAATTCACACCATCTACCACGACTAGTAACCTTATTGCATTTTTAAGAAGTGTTTTTTGCAACGAAGGAATTCCAGCAATTTTAGTCTCAGACAATGGTGTACAATTTACATCGGAAGAGATGAAAGAGTTCTTAGAGGAATTGAACATCAAACATGAGAAAACTGCACTCTATTGCCCCAAGGCCAAAGGTCTAGTAGAAAGAACAAATTGTATGATAAAAGAACAAATTCAACTAGCTATCACAAATGGACATAGAATAGATGACTCCTTCAGAGAATGTGTATGGTCATACCACACTGCACCTAATCTTGTCACAGGAATATCTCCATTTGTTTCTTTAAGAGGGAGAGAACCAGGCACCAAGATTAACTCAATATGGTTGAATGGAGGTAAGAGTGTTTTAACCAATGGTTGGGAAGGTCACAGGAAAATTCAACAACACCAATTGAAATATAAGAATTGGTATGATGGGAAATATGGTGTGAAGGAGCATAACCATAAGGCAGGTAACTCTGTACTGGTAAGGAAACCCACCAAAGGACATATAGGTCAGAGCAAATGTCAACCTCCTCAACAATTGGTTAAGATAAGCAAGAATGTGGTTCAACTTGAAAATGGACAAACATGGAGCGCAGACAGACTGGTAGATGTAGCATAAATTTTTCCCTCCCTTATAAGGGAGATGTGTTGTAATCTTTCTTGTATTTCTGTACTGCTTCCCTTTGTGCCCTTGTCCTTCCCTTGGTTCCTTCCTTCCCTGGTACCCCCTCCTCCCTGTTAACAATGGAATCTTCCCCTAGAGTTCATGATAGAATGTTGGAGCTCTCTGCATTGAGGAGAGTGGATGACTGGAATAAAGATCCTTTCTTCTTACCTCGTCATAGTGTTCTCTTCATTCAAATTATAACAGTTCATTCTTAAAGATGACTCTGTACTCGTCTCACATAAAGTAAGGAATATTCCTTTCAGTGTCAGGGATGAAGTCAAAAAAGAATTGGGAAATATAAGTCACATGGGCATAATAGAGAATATTGAGGCAAGTGAATTGTTAGCCCCTTCAGTGGTTGTGTGAAAGGTTAACAATAATGATAATGATCATAATGCAACTGATTTAGCATGGCTACTTCTAATGAAATGTCCCAGTGCTAAGATGCTGATAGTGGAAGGAGGGTTGCTCACAGACTGTGAAGTTTAAGCATTTCTAAAAAGCCATGCTTTCAATTTTTTTCTGGAAGGGGCTAGCCGAAGATCTGAGGGTAAAGAGTTCCAGATTTTTGTAGTCAGTTGATGGACAGCACAGCTACCAATTCTGACTTTTTTAAACCTAGGAATGAATGCCAGCTTGGAAGCAGCCAACCTAAGATTGCTAGCTGGAGCATAAAGGGTACTCATAGATTGCAAAAGGGCAGGGACGTGGCATGAAAGAACCTTGCAGCAGTAATAGAGAACCACAAAGGTAATTCTCAGTGCAATTTCTTCAATGAGGCGCTGATAGACGCTCATGTAGAGAGCTCAATCCGCATCTGAGTTGCTGCATTCTGCACTCGTTGGAGCCTATTCAATCATGATTGTGTAACAGCCAGGTAGAGAACATTAGAGTAGTCCAATCTGGATATAACCAGAGCCTGGACTACTGTTTTCTGGGCGGAATCAGGGAGGAGATGAAGAATTTATTTCAAGAATCTCAACATCCCGAAACACTACCTACAAGGGCATTGATTTGAGCACTGAAGGAAAGCTTCTTATCAAACCAGATGGCCAGGTTCTTAACCTTGGGCTTGGGAGATGGTGAAGGACAAAGACAATCTGGCCACCAAACGTTGGACCAAATGTTGAGATATTTGCCCAATACCAACACATCAGTATTCCCAGCATTCAGCTTCAAACAGCTAGGATACATCTAAGTGGTGACATAAGACAGACACACACTGAGAGAAGAGGCCATGAGCTCACTGTTGTGGGGCAGGGTGATGACGAGCTGTGTGTCATCGGCATATGAACAAATTGTAATACCATACTGCTCAATGACCTTAGCTAGAGGGCTGACATAAACTTCAAAAAGAGTTGGACTCAATATGAAACCCTGTTGCACTCCTTGCTGCAGAGAGTGAACCAACGATTGAAATGGTTTTTCTGAAACCTGAAATGTACGTCCCTGCAGAATTGAAAAATGGTACTGTCAGATTGTGCATTGATCTACGTGATATGAATTCCAACATTATAATTGATACATTTCCTTTAGTAAAGATCAATAAAATGTTGGCCAAGACAAGGGGCGTCAAACGGTTCACCACATTAGACTTAACAGCAGTTAACCATCAGGTTGCCTTACATCCTGAGAGTAAACATTTGACTGCTTTCATCACACCTTATTGCTGTTTCCAATTTAATCATATGCCATTTGGCCTTGCATCCACTGCAGAAGTATTTAAGACATTAATGTACCAACTATTTAAATGTCATGAGGATGTGATCCTCTTTCAGGATGATATTTTAGTTATGGGTAAGAGTAGGGAAGAATATGGCAGCAGGCTGAAAGTTGTCTTGATTACTCTTAGAAATAAAGGACTCACAGCAGAACTTACAAAGTGTATGTTTACTATGAACTATGGAACATATTTGGGGCATAAGAATAGTGAGAAGGGTATTCTTCCCAAGAAGGAATTATTGGAAGCTGTTCATAATGCTCCTTCTCCTAGTTTGAAAGATGATGTCCGATTTACTTTTGGTCTTGCAGAATTCTATTCAAAGTTTGTCAAAGATTTCTCAACAAAAACATTTGAAATCAGAAAGTTGTTGTGAAGGTGTAACACATTTGTTTGGAGTGATGTACACCAATCTTGTTTTGACAACAGCAAGAATGACATTTGTAATTCCATCCCTCTTCATGGTTTTGGCCTTGATGATGTGACTATCATCACCACTGATGCCAGTGGGAAAGGGTTAAGAGTAGTATTAACTCAGAAAGGCAAAGATAATGTAGAACGTACTATATCAGTTGCATCATGATCACTCACTCCTGAAGAAGAAAAAGTTACATTTGAAGGAGAAATGTTGACGTGTGTGGGGCACAAACAAGCTTAGACAGCATGTGTGCGGATTCAAATTTGTTATTCGTACAGATCACAAGCCTCTAACCAGAGCCCTAACCACTGCTGGTATGAAGAAAATAACACCCAAGCTTGTGAGGTTGTCTTTACATTTATTTGATTATAACTACACAGTGTAGTATTTGTCTAGAATTAAAATTTGGGTGGCAGATTACATGAGCAGGGCTTCCTTAACGTTTCAGCCTCAAAACTGTAAGGAAATGTGGGAGGAGTATTTTGTTGTCATTGTGGATTTTGGTGCAGAATGGTGCAGTAGAGAGATTTAGTCAAGTTCGAATGCTTGGTATTCACATTGCTATGAAGAATTGTAAAGATTGGGAAATTGAAGTAAGTCCATTATTGTGGGCATACCGTACTTCACCTACAGAAACAGGATATAGTCTGTTTAAATTGTTGAGAGGAAGAGATCCTTGTACCACGGATACTAAAGCATAGTTGAAACACAAGATTTTGACAAATTGGTCATTGGAGAAGGTGGAAGAAAATATAAGAAAATCACAAGTAAAGTACAAGAGAGACTATGATGCCAGGCATGGTGTGAAAAATGTTAAACTTAATGTGGGAGATTGGGTTGTGGTAAAGAACAAAGGAAGATAGTTAACGGTAGTTGTTCAAAGGGCCCTTCAAAGTAGTGAAATATTTACTAATTCTGCCAAGTTGAGTAATGATGAAGTTTGGCATTTTTGCAAATCAGCTAAGTGCCGTACCTTTGAAAATGAGGCCAATATTAGAAGTCATGGTAGAAGGAAGCGGAATTGGCTCATGGACAGTGTTCAAATTGGAAATGAGAAGCTCTAACAGAGAGGAGAAGGGATCAAAATAATTATCCTTTTGTGCAAAATCCATATAGTGGTCAATCAAGTGGGTTAGAAGGTGCTGTCTTGAAAGACTCACATATGAGGAGATGCCTCATGCCACAAGAAGCTGAGTCAGGAGTTAATGGTGCAGGACAGAAGGGTAGGAAAACTAGGTCAGGAAGACAAGTATTTTTTACCTGATAAATATGATGATTTGTGATGGAAAGTGTATATTCTTTAAACTGAGTAATACTTTCTATTTGTTTTATGTATGTTCTATAAAGCTTCTTCTATTTATTACCAATGTATTACAAGATGGATAGTAATGTATTATTGTTCTCTGTCATTTTATAATTATGGGACTGATTACGAGTTTGGCGGTGCTGCGCCAGCTTTGCACCAGCTTTGGCCGGCACAGCATTGCCAAAGCTGTGCACAGCCCGTCTGCCAGATTACGAGTACAACTCATGTCTGGCGGGCTTTTCTTCTGCTGTTCCTGCAGCGGTGTCCTGAAAACGGGCACCGCAATGGGAACGCAAAAGAAGTTCCAGTACGGCATGGACTGTGAAGTCCATGCCGTGCTGGAACTTGGGGTGCTTTCAAACAGGGGAGCATATGTTGTGCCTCCTCGAATGCATCCCCATTGCAGCAGGGGTATGGGGGCCCTGTAGGGCCTGCTTTGTTTCCCCACCGCCGGCCTTTTCATAATGGGTTTACCACCATGAAAAGGCTGGCGGTTGGGAAACTCATAATATGCTCGGTGGACTGTGGCTGCCCTGCCTTGCATATTGGAAAGCCCTGTCCGCTGCACCGCTGTCAGGGAATTGTGGTTCCTAGGTGCACCGGTGGTGGTCCAAATGGCTTCCTCAGAATAGGGCAGCCGCAGGACTGCCACCGCTTTGCCACCATGAGTCTGGCAGCCCAAGACCGCCAGACTTGTAATGAGCCCCTAAGTTCCTTTTACTGTATATAGCATGTTAGTTCTTGTAACTTTATTTTGCAATCAGTTTTTGTTTGGGTTATTTTTGGAAAGGTGTTCTCTAGTACCCTGGAATTTGAGTTTCTACTGACTGCAGGAAAATCCCAACTGCAACCTTCCCAGAACTACAGGTCCTCCTGGCTGAGGTGCTCACTCAAGAAGTGTGCGTCCATGGTCTGGTTGAAAGTTCACATTACATCACATCTTTACTTTTGGCCTTTAGTGCAATTTCTTCATTGACCATGTACCATGCTCTGCTGCATTTTGGCTAGATTTACACTAGACAAATATGACCTATACACATACACTTGTGGTCTTGGGAGGCAGACACCAAAACCTACATCGCAATTATGATTAGGAGTTGGATATTTTTCGTTAGGTGGTTGGTGGGCAACCACATTCTATTTGAAGTGTTCCTGACCACTCACTTCATATTAGATCTTACAAATGATAGGTAGTTAACTGGGGTATGGGAGGCATACTGGGGAAAGGTTTGTTTAGAAAAAGTAGTTGCCTTTGGAGGCTCACTGTTCCACCAGTTGGAGGAACTTAGGTGGGCTCTGCTGCTTTTACTCTTTTATTTTCTCATCACTTTGTCTTAGTTTGCAAGGCCACAAGTGGCCACTTAATATTACAGCTGTCAGGCAGGGAATTGGTGAGCACCCTGACAGACATAACACATGTTTTTTGTTCCTGAGTGCAGGCTTGCCTCATCTCCCTAAAGACACACTGCATTGTGGGCTAGGAGAACCTCCACATGGAACACTAAGATCCAGAGTAGGATCTCGCTAGGAAAGCCCTCCATACGACTCGGATCCGGAGGGCTCTCCTAGCAAATTGTGCTCTGCGAGTCCAAACGACCGAGTACGATGCACCCGTATGGTGACGGACTCGGTTCGCACGGACTCCCATTGAACTCTATGGGAGCCTGTATACTGAATGCGTACACAGGCTCCCATAGCAAAAAGGGGTGGGTGGGGAAAGCGTACACCCTGTGGCGGGCACCACATAGTGTCCACCACACTGTGTATGCATGGAAATGGGGGACCCATGGGTACCCTCACGGGACAGATTTGGAGGACCCCGGGTGAAGGGGGGCCGGGTACTGCCCCCCGAAGTCCGATTCCCACAGCTGTTTCGTCTCGCTGAGACCGAGTTGATACGGCTGTCCGAATTGTGCATCGTACTCGCTCGTTCAGCAGCCATCTCCATTGCACGGCACGATTCAGCTGTGAACGAATCAGACTGACAGGATCGGGTTCGGAAATGATTCGGTCGATGCGGACGAGATATTCGCATCTTACTTGGTCGTTTGGAACGGGGGACGATTTGGTCGGAAACATAGGCTCCGCGTCGGATTTGCTCGTTCTGGAACCTGTCTGGAGGCCTTCCTAGCGAGATCGTACTCGGGCCCTAAGTTGTTCATCTGGTCACACCCCAGTATTTGTGTCAACGGGAGGTTTGGACATGGCTCAATCAATCTGTTTGTCTTGAATGACAATGTGCTCTTTCCTTTTTCTATTTTCAGGTCCAGAGAGAGGGGACCAGGAGAGTGAATGCACTTTTTTCCTTTCAATGCTTGCTGTATATCTTCTCTCCAATTTCCTTCCTAAGGGGGCACTGAGGAACTTAAATAGGGAGAGTTTGCTCTGGAGCTTGGTTGCTCCTCCATGGCCAAGATGCCCAAGGTTTACTCTTCTGTTGCCATTATAGACATGACCTCCATTTTGTCATCATCTGGATTCTTAATTTTTTTGTTTCATTTTCTCCAGACACTATCCCGGATAAGGTTGTGTCTGATGCTTTGGAAGTTGAATGGTCTAGTCTATAGCAACTATGTTGATTAACAGTGGTTGAGAATTAAAGTCTAAACTCTAATAAGTGATGTACTGTTTTCTCTTCATTCATTAGTGTGTTTGATTCTAGTGCATTCCTTGTACTCTTCTGGGGAATTAGAGAGATTTATAAAACCTCAAGCAGTGCATAGACTACAGAAATAACATTTGGTAACTTTATTTTTAAACCTCTTGTGACTTAATGATTGCACGCACAACAAACCATCTTTTGTTTGATGGGCATGTTAAGCAAATTGCCCCTTTTGCTGTGTTCTTTAATCATCATCCATTGACTCCATTGACTCTTAGATTAAAAAAATGTAAATAGTAACTAGTATCCTGCCACTATTGCCACCTCATAGTTGGTTGCCCTTATGCGTTTTACTTCCATAAGTTTTACTTTAAATACATACCTGGAATCCAGCCACCATCTATCACAATTCAGAAGCAACCTTAGCAACACAACTAAATATGTCTGATATTATGACAACCTCTGCTTCTTCTCTCTGTGTGCCTTGCCTTTCCCACTCCACTCATAGGGCATACGTTTTGAGGAGATGCCATCATCATAGTGACTCAGTGGGAGGAGCTTTCTCTGATGGGACCAGAATATTGTTGGCTAAATATCACCCACCAAGATTATTACGCACCAAATAACATTTACACAAATATTGCCTAATTGAGGATAATGAAATAAACTCTACACCCAATGGGACAATATTTTTGTAAACAATAATTAGGGCATAATATTAATGTCAGATGATAGTTTTGACAATGATATTCTGACAGAAAACCCTGCTTTCTACTAGAAGAAAAATCCCTGACAAATCTAAATCTACTCAGACCCATGTGTGAGAGCAGAATGATAGCTCTAAAGCCTTAATTGTCACACACCATTCCTCATTTCTATTGGGTCTCTGGAGAATACCATGATACACTATTTGATTGCCTACTTCTGGTGTGCAAGGACGCTGGGGAACAGTATTACTTCTATGGCAAAAAAGCAGTTAAAAGTAAAACGTGTTTTAAACTGCTCTATCACAGTAGAGCAGCGTTTCCACAACTGTGGGTCGAGACCTACTGGTGGGTCACCAGTCAATTTCTGGGGGTTCGCGAAAGAGCAATAAATAAAGATGCCTTTACAATTCGTGTTTATGTTGTCAGATTGCTGTACTCCAAAACAAAGGTGAAATGTCAAGCTATGTATTCTGACAAATTGCTTTTAACATGGGGATTGGTGTTTACTTTTCTTCCTTTGACTGCAAACTGAGAGTAGTTTTTACAGTGAACTATCTGACAATCCTGCTGGGGTACAACGGAATATTAAAGGAAAGGCTGAAACATGTCATTTTTGTAGCACAAAACGTAATTTAAAAACTTGTAAATAAACTGTACACATATTTCATAATATATCAGAAGTTAGGAAAGAAAAAAGAAAATACTATTTTTTGTAATTCTGAAGTGTGATGGAAACACTAGTCCAGAGTTTTCAATAGAGAATGTCCTTACTATTCTTAGTCATACACAATCACAACTATCCCACTTGTGCATGTCTTTCACACATAAATTGAGAAACATGGATGTGGCCGAACAACCAGAACTTCTGACTTTGGATCTGGACATCCAGGTTCCAGTCCTGGTGCTGTCTCTGGACAAATCACTTAATCCTCAGTGCTTGAAACAAAATGAATCTGGCCTTATGGAGTGTTAACTGGTCCTCATGTAAAGTGCTCCAATGCCCTTGGGCAGTGGTTGTGCTACATAAAACAGTGAAACTGATATATATATGGCGCAGGAACTTAGTATGTGATGATGGCAAATTATGCTATAAGCATTGTATTTTTAATCTTGTATGTTTGATTTGCATTGAGTTTTATGGATTGATGTATCCGAAATAATCAGTTTTTGACATATATATATATATATATATATATATATAGATAGATAGATAGATAGATAGATAGATAGATAGATAGATAGATATACATTTCAATCCTTTCAGGTTACAGATACCATAACTGCATGCAAAAAGGTTTTTTATTTGATCACAATCGACACAACACGTTTCTGCCAAGCCTGGCCTTGATCACATGACGCAGCTATGGTAGTTTCAAAACCATTGAAATTTCCCTGTGCCTAATAGTGCAATTGAAATGGAAAACAGTTTTTTGACAAGCACTCAAACTGATACTTATATGTTAGCCCGTTAGGAGCTTGAACAAATGTTATGTTATAAAATCTGATGCAGTTGTAGATGTCTACCATAAAATGAAATGAGGCTAAAACCATTAATTGCATTAGATACAAGCAAAAACAATACGACTTGAAATTAACATGACATGTGCAAAATAGGCAATTCGTTATAAATAGTCATAAAATGTACCCGATATAACCTTCATTTTGTGCAGATTAGCGGATCAAATTTCCTAATTTCTGAGTTTATGCACATCTATTGATTGTCAATCATGTGACCCTATCGTGTCCTGCTCAGTAACATGGGACATGGAATTTGCCCTCTATTATTGTATTTAGCCTGCTGTATTACCTCTTGTGTAACATGACAAGTCTTAAACCAACCTAACATAGCAATATAGCCCCTGTGGGCAGTGTCATTTATCGTAGCCGCCTAATCGGTAACCCTGGGCGGAGTTCGCTTAGTCACGCTAAGCTGAGTTCCGCGAAGTGGTAAAAAAACTCCACGAGCTACGCAGAATTCCGCGAGCATGCGGAGTTGCTTGTTCCGCCCGTTCGCGATGCGTTTTTCCTGTTCGGGAACGCGTATTGCGTGTTCGGTACGCTGTTTCCATGCTCGGGGGGAAATATCTCGTGAACTTGCCCATGCGGTCGCCAATGGGCGCGGCCATCTTGTTTTTCACTTGTCCCGCCGTTCGCGATGCGTATTTCCTGTTTGCGAACGTGGATGTCTGATGGCGCGTCCGAATGACGTGTTCGCGATCGCACACTCTCGCGGGACCGTGCGGCCGGCTACCAAAATCTCGTGGCGCACGCAGGGATCCCGGTAAATCGCTACCGCACGCAAAAACGCATTTTGAAAGCGCGAACAAGGGAAAAACTCGCTACGCCGCGGATCACAGAGTTTTCGGTAACTCCGCGTTCTACGCGGAACGCGGAGTTGCCAAAAATCCGCAAACTCCGCGAGCGGAGCGGATTTTACCGCCCAGGGTTACTAGTCGGTCTGTTAAAAGTGCTAAAAGTTCAATAAAGTGCTTGATAACAAATAAGACACTGTAAAAAGGACAGCTAAAGTCACACACAAAATGTGTATATGCCAAGCTAAGCAACAGACTCTGTAGTGGCAATTATAGATAATAATATCATGGTATCCCAAATGCAACTGTGAGGATAGTACAAGGACCCTATTACTATACAAACTTCAATTCTATCAAAGGCCGCAAAACGTGAAATGCTGAAACTATACTGAAAAACATCTGTATTCCATTGGATTAGAGGCAGGTGTACAAATCCTCACTGGTGTTGAGCCCATTGGGAGTCTTGGTGTCCAAATTAAGAATATACCTAGTTTCCAATTGTTTTAATGCAGCTTCCCGATTACCTCCTCATCTTGAACTACGTTTAATATCTAGTACATAGTACTTGAGCTGACTCAGGTTACTGTCATGGAATTCTTTGAAGTGGCGGGCTATTGAATAAGTCAGATCGAAGTTTGTTATATCATGAATATGTTGTAGGATCCACTTGTGAACTTGGAGTTTGGTGCTACCAACCTATCGTAGCCCGCATGTGCATTCCAACACATAAATGGCGTATTCTGTTTTACAAGTGAGGAATTTGCTGATCTTAATTGGTCTATCATGGAAAGGGGTATGGTATTGTGTAATGTTGGAGCCAAATTGACATGTCCTGCATGGATTGCATTTGAAGAATCCCTTTCTCAATGTGAGCCAAGTGCCCCCTCTGAGATTTCTGGACTGCTCTTTACAAGGGCAATGCACATGGAAATGGCTCTTCTAAATCTAATCTTCGGCGATTTAGGAAGTTTGGGACCTATAATGGGATCTCTGAGAATTAAAGAACAGTTTTTCCTAAAAACTGATCTCAGCTGTTGCTGCTGTTTACTATAGGTCAGAATCAACCTTGTTTCATCCTCACTCTCTCGTTTCCTTTCAGATTTATTTTGACTGCTACCACTGTTACCAAATAGCAAACTTCCTCTACTTGAGTTTTCTGTTTTGGCTATGGCTAGATCTATGCTTCGCGGAGTATAGCCCCTGGCTAAAAATCTTGTTTTACACTCACTTTGGGCCTTTTTCAAATCTGAATCACTGCTACAAATCCTTTCGAGTCTTAACATTTCTCCATATGGGATACTGCAGATTAAATGACAAGGGTACTGGCATGGAGCACCGAATTGCCCGCTGCTTCCTTCCTGTGCAAACTAGTTTCAATCCTATCATGGATACATGTACATCCAGAAAATCAACGGCATCAGGACTTATTGCTGCTGCAAATTTAAGATTGATTTAATTACAATTGATCTCAGCTACAAATTTCTGTGCACTTTCTTTTGATCCCCTCCATATGACAATAAATCATCGATGTAACGCAACCAGCACATCACATGTTTGTCCAATAGCTCAACGTAGTTTACCATGAGGACCCTCTCCTCCCACCATCCCATGTAAAGACATGTGTAACTGGGAGAGAAGCTGGCCCCCATGGCGACTCCACGGATCTGCTGGAAATTCTCATTATTGAACATAAAGAGATTGTTCTCCAAGCAAAATTGCTTCACACTAAGTAACATTCTACTGTGTTCATATAACGAAATTGGTCTGCTGTTAAAAAAATGTTGCATTGCTTTAAGTCCATCTTTATGATTTATACTTGTGTAAAGGGTGGTAACGTCCAGAGTCATAAGCAGATAATCTTGATGCCAAGGAATATCGTAAATTAGTTTGAGAAAATCTCCTGTATCCTGGATGAAAGATGACAAACAACGAACATAATCCTGTAAAAAGAAATCAATATAACGAGAAGTATTCTCCAAGAGGCTGTTTCTATCAGAGATGATAGGCCTACCCGGTGGCATTGTAGGATTTTTATGAATCATAGGAATGAAATAGATAACTGGAATTACTGTATGATTATTCCGTAAGAATTTATATTCATCAACACTGAGCAGACCACCATTTTTCCATGATACAAGCTTTGAATAAAACTCGTTGTACATTGCTCTGACTGCTTAAATATTGCTTTTCTTATAGCAAAGTGTACCATTGAGATGTTTGAAAGCTTCATTTATGCAGTCTGATTTAGGCCAAATGACGATGTTACCACCTTTATCAGCATTTTGAATCACTAAATGTCTGCTGTGGCTGCTTCGCTTGCTACGAGCTCTCTGAATTTGATGGTTATGTTTTTTTGATCTGTACAGTTAGATTTTCATTGGATATATCAATGGAATCACAAGATATAATTGGCATAAAGGTTGATTTGGGTTTAAAAGCCATCGCAATAGTGCCGGAAGTCCTCATCCTGGGCTCATCACCCTCCGCCTGGGACGACTCCTGGTGGCCCCCGGCCCTGGGCACCGCGCCCAAGCCAACGGACCACGCACGCAACCTGGGCTTCATCCTGGACTCCTCCCTGTCGATGACCAGACAAGTCAACGCCGTCTCATCCTCGTGCTTCAACACCCTGCGCATGCTCCGCAAGATCTTCAAATGGATCCCCACTGAAACCAGGAAGACCGTCACCCAGGCACTCGTCACCAGCCGACTGGACTATGGGAACACCCTCTACGCCGGAACCACAGCCAAACTTCAAAAAAGACTCCAGCGCATCCAGAACGCCTCCGCACGACTCATCCTGGACATCCCCCGACACAGCCACATCACCGGACACCTGAAAGACCTGCACTGGCTCCCCGTCAGCAAGAGAATCACGTTCAGACTCCTCACCCACGCACACAAGGCCCTCCACGACCTGGGCCCAAAGTACCTCAACAACCGCATGACCTTCTACACGCCCACCCGCCAGCTACGATCAACCAGCCACGCCCTCGCCACCGTACCACGCATCCGCAGAACCACCGCCGGAGGAAGATCCTTCTCCTACCTGGCAGCCAAGACCTGGAACTCCCTCCCAACTCACCTTCGGCGAACCCAGGACCATCTCTCCTTCAGGAAGCAGCTCAAGACCTGGCTGTTCGAGCAGTAACTTACCCCCTCCCCCAGCGCCTTGAGACCCTCCCGGGTGAGTAGCGCGCTCTATAAATGCCGTGATTGATTGATTGATTGATGAGTTCATAGTCCCTGCTGCAATATTGTTGCTTGCGTGGATAGTCCAGGCCTTGTCTCCAAATCATCATCCTGCAGCTCTTGTGATTCCCGGATAAGGTGTAGATCCAAAATCTGTAAGTTATCCAAACTGTTGATGTTATTAGGAATATCCTCAGATGGCATCATATTGTTTGTACTGTTGGCTCTCAACAGGTGGTATTTCTTGAGTTTGAGTTTTATGAATAAACTTGTAAATGTCAATCCTGGTTTGGCTGTAGCTGAAATTGTTCGCTGGTCAAAATTTTAGCCCTAAGGATAAAAGCTGTTTTCCGCTTGATATAACACCACCTCCGACAGATTGATTACCGTTTTCATGGAGTGCTGTGTTTACTTGCGTCTCCATTTGGACGTTGGTTGTTTCCTTCCTCTTGCATTTTCTGTGCTGTTATCTTCTTTCTCAATGCCTTTTATTTCTCCTTTGTTTGTTTTGTAGTTTGGAACTCTGGGTCGTAGCGTTTGGCGCCTGTCATGTCTTAAAAAATCCAATTCTTCTGATAATGTGATAGATATAGGTTTAGCTATAGAGATATATATTAAAAATATCATGTATATAAATATATATTATATATGTATATATATATATATTCACTGAAAAAACCATATGTTTCAGGGACGTTATAGTTAGAAATTAGCATTTAAAAAACATTACAAATTCACTGAAAAAACCACAGGTTTCAGGAACGTTATAGTTAGTTGGACATTTCACTTGTACAAAACCAGAGAAATTCGGCTGTTATAGTTAGTTGAGCTAACTATAACTTGCACCCCCGCAATGCACTGCTGATGACGTCACATATTACATCATTCATGACATGGTCAGTGACATTACTGATGACATCACTGATGACATCTCAAATGACATCACTGATGACATCACTGATGACATCATCCAGTGACTGTGTGTTTCTGTAAAGTTTAAATATGTTTTATATATATATATATGCCAAGGTTTATTGAAGAATGAGTGGGTGTATAAGTGTCTGAATGGATGATTTAGTAGGTGCGTGACTGACTCTATAAGTGAGTGATTAATGTGTCTTACTGAATGCATGGGTTAGTGACTAAACTGTGTGAATTTCTGTATCAGTTTGTCAGTTGGTGTGTAAGCGGCTGCATGGGTTGGTGAGTAGCTACATGAGTGTCTAAATGGGTTATTGATTGGTTGTCTGAGTATCTGTATGGGTGACTGAGTGTCTGTGTGGGTGGGTGGGGGTGTGTGACTCTGTGCATAGATGTGTGAGTGGGTGATTCACTGGGTATATGGGTTCAAGAGTGCATCTGTGAAGGGCTGTATGGGTGGGTGAGTGTGTGTATGGGTGTGTTGGTGAGTGAATGGATGTCTCAGTGTGTGAGTAACTACATATGTGAAAGGCAGTATATGTGAGTGTTGGAGTATATAAATGACTATATGTGAGAGTGAGTGATTGTGAGAGTGGCTGTATGGATGGGTGTGTGCTTGTATCAGTGATTGTATAAGAGAGTAAGTATGTGTTAGTATCTATGAATAAGTGAGGTGGTGTGTGTATAACTGTATAGGTGAGTAAATGGGAGTGTGATTGATTCTTTGCATGACTGACTAGGTGTGTGAGTAACAGGCCTGAGCGTAGTTTGCAGAGTTTTGCTACGCGGAACTCCGCGAGTGGCAGAGTGAAGTGCGTACTGCAGTTTGTGCTGGTATTCCTGCCGCTACCCGAGCGGCAGCTCGCGCTCGCGAACTTGTCGTTCACGATCGCGAACTTACCGCTCGTGATCGGGGAAAAAACTCCGCTGCACATCACAAAGCAGAGTTTTTTGCACTCCGCGAGCTCCGCGGAGTGCAGAAAACTCCGCAAACTCCGCGAACGGAGCGAAGTTCACCGCCCAGGCCTAGTGAGTAACTCTATGGATGAGTGGAGGTGTGTGAGTGTCTGTATAGGTGTATGAGTGCATATGATAGTGCTGTATTGATGAGTGACTGCATATATGAGTGACTGTAGGGGTGAATGAGTGGATGTGTGTGTAGACCTAGGAATCAGTGAGTGGGTATGTAGTAACTGGTATTGGTGTGTCTATGGTTTCAAAAATGGTAGTATGTATTTTAGAGTGGGTGTATCAAAGGTTATATTAGGGTGTGAGGAGGTGCATCAGTTATCAAGTGGATGATGTCATCGGTGATGTCATTTGAGATGTCATCAGTGATGTCATCAGTGCTGTCACTGACCATGTCATGAATGATGTAATATGTGATGTCATCAGCAGTGCATTGCGGGGCGCGAGTTATAGTTAGCTCAACTAACTATAAAGGCCGAATTTCTCTGGTTTTGTATGAGTGAAATGTCCAACTAACTATAACGTCCCTGAAACCTGTGGCTTTTTCAGTTAATTTCTAAGGTTTTTTTAAATGCTAAATTCTAACTATAACGTCCCTGAATCCTATAGTTTTTTCAGTGAATTTCAAAGGTGTTTTAAATGCTTATAGCTAACTATAACTTTTTTAAATGCTAATTTCTAACTATAACGTCCCTGAAACCTATGGTTTTTCCAGTGAATTTCAAAGGTTTTTAAATGCTAATTTCTAACTATAACGTCCCTGAAACCTGTGGTTTTTCAGTGAATTTCTACGTTTTTAAAATGCTAATTTCTAACTATGCCTACATAGGTAGGACATATGCAGAAAGAGGAAGAAAGGCGCAGAAAGAAGCAACAGAAATGAAGAAAGAGGCAACAGAAGTCCAGAAAGATGAAGAAAGGTGCAGAAAGAAGCAAGAGATATGCAGAAAGAACCAACAGAGGTGCAGAAAGCGGCCTTGTTGCAAAGTCATCATGTGCCCCCAACTTTTTGCTGACTGGTACTGGTGGTAACTGACTCTGACTAACCAGGACCGGAGCCAGTGCTATGCTAAAAGACACTTAGAATACAGCGAAAAAACCTATATACACTAGGGTACACTATGGGTTGGGGTACCCCAGTGATTGGCATGACCTCCCATGTAAGGCCCTAGTACATAATAGGGCAGGGAGATTAAAACTACCTCTAAGTCAGAGATGCAGAAAGAAGCAAGAGCAGTGCAGAAAGAGCCAATAGAGGTGCAGAAAGAGGCAAGAGGGGTACAGAAAGAGACAAGAAAAGTGCAGAAAGAAGCAACAGAGGTACAGAAAGAAGCAAGAGAGGTGCAGAAACAGGCAGGAAAGGTGCAGAAAGAGGGAACAAGGGTGCAAAAAGAGGCAAGAGAGGTACAGAAAGAGGGAAGAGGGGTGCAAAAAGAGGCAAGAGTTGTACAGAAAGAAGCAAGTGAGGTGCAGAAAGAGGCAACAGAGGTGCAGAAAGACGCAAGAGAAGTGCAGAAACAAGCATGAGAAGTGCAAAAAGAGGCAAGAGAATTGCTGAAAGAAGCAACAGAGGTGTAGAAAGAAGCAAGAGAAGTGCAGAAAGAGGCAAGTGAGGTGCAGAAAGAAGCAAGAGCAGTGCAGAAAGAACCAACAGAGGTGCAAAAAGAGGCAAGAGGGGTGCAGAAAGAGGTAGGAGAGGTGCACAAAGAGGCAAGAAAGGTACAGAAAGCGGCAGGAGGGGTACAGAAAGAAGCAAGAGCAGTGCAGAAAGAACCAACAGAGGTGCAGAAATGGCAAGAGGGGTACAGAAAAAGGCAAGAAAAGTACAGAAAGAAGCAAAAGAGGTGCAGAAAGAGGCAAGAGGGGTGCAGAAAGAGGCAAGAGAAATGCAGAAAGAAGCAACAGAGGTGCTGAAAGAGGCAAGAGAGGTGCAGAAACAGACAAGAAAGGTGCAGAAAGAAGCAAGAGCAGTGCAGAAAGAAGCAAGAGAAGTGGAGAAATAGGGAAGAGGGGGGCAGAAAGAGGCATCAGGGATGCAGAAATTTGCAAAAGAGCTGCAGAAAGAAGCAAGAACTGTGCAGAAAGAACTAACAGAGGTGCAAAAAGAGGCAAGAGGGGTGCAGAAAGAGGTAGGAGAGATGCACAAATTGTCAAGAGAGGTACAGAAAGAGCAGGAGGGGTACAGAAAGAGGAAGAGAAGTGCAGACAGAAGCAACTGAGGTGCTGAAAGAGGCACGAAGGGTGTAGAAAGAGGCAAGAGAAGTGCAGAAAGAAGCAACAGAGGTACAGAAATAAGCAAGAGAGGTGCAGAAACAGGCAGGAAAGGTGCAGAAAGAGGGAACAAGGGAGCAAAATGAGGCAAGAGAGGTGCGGGAAGAGGGGTGCAGAAAGAGGCAAGAGAAGTACAGAAAAAAGCAAGAGAAGTGCAGAAAGAAGCAACAGAGGTATAGAAGAAGCAAGAGAAGTGCAGAAAGAGTCAAGTAAGGTGCAGAAAGAAGCAAGAGCTGTGCAGAAAGAACCAACAGAGGTGCAAAAAGAGGCAAGAGGGGTACAGAAAAAGGTAGGAGAGGTGCACAAAGAGGCAAGACAAGTACAGAAAGAGGCAGGAGGGGTGCAGAAAGAAGGAAGAGAAGTGCAGAAAGAAGCAACAGGTGCTGAAAGAGGCGCAATGGGTGCAGAAAGAGCAAGAGAAGTGCAGACAGAAGCAACAGAGGTACAGAAAGATTCAAGAGAGGTGCAGAAACATGCAGGAAAGGTGCAGAAAGAGGGAACAGGGGTGCATAAGGACGCAACAGAGGTGCAGAAAGAGAAAAAAGGGGTGCAATAATAGGCAAGAGGGTTCCAGAAAGAAGCAAGTGAGGTGCAGAAAGAGGCAACAGAGGTGCGGAAAGACGCAAGAGAGGTGCAGAAACAAGCAAAAGAAGTGCAGAAAGAGACAAGAGAATTGCGGAAAGAAGCAACAGAGGTGTGGAAAGAAGCAAGAGAAGTGCAGAAAGAGGCAAGTGAGGTGCAGAAAAAGGCAAGAGAGGTGCAGAAGATGGCAAGAGAACAGCAGAAAGAAGCAAGAGAGGTGCAGAAAGAGAGAAGACGAGTGCAGAAAGAGACAGCAGGGGTGCAGAGAGACAACAGGGGTGCAGAAAGAAGCAAGAGAGGTGCAGAAAGAGGCAATAGATGTGCAGAAAGAGGTGCATGAGGTGCAGAAGGAGGCAAGAAAACTGCAGAAAGAGGCAAGAGAGTTGCAGAAACAGGCAAAAGGGGTGCAGAAAGAGGGAACAGGTGTGTAGACAGAGGCAAGAGAGGTGCAGAAAGAGGGAAGAGGGGTACAGAAAGAAGAAAGTGAGGTTCAGAAAGAGGCAAGAGAGGTGCAGAAAGAGGCAATAGAAGTGCAGAAAGAGGCAAGTGAGGCGCAGAAGGAGGCAAGAGAACTGCAGAAAGAGGCAAGAGAGTTGCAGAAACAGACAAAAGGGGTGCAGAAACAACCAACAGAGGTGCAAAAAGAGGCAAGAGGGGTGCAGAAAGAGGTAGGAGAGATGCACAAATTGGCAAGAGAGGCCCAGAAAGAGGCAGGAAGGGTGCAGAAAGAAGGAAGAGAAGTGCAGAAAGAAGCAACTGAGGTGCTGAAAGAGGCGCAAAGGGTGCAGAAAGAGGCAAGAGAAGTGCACAAACAAGCAACAGAGGTACAGAAAGAAGCAAGAGAGGTGCAGAAACAGGCAGGATAGGTGCAGAAAGAGGGAACAAGGGTACAGAAAGAGGCAAGAGGGGTGCAGAAAGAAGCAAGTGAGGTGCAGAAAAAGGCAACAGAGGTGCAGAAAGAAACAAGAGAAGTGCAGAAACAAGCAAGAGAAGTTCAGAAAGAGGCAAGAGAATTGCTGAAAGAAGCAACAGAGGTGTAGAAATAAGCAAGAGAAGTGCAGGAAGAGGCAAGTGAGGAGCAGAAAGAAGCAAGAGCATTGCAGAAAGAACCAACAGAGGTGCAAAAAGAGGCAAGAGGGGTGCAGAAAAAGGTAGGAGAGGTGCACAAAGAGGCAAGACAAGTACAGAAAGAGGCAGGAGGGGTGCAGAAAGAAGGAAGCGAAGTGCAGAAAGAAGTAACAGGTGCTGAAAGAGGTGTGATGGGTGCAGAAAGAGCAAGAGAAGTGCAGAAAGAAGCAACAGAGGTACAGAAAGAGGCAAAAGAGGTGCAGAAACAGGCAGGAAAGGTACAGAAAGAAGGAACAGGGGTGCAGAAAAAAGCAAGAGATGTTCAGAAAGAAAAAAAGGGGTGCAAAAATAGGCAAGAGGGGTGCAGAAAGAAGCAAGTGAGGTGCAGAAAGATGCAACAAAGGTGCAGAAAGATGCAAGAAAGGTGCAGAAACAAGCAAGAGAAGTGCAGAAAGAGGCAAGAGAATTGCTGAAAGAAGCAACAGAGGTGTAGAAAGAAGCAAGAGAAGTGCATAAAGAGGCAGTGAGGTGCAGAAAGAGGCAAGAGAGGTGCAAAAAATGACAAGAGAACAGCAGAAAGAGGCAAGAGGGATGCAAAAAAGGGAAGAAGGGTGCAGAAAGAAGCAAGAGAAGTGCAGAAAGAAGCAAGAGAGGTGCAGAAAGAGGGAAGACGAGTGCAGAAAGTGACAACAGGGGTGCAGAAAGAGACAACAGGGGTGCAGAAAGAAGCAAGAGAGTTGCAGAAACAGGCAAAAGGGGTGCAGAAAGAGGGAACAGGTGTGCAGAGAGAGACAAGAGAGGTGCAGAAAGAGGGAAGAGGGGTACAGAAAGAAGAGAGTGAGGTTCAGAAAGAGGCAAGAGAGGTACTGAAAGAGGCAATAGAAGTGAAGAAAGAGGCAAGTGAGGTGCAGAAGAAGGCAAGAGAACTACAGAAAGAGCCAAGAGAGTTGCAGAAACAGGCAAAAGGGGTGCAGAAAGAACCAACAGAGGTGCAAAAAGAGGCAAGAGGGGTGCAGAAAGGGGCAAGAGAAGTGCAGAAAGAGGCAAATGAAGTGCAGAAAGAAGACAGTGAGGTGCAGAAAGAGGAAGAAAGGTGCAGAAAGATGCAAGAGAAATGCAGAAAGAGGCAAGAGAGGCACAGAAAGAAGAGAGGATTGTGCACCATTAGTACCAATTTAACATCCACATTTAGCAATAAGTAACACGTGACCATTCCAGCTTTGCAAAGGGCCTTCCACCACGCTGTAACACGTGAAGCTGCATTTTTGGGAACATTTGAGCCGTTTGAGCTAGAAACAAGGCTTTTTTTGTTCAAATCTGTAGATAAAGCAGCAGATTTTGGAATATTTGGCAAATGCGATTTTTTTTTAATTATGTGACAATTGGTGCAGCCAAACAGTTGCATAATTCCACTGTCCTGCTCATACCTCCGACTAGTTCCAGAAGTGCTCCTCAGTGGTTCCTTCTTTTTTTGTGTCTCATTGAGTTTATAGCTTAGCTTCTATGGAAACGAGGAAGTCTAAACCTGAGGTTACCACTCCACAAACACAGACTACAATACCACATAATTACTCTCCAAAACACATAATCCCACTCCACATAATTCCTATACACTAAATACCACATACTTTCTATTCACATAATTTCACTGAACAACATACCACATAATTCCACTACACACAATGTACATCCACTCTACACCAAAAAACATTAGTAAAAAACTTTTACATTTACAACGCCAATAGCTCTTACTCTCGCAAATGCGAAACCTATTACATTGCAAATGCTTCTTTAACTAGTAGTCACGTTTGCAGAGTGGTAGAGAAAGGGTGCTGGGCCTCCGACCAGCGCTCAGGAATTCCTCTGCGTAGAACTTACAGGAGGTACCAGGAGGGCTTCTTGGCCCCCAAAGTCCCTCAGGAGTAAAGTGGACTTCATTCCCCATCCCGTTTTCTGCCAGAAGGCCTGTTTGCAGAGTGATGGAGAAAGGGGGCGTGGCCTCCGAAGACGTCTTAGCAATCCTAATGTGTGGGACTTACTGGAGGTAACAAGAGGGGTAGTTGGCCCCCAAGGACATCCTTGGGGCCAACTACCCCTCCTATTACCTCCAGTAAGTACCACACAGCAGGATTGCTAAGTTCTCATAACAGGCCACGCCCCCTTTGCCCACCACTCTGCAAACACGCTCCCTAGCGCGCTCTTGGATGGGGATTAAAGTCCATTTCGCTGCTGGGGATCCTTAGGGGCCTACTAGCCTACCTCTTACCTCCAGTAAGCCCCACACAGTGGGATTGCTGAGAGGTGGACACAGGCCGTGCCCCCTTTCTCCACCACTCTGCAAACGTGCCTCCTGGCGTGCTCTTGGTTGGGGGATGAAGTCCCCTTTCCTCATGAGGGTCCCTGGGGGCCAACTAGCCCACCAGGTACCTCCAGTAAGCCCCACACAGCTGGATTGCTGAGAGTGGTCTGAGGCCACGCCCCCTTTTTACACCACTCTGCAAACGTGCCTCCTGGTGCACTGCTGCTCGGGGATGAAGTCCACTTGTGTCCTGAGGTCCTCAGGACACAAGAGGACCTCATCGCCCCACCAGCTAATATTGCTGAAGAAAGGTTGCAAAAGATTGGAGATGGACTGGAGAAAGACTTTAGATCCCTTACTTAAAGAGAGATATAGACAAGCGATCAGAAGCTACCATTTGAAAATAAAAGAGGCTCAAACAGTGTTCTTCGAGAACAAGATTATACAGGTGCCAATGTCCTCCAAAGAGTTGTTTAGAGTGGTAAGATCCTTAACCACGATAAATCAAGACACCTCTCACCACCAAGCCTCAAAAGAGAAATGTAACGCACTAGCCACTTATTTTCATATAAAGGTTGCAGATATCGACAGCTCCCTACAGGGGAAATCAACTCTGTACGACCCTGCCATCTCAGAATCAGGTCACCAGGAGGCTGCAACCCCTGTCCTATCCTTCATCCCAGATCTGGATACCGACACAGTTCAAATGATTGTCAAAGAGATTAGATCAGGCTCCCCTTTAGATCCAGCGCCTCCACATATCCTGGCAAAGGCTATGGAGGTCCTATTGCCTTCAATAGTTGATATGCTAAATCTCTCCCTTCAGACAGGTAGAGTCCCTGCTGCTTGGAAGCAAGCAGTAGTTAAACCGCTGCTAAAGAAACCAAATTTGGATGCAGCCTTACCTGAGAATTTCCATCCAATATCATTGCTCCCATTTAATAGTAAAATCTTGGAGAAGCATGTTAACAAAACTGTGTCCCAATTCCTGGAAGATCACCTCAGGTTACACCCCACACAGATGGGTTTACACCCACAGCATAGCACGGAATCGGCTTTACTAGCGGTAACTGAGGAATTAAAGATGACCCTTGATCAGGGGGTATCCGCTGCGATACTTCTGCTAGATTTAAGTGCAGCATTTGATACGGTGGATCATGGATTGCTGGCACATAGACTAAGTGAAACAGGTATTCAGGGCAAAGCATTGGAATGGCAAAAATCCTTTCTGGAGGATAGGTCCTTTCAAGTCAAGGAGGCCAACTTCTTATCTGACAGCAAACCCCTGAGATGCGGCGTACCACAGGGCTCGTCACTAAGCCCCACATTGTTCAATGTTTATATGCAGCCATTAGCTGATATAGTACAGGAATATGGGATCTCAGTTACTTCTTATGCTGACGACACCCAGTTGGTGGCATCATTGGACTCCAGGACCAATGGAGAGTCAGGTCAGCTGGCCCCTTGCCTAGAACAAGTAGTCAAATGGATGACAGGGAGCTGTCTGAAATTAAACGGGGACAAGACCGAAATGATGGTCCTTGGTAATGCAGGTATACCTAGGCCCCTAGTAAGCTGGCCCGACTGCCTAGGGATGGCCCCAGCCCCCAAGACGGCCATTAAGAATCTTGGTTTCTGGTTGGATCAGGAGCTGACCATGGAGACCCAAGCAAGGAAGGAGGCAGGCACGTGCTTTGGGCTATTAAGAATGCTTCATAAGATCCTCGTGCTTATCCCTGTACAGTTAAGGAAAATGGTCATACATTCCTTGGTCACCTCAAGACTGGACTGTGGGAACTCGCTCTTTCTGGGATCACTTAAATATGTCATTAGGAAGTTACAAGTAGTCCAGAATGCAGCGGTCAGACTCCTGTGTCAAATTCCCATGAAAGAATCAGTCTCAGAACACCGTAGAAGCTTACATTGGCTTCCGATTGAAGCGAGAATCAGGTTTAAAACACTTTGCCTAACCCACAGAGCAATAAATAATAAAGGGCCCAGCAAGATTAAGAAACTGGTGTGCCTACATCTCCCCAACAGATGTCTGAGATCAGGCTCTGAGCGCCTGCTAAAAACCACCAGAATAAAAAGGGCCAGATGGGGGAAAAGAGCTTTCTCCCACCTGGCGCCGAAGCTGTGGAACTCACTCCCGCGGGAGTTCAGATTCACATCCTCAGAGACATCATTCAGAAAAAAGCTGAAAACATGGTCGTTTACCGAGGTCTACTAACTGCCTGTTCCTCGCTGTCATTCATCAGTCCACTGATTAGCGCTGGGAAGCCTTTGGGTAGCTACGCACTCTATAAATCCCATTAACATTAACATTAACCAGCAGTGCGACAAGAGGCGCGTTTGCAGAGTGGTGTAAAAAGAGGCGTGGCCTTGGACCACCTCTCAGCAATCCCACACTGTGGGGCTTACTGGAGGTACCTGGTGGGTTAGTTGGCCCCAGGGACCCTCAGGAAGGAAGGGGACTTAATCCCCCAACTTAGAACATGCCAGGGGGCGAGTTTGCAGAGTGGTGCAGGGAGGGGGCGGGGCCTCGGCGATATGCCGTCTTTTTTTATTTTTTATTTTAGGAAGAGGGGCTGTGTCCCCCCTTCCCTTTATTTTTTTTGGGCCCTGGGGACCCCATCCCCCAGGGCCTGAGCATTTTTTGTTGTTTATTTTTTTTAAACAAAACGGGAGGGGGGGCTGCGCGGCCCTCCTCCCATGGCTGATTTCGGCCCCGGGGACCCCATCCCCGGAGCATGGCCACATATTTATTCTTTTTTTTTTTTTAAATGTAAGGAGGGGGGCTGCGCGGCCCCCATCCTGAGGCCATTATTGGCCCCGGTGACCCCATCCCCCGGGGTTGTGCCTCAATCTTTTTTTTTTGTATTTTTTAATTTTTAATTAGGGAGGGGGGCTGCGTGGCCCCCCTCCCCAGGGCCACTTCTGGCCCTGGGGACCCCATCTCCCGGGGATGGCCCTCAGCATTGGGGACCGTGACGGGAGCCCCAATGACCCCACGGTCCCTGTCGGCTCCCCGCCTCCTGCGGGAGCCGGCATTTCTTTTGGGCAAGGGGAGCTGCTAACATGCAGCTCCCCTTGTCCAAAAGCAATCTGCTTTGCTTCTTTGAAGTGAGAGCAGGTTTCCTGCTCCCGCTTCCAAGAAGCAAAGCAGTGTTTGCTATGGCAGGGCAGGAGCCCCCCAAGCATTTTTTTACAAGCCCCGGGGAGATGGCGGTCCCCGGGGCTGTGGGGAGGCTGCGTGTCCCCCATATAATTAGCATAGCCCCAGGGAGGTGGCAGTCCCCGGGGCTGCGGGGGCCCCCACAGGCCCCCAGTATATATGTTTACTCATTGCCCCGGGACCTGGCCCACCTGGGGGCTTATAGAAAACGAAGCGCGGGAGCCTGGGCTTCGTTTTTTTAAAATTTTCTCGGCCGGATTCACGCACCCAGCGCGAATTCAGCTGATTGTTTAAAAAAATGCTTTTTTTGGACCTGGGGGTCCTTGTTGAACCCCCTGAGCAGGCCTAGGGGGTCAGGGTGTTTCTACCCTGCCCCCTTTTCTTGTTTTTCACCTTTTTTGTACTGTTTTCTTGTGACTCGGTGTTAGAAGGTGGTTCTAACACTATGGGCCGCCCGGATGTTTCGCTTTTTGAGCACCTAGGTGTTGAGGTTTTACTGTGGGAGAGCCTCATAAATTGGGACTCATCCACAGTGAACTCATGATGAAAGAGACTGCATGTGGATTTTACTGGTGTCCCCCTAGCTTGACTAGGCCGCTGCGCAGCAGCTGGAGTAAGGGGCACCGGGCTGGTTACATGCAGACACCTGTGTACATGCGTGTGCACACGTGTAGGGGCTGCGCAGGGGAGATTCTTAGTGTGCGCAGTCCGGGAGCAGCTACAAAGTGAATGGTGGGGCAGGGCTTATGCAGAATTGGGTGGTGACACGGAATAGGCCTTACATGCTAGGAAGGAACATGCCAGGGAAAGTCAGTGTGCTTTACTGTGTTTTTCACTTCATTATTCCCCTATGGGGATGTGGAGCCCATGTGCTAGATTAACTTCCATAAGGCCTACAGATTCCAGACACGCACTAAAGTCCCCTGTAGCGGATGTGAAAAGGAGTATTCTGCAGAGTCCCAAGTCATATTTGTACTGCTTTTGGGTCATCCAGAAATGTCATATTTCTCTGAGTCTCTGGATGGGGTCTGGCCCTGGCAGGTTAGATTAATGACCTTTCTTCCCAGAGCGAAGATCTTCCCTCCAAGGAAAGAAGATAGGTGGAGCTACAGTCTAATCCATCAGCAGCTGTCGCTGGGTGCCAGGCACCAAGCTGAACCAAGGTGAAGGCAGCACGGGGGAAAGGGTCTTGTTTCAGAGACCATGTGGCCAGAGACCCTGGACGACGCCATTTTGAACCAGCCCAGAGGCTGGACAAGAAGGAGGGAGCAGGGGCAGGGAAGTGATGTGGCGCTGTTGGATAGGACCAACAGAGACTTCCTGCCAGCCCCCTACTCAACTTTTAAAAAGTGCTTGCACAGGAAGAGAAGCTCTCTCTGGGGTGTGGTCTGCTGAGGCAGAAGGTGCTGGAGCCTGGCAATGGGCAGTTGGAAGGAGGTACCCCCTGACTGCCCCCAGGCCCCTAACAGTGCCAGAAGAAGAGCCCAGGACCGGTGCGCAGAAGCAGGAGCCTCTGCGCAGGGAGAAGAGAGGCCCAGGAGGAGAACCAGGCGAAAGTCTGGCGCAGGGAGCCAGTGAAGACCGCTCCCTGCAGAATGCACCCTCTTGGAGTCCCAGAGGGCAAAGGAGAGTGCTCCCAGTGGCTGGGGGCCGCCGCCAGGAGGAAGAAGACACGGAAATGGGGCCGATCGGACCTCCAGGGGCTGAGATATGGCCCCCGGAAGGTAGGCGACCTTTGACCCCTAATCGGACCGACGACAAAGCGCGTGGGGCTCCGCCGCCGGTCTCCAAGATGCCCCTGGGGTGGGTCAGGTCCCGGGGGCTGCCCCCAAAGAGGAGTAAAGACGGGGAGCGCCGTCGCGCTCCCCGTGAAGGTGCCCAGCTGGGGACCAGGAGCCCACCCTGGCCCCACCGAAGACGGGGGCGGGGGGAGCGCCGTCGCGCCCCCCGTGAAGAGTGGTCAAAGGGGGCCCGGGACCCCATCCCTGGGACCCGAAGTCAAGTCGGGGAGCGCCGTCGCGCTCCCCGTGAAGATTCCCCCTGCGGGGGGCCAGGAGCCCACCCTGGCCCCCACCAAAGCGAAGCAGCCGGGGAGCGCCGTCGCGCTCCCCGTGATGAGGAGGAGGGGCCCGGGACCACATCTCCGGGCCCCAAAGTGACCGGATGGAGGGGAGCGCCGTCACGCCCCCCCCGAAGATGCCCGGGGGCCCGGGACCCCATCCCCGGGCCCCGAAGACTGAAAGAAGACCGGGGGAGTGCCGCCGCACTCCTCCGCGGTCCAGCCGGACCGGAGGACGAGGACACGTCTGCCCGCGGGAGCGGGCAGACCAGAGGTCCCAGCCGGCTCCCGCGGCAGCACACGTGGGTGCTGGCCGCGCGGGAGCCGGCGGGGGCAGCCGGGGGTGGGCTCCCCAGGCTGCCCTCCAACGATGAAGACAGGCGGGGGTCCCGGGTGGGACCGAGACCCCAAAAGAAGAGGTGCAAGGGGCCCGGGCGGGACCGGGCCCCGAAATGTGCAGAGCGGCCGGGGGTAGGCTCCCGAGCCGCATTCCCTTACCTGGGGGTCCGGGTGGGACCGGGCCCCCACCGAGGCCTGAAGATGCGGCAAAGCCGCCAGCAACTCCGCGCAGCTCTCCCCGGCACAGCGGGAGAGCCGCTCATCTATTATGCGGAAAGCGGAGCCTTGCTAGGCATTTCAGAATCAAGTGTTTTGATGCTTGTGGTGGCCCCAGGAGGACGGGGTCACCACCAACTTGGTGCAAGGGTGCTGGGGGAGCTGCTGGAGAAGCGCAGTCTCCCCCAGTACGAAGAGAAAAGTCCCACCCTAAGTGACTTGGGGACTTAAACAGGGTAACCCCTCAAGGGCTCAGCTTCCATTTAACACCTTCTGGGCTGGAACTTTTGTTCTACAGCTGAGGGTGTGTTTTGAAGTGCTTCATGGAGTGAAGGGCTGAGTTGGGGATGTCTGGAGAAGGGCATCCCCTGGAGGAGAAGAGGTGTAATTGCACCAGAACTGCATTTACTCACGGTTATTCCTTTTTAGGTTGAGCCTCGAGTAGCGCACAAGCGCTGCTAGGCGAAGACTTTATGTAAGGGGGTTTCCAAAGCTGACCAAACGCTCGTGCGTCGTGGCCTTTTTCGGGCGGTTACCCGCGCTGCAGACATGTGTTTCCAATTATCGTGCCCAGACGCGGGCGCGATAATTGGAAACACCTTCCGGGAAAAGGCCATGACGCACGAGCGTCTGGTCAGCTGAGCAGGCTTCCGCGCTCGCTGGCCCTCGCCCCCGCTCCTCTCTTGTTATCGAAATGCGGCCTGTTTCTCTCGCTCTTCTTTTAATGAAATCGGAACGCTCCGAAATACTTCTTAACTCGTTCCTTTTCCTTTAAATAGCGTCACAGAAGACCTTTCAGTTTCATCAACGCCGGGGTTTTTGCAGGCACAGCCTGGAATACAGACTAACACATAGCTGCCAAGGTTTCAGATTGCTATGTGTGACATTTTCATAATTTTACTTGAATTATGAGTGACATTTCAACGACTATGAGTGACACTTTGACGCAAGCAAAATCAAAGTAATGAAGATGAGGGAAACATAATTAAATATCAGAAATGACACCCATTTGAGCAACGAGAAACTCCAAGATCTTAAAACTGCTGGAAAACACCAGAAATAAGGAGTGCGAGGCACACATTACAGACAACCAGGACATTGTATTTATCCTTAACTATAGTAGTGATTGTTCACCCCTAATAAAAGTGATTACCAGCACTGCTGAGCGGTGTCCACCCCAGTTGGAACACCACTGCCTGCTGCCCAGCCCCACAGCACCAGATCTACTGTAGGCTGCGAGTAAGGCAGTCCCAGAGCTACTATATACAGGCTCTTGACTTAAACTAATTGGTGCTGGCCGCGCTGAAAGTTGACAGGCACCAGTGTGATCATTGCACGCTGGCGCTGTCTGCACTGATTAGGGCTGCCTGGGCCTCCGGTGCCATCTTGGTCCTGGTAGGAGGTATCTCAGGCCAATTCTGTAGGAATCTATGTGCTGCCAACAGTGGTTCGTGAGATTGTGCCAAGCGGTTTTGTGGCCTGGCAGGTTATGTTGGCCTTGAAGGGTAGTGCATCACTGCCTGCTGCCCGGCCCCGCGGTGCCGGATCGCGCTGGCGGGCTGCGGCTGTCACAAGGTAATTCCAAGCTGAACACCGGGGTGTTAGCTGTCGCCGCAGTGGGCCATGCGGAGAGCTAGACGGACCGGCGTTGGTGTGGCTGCGCGCTGGCGCTATCATGGTTGGGTAAATGTTAAGTGAATCAGTCACTTACTTGGTTTTGCTCCTACTGTGGCCGCGGCAACTGCTCCAGTGGCAAGCGTCAGCTCGGCCACGATTCTGGGCCTGGCTCCGCAACTCTGCTTGCACTTTGGTGTAAACTTCTGCTCCGACACCGGCTCACTCGTCAGCCGGCGCCTCGGACGGCTCCCTTCATTCACGTGCTGGATTATTTTTACATAATTAATGCGCTATGCAAGGAGCAGCGCTGCCATAGCCAGTGTAGCTGCTGTTTGCCCAAACTTTTCAATTTAAGTGGCCGCTCGTCGCGCAGCCGCGGCAGCAGGAGGTCACGTGACCGCACCTCCTATTTTGTGCCACAAACCTCACCCCCAGGCTAGGTAGTAGCCAATCACATCCGGATAATGGGCAGGCCCCGGCGCCCTGGTGAGTGTGGGCTGAGTGTCAGTTTCACAGCCTGCCGCGCGGCGCCGCGGGCGGGGCCGGGAATATTAATTAAGGCTGCCTGGCAGGCGCGCCTGAGGCCGCAAATTGTAACAAATGTAGCTAGCAGCACTGCAGCACTCTGACTTCCAGCCAGAGCTGCGATCCTTAACTGTTTATGAGCCAGAGAGCGCTCAGCGGCCTGGCGGCAAGTGACTCTGCTGGGAGCAGCAGAGCGGCGGCGTGCTAGTAGTAGCACCCAAGACAGTGGCATTAAAATGCGTGACAAAGCATTTCAGTGCGGTGATGCGGAACACCACACTGAAATGCGTTAGTGTCACACATGATGCGTGATACTTGGCAGGACTGCTAACAGCTCCAAGACCCGAATCAGCAATCAAAAATGCAGAGAGTCCTCGGTGTGTCCTGATCATTTATGTGCTGCAGAGCTGCGGAGGACACTACACACTGCATACTTCTGGAAGCAGCTCGTCTCCCTGAACATCCGGAAGTCTCCAGGACTGGCTCATCGATGCATAGAACATCAAAAAGATATCAGAGCTGATAACCGGTGCGCGGGTCGCACTTGCATCGTGAAAAGCCCGTACCTACGCTCGAATTTCCTTGAAATAAATAGGGAGACTTCTCGATGTGAACGCATTTACACTGTAAGAATCCTGTGAGGCTAAGACCGCTTTTCGTGGATCTAGAGGGATTTATGAGGATCGGTTACAAGGCCATTATATTCCACAGACACCGAGCACCTGAGCAGCGCACGGCGGGATAGGAGTAAACGGGCTGGTTTTGCTGGGGCACAGAAGTAAACGGGGTGGTATTGCTGTAGTACAGGAATAAACGGGCTGGTGTTGCTGGGGCACAGGAGTAAACAGGGTGGTGTTGCTGGGGCACATGAATAAACGGGCTGGTGTTGCTGGGGCACAGGAGTAAACGGAGTGGTAGTCCTGAAGTGAAAAATTAAACCTTGTGGTGCTGATAGAAACAGCAAAGGGGCATTACAAATGAACAGTTACATTGAGGTTGCAGGACGGAGTTTGGGGGTCGGTGGGGGTCTCGCCTAGTAGTGAAGAAGTTGAGTGACTCGGAGGCGGTGGGACTGGGTGCAATATAGAGAGCCAGGGCTGGTGATCGGCATGACAGCTGCAGGGAGGCTGCTTAGGAGGCGGGGCTGAGAGCAGGGATACCCTGGGACCTGGGGCAAGAATGGCACACTGGTCTTTGAGAATGCCAGTGCCGAGGAGAAGTGAGTGTGGGTGCACGACTGGCACAGCTGGGAAGGACACCTGTTGGTGAAAGCGGCACAGCTGGGGGGTTAGGACACATTGACTCTCTGGGGATTCCCACTGCTGGGCGAGGGGGACGCGCACTAATGCCGAGCTTCAGTAACCCCAGGCTTCTCTCCACAGCCCTTCGCGCCAGTCTAGGGATCAAAGGTGATAAGCACAGGTAAGCCCCGGGAAACCCTCAGACAGCATGAGTGAGTGAATGAATGAGTGAGACCATTCAGAAAGAGCTCACTAAGGACCAAAACCATCTCTTGGCGCCCAGAAAACTGTATCCTCTGGTGTGCAGGCCAGTTTGGAGGTGTGTGTGTGTGTTGGGAAGAGTGGGTGAGGGGGGGGGATGAAAATGTGATTATTTTTCTATTTGTTTTTCAATCAGAGATGGAAAGTACATCGTAGTTTTCATTGACAGAGTAAATATGCCTAAAAACAAATCCTAAACTCTACAAATATGTAGTTGTATACCTAAGTATGTTGTGCGTTTACTTCTATTTTAATGTAAACATGATTTTATTGTGTTACCAGAAACCCCTCGGTGGCATTACTGCATCGTAATGCGTTTACCTTGCATGCAGCATATGTCTTTCTATATCTATACACGTGAAGGTATTTAATCCATGCCAGTAGAAATAGAAGTTATTTGCAAAAACACGCATCCACACGCTCCTTTCCACAGATCAAAGGACACATTTCATGTCATTATAAATCACCCAAGAGTAAATGTTGAAAAGACGGATTTAATGATTTTTGGTAATAAAAGCAATATTACTACAGAGTCATTACATACTAAACTATTAGACGACATTTACTCTTATAACTACCAGACAACCCAGTTTACAACAAATTTCAGCCTCACTCATTTTGGCAACATTAGTTAAATTCAATCAAGTATATGGAGGACTCACGTGCTCTACTCATTAAAGCTTACATGGGCAAAATACTACTGACAGCAATCACTCTACGGATGTGAAATCCAATGTCTTGATTCCAGCCTGCATATGGTGTTTATAGAGTGCAGATGCCTTAAACTAATTATAAACACACCCTTGCGTTATACAGACATTGCATAGAAAATTAAATCTTACCGCCTTAACAGAAATAACGGTAATTTTTATGTTGCCCTTCTTTTACAAGCTAACTTTGCATGACATTCCAAACAAAATTTTAAGTCTATGTTGGATGGAGGTGGGGTAAAGTTAAAGGAAATAGGCTAGAACGCTTGTAAACTATATAAGCTGCCTGAAAAACAAGCATTGGCATAGCCAATATGTCTCGCCTTTGGGACCTTATAAGTGTTTAGCCATGCAACAGTTGATGTTGTTGCACCAAGGATATTGTGCTGCATAACTAAATACTTATAAGGTCCCAAAAGCGAGACCTATTGGCTATGCCAATGCTTGTTAGAGGGACTGAGGGTCACATATGTAATGTGAAGGTACCTGTGTAAGGTGATGTCATAAGCAAAGTGGGTTATGTTGCCAGACACTCCTGCTAGGGTGTCTGGCTGGATATGCGTAATCCTGTGATTTCATCTGTGATGCCTTTAGGGGCTGTAATTGAAACGCATTTTAATGTCCAACAAATGTGCTGAGTACTGTCATTCTAAAGTGTGCGTAAACATGTATTTTTGCTGCTGCGCTTAAGTGAGGAACAACCCAGACTGTTAGCCCTGAATATGTAGGGGTGCATACTGTATGGTCAATATAAGATGCTCAGTCAGGGTTATGTGTCACTAGGGCAGGTGAACCTATTTTTAATGCGTGTTGAGGTAATGGGGTGGGTCGCCACTGGGATGGTGCCAGTGCGCAGGGCCCTCGCTCCAGGTTATGCTCAACACACTGCATTAGGGCTCAAGATGATGTGCATACATGGGAGTGGTGGTACTAGACCCCACCCCCCCTTTTGGGAGGGGGAGATGTTACGCAATGTCACAAAGTAATTCCAACAGCTTATGTATATTTGTAAATTGGTGCATAGTATTGAGTAGTGTGTGTGTTTAATAAATGTACTCTTACTTTTATAAAGCAAAGTACAGACTGGACAATCAATTATTGAGTGTTATTTCTGCGCCACTGCAAATGGCGATTACTAGCCCACACCACCTCCCTTGAGTAAAGCCTCAGACTGCTCTGCAACGCTACCCTCTGAGAGTCAGGCGCTACAATTGGGTGTTTGGTTCCCAGTGAAGGACAAATGTACTAATGTTATTTGTGCAGGCCTCACAGATACTGCCTCGTTTTCCAACATTGGTGTCTAGCGGCGGGAATCACAGTATCCCATTCTGGTGCGCAGTTATCGCATTTGATAAGTCCAGTTTTGCCACACATTATCTATGCAGTAATGAGCAAATGGAAGAGCGCAAGGCTCTGAGAAAGGTTCAAAGTTTTGGTTAGGTGAACTAAAGGTATGGGAAAGGAAAGCCCCGCGCACATACGTGTCATGTGAAGATATTATGGTTGAATTGTAAACTGTATTGATATGACCGCGCTATGTTGATTATCATGTGCTAGCGGGATGGTGCTTTCCAGGAAATGATTGCATACAAATGTTCTGAGCCATATTGTACACCTTTGAACCCTAACACTACATACACTAGACCTGCATGAGGAGGGTGTCTCCTCAAGAGATAGGGACAGCAACTGATACCTACATCACAGGTAGGGGTGTAGGGGTGGATTGACCTTTGTAGGGGACAGGAGAGAGAGGGGGTCCTGGGAAATTCCCGCGCTTTTAAGGGCAGGGAGGGTTTCCACACAAGGGGCCCCAGGTGTCCTTCCCCCGCTGAAATATTACTTGCCATTGGCGCAGGCCAAAACCACTGGAAGGGTGGGGCAGGAGGTTTCTTTACCCCAGGTAGTAACGCCCCAGGGGTTCCCATGGTGGGGGACCCCAAGAAACGTTTCCCATGGTGGGAGGAGGGTGTGGTAAAGTTGGGTGTCCGGCAGGCCCCCCAGGTTAACTGGTGGGGAGTTGAGCGACCCAGGAGTGGCCTCTGGTAGTGGGTGGCCCCAAAGGAGGGTAGTTCTTGAGTGATGGTGTGTAGTGGTAGCCCCTAGGTACCCTAGGTGGGCGAGGTAACTGACCCAGTGGAGATCGGAGTGGGCGTGATGTACTCCCTAGTTTCCAGGTGAAGGGTTAGTGGTGGACCCTGAGGCGTCAGGGTCGGGTGGACGGTGACCAGTCCGGTAGGTCCTGTGGGTCTTGAACCCAAGGACCAGGAGCATGGGGGTGTTCCCTAGCTCAGGGCAGGAGGTGGACTTCTGCAAGGTAGTACCACCCTGAACACAGGTGGGGCCTATCTTAAGTGACGGGACCCTGTGGTTCGCAAAGGGGTGGTGCAGGCCTAGCCGGGATCTTTAGGGTTCCTGGCTTGGAGTGGTCGTGCTACCCTGAAGGCAGGTGGGGCCTATCTTAAGGAGGGGACCCTGCTCTTCATAAGGGGTGGTGCAGGCCATCCGGGGACCATGTAGGTCCCTGGGCGGTCTCCCAAGGTGCTGCTGGGAGACTGGGGAGGGCCATGAGAGGTGGGCCTGGGTCTAGCTAACTCGGGGCCCACAGGCTCTCTAAGGGTACTCTGGGAGGAGAGCGCGCCTCTCAGAGGGAAGGGTGCATAGGCCCTGTTCTCGCAGCGGAGAACAAGGAAGGGGTCTAGGTTCCCGGGGTAGTTTCCGTGGGGAGCTACTGACGGGGGGAATGAGCTGTAGGATGTCTTACGGGGCACCCTCAGTGTTCCTCCCTGGCACTGCCAGTGTGGTACTGAGGCCGGTCTGAGGTCCTATCAGGGAGCCAGGCCAGTGGCCAAAGGGTGATTTTCTGTGTGGGGAAAGCACGAGTGGCTGTACTTTCTTTAGGGAAGCCAGTCGTCCCGAAAGGGTGGTGGCAGCAGAATGACCTCAGCGGCAGGCTGAGGGTGAGGGTCCAGAGAGGTTGCATCTTTGGGGTGCAAGGACCAAACGGAGAGAGGGTACTGGTTGGAACAAACTCCAGAAGGGAGACCAGCTAGTGACCCAGGGGAGGGGATGTAGACCCGTCCCGGAAGACCGCAATGGTGCTGAGGCACTGGACCCTTGTCCAGAGAAGGGGTAGGCATAGTGTTGCATGCCCAAGGGCAAAGGTGGGCCTAGTGAGGCCAAGTCCATGTAGACCATGAGTGACCTAGAGGTATCTAACCTAGAGCCCGGAGGGTTCTTAGGGTAGTCTGGGATCCCTGTCATGGGTGGAGATTTCATGGATGGGAGGAGTTGGTGGTCTGAGCGGATAACTGGTGAGTAAGGGGGGTCTGGTCAGAACCCCTTATAACTAGTTATCGCTGACTACGGGAAGAATACCCATGTAGGGTGGCTACTTCTTCCCTGTAGGAATCAGCTGGGCACGGCGTGTGTTAGAAGGTGGTTCTGACACTATGGGCCGCCCGGATTTTTCGCTTTTTGAGCACCTAGGTGTTGAGGTTTTACTGTGGGAGAGCCTCATAAATTGGGACTCATCCACAGTGAACTCATGATGAAAGAGACTGCATGTGGATTTTACTGGTGTCCCCCTAGCTTGACTAGGCCGCTGCGCAGCAGCTGGAGTAAGGGGCACCGGGCTGGTTACATGCAGACACCTGTGTACATGCGTGTGCACACGTGTAGGGGCTGCGCAGGGGAGATTCTTAGCGTGCGCAGTCCGGGAGCAGCTACAAAGTGAATGGTGTGGCAGGGCTTATGCAGAATTGGGTGGTGACACGGAATAGGCCTTACACGCTAGGAAGGAACATGCCAGGGAAAGTCAGTGTGCTTTACTGTGTTTTTCACTTCATTATTCCCCTATGGGGATGTGGAGCCCATGTCCTAGATTAACTTCCATAAGGCCTACAGATTCCAGACACGCACTAAAGTCCCCTGTAGCGGATGTGAAAAGGAGTATTCTGCAGAGTCCCAAGTCATATTTGTACTGCTTTTGGGTCATCCAGAAATGTCATATTTCTCTGAGTCCCTGGCTGGGGTCTGGCCCTGGCAGGTTAGATTAATGACCTTTCTTCCCAGAGCGAAGATCTTCCCTCCAAGGAAAGAAGATAGGTGGAGCTACAGTCTAATCCATCAGCAGCTGTCGCTGGGTGCCAGGCACCAAGCTGAACCAAGGTGAAGGCAGCACGGGGAAAGGGTCTTGTTTCAGAGACCATGTGGCCAGAGACCCTGGACGACGCCATTTTGAACCAGCCCAGAGGCTGGACAAGAAGGAGGGAGCAGGGGCAGGGAAGTGATGTGGCGCTGTTGGATAGGACCAACAGAGACTTCCTGCCAGCCCCCTACTCAACTTTTAAAAAGTGCTTGCACAGGAAGAGAAGCTCTCTCTGGGGTGTGGTCTGCTGAGGTGGAAGGTTCTGGAGCCTGGCAATGGGCAGTTGGAAGGAGGTACCCCTGACTGCCCCCAGGCCCCTAACAGTGCCAGAAGAAGAGCCCAGGACCGGTGCGCAGAAGCAGGAGCCTCTGCGCAGGGAGAAGAGAGGCCCAGGAGGAGAACCAGGCAAAAGTCTGGCGCAGGGAGCCAGTGAAGACCGCTCCCTGCAGAATGCACCCTCTTGGAGTCCCGGAGGGCGAAGGAGAGTGCTCCCAGTGGCTGGGGGCCACCGCCAGGAGCAAGAAGACACGGAAATGGGGCCGATCGGACCTCCAGGGGCTGAGATATGGCCCCCGGAAGGTAGGCGACCTTTGACCCCTAATCGGACCGACGACGAAGTGCGTGGGGCTCCGCCGCCGGTCTCCAAGATGCCCCCGGGGTGGGTCAGGTCCCGGGGGCTGCCCCCAAAGAGGAGTAAAGCCGGGGAGCGCCGTCGCGCTCCCCGCGAAGGTGCCCAGCTGGGGACCAGGAGCCCACCCTGGCCCCACCGAAGACGGGGGCGGGGGGAGCGCCGTCGTGCCCCCCGTGAAGAGTGGTCAAAGGGGGCCCGGGACCCCATCCCCGGGACCCGAAGTCAAGTCGGGGAGCGTTGTCGCGCTCCCCGTGAAGATTCCCCCCGCAGGGGGCCAGGAGCCCACCCTGGCCCCCACCGAAGCGAAGCAGCCGGGGAGCGCCATTGCGCTCCCCGTGATGAGGAGGAGGGGCCCGGGACCCCATCTCCGGGCCCCGAAGTGACCGGATGGAGGGGAGCACCGTCGCGCCCCCCCCCCGAAGATGCCCGGGGGCCTGGGACCCCATCCCCGGGCCCCGAAGACTGAAAGAAGACCGGGGGAGTGCCGCCGCACTCCCCCGCGGTCCAGCCGGACCGGAGGACGAGGACACGTCTGCCCACGGGAGCGGGCAGACCAGAAGTTCCCAGCCGGCTCTCGCGGCAGCACACGTGGGTGCTGGCCGCGCAGGGAGCCGGCGTGGGCAGCCGGGGGTGGGCTCCCCAGGCTGCCCTCCAACGATGAAGACAGGCGGGGGTCCCAGGTGGGACCGGCACCCCAAAAGAAGAGGTGCAAGGGGCCCGGGCGGGACCGGGCCCCGAAAACGTGCAGAGCGGCCGGGGGTAGGATCCCCGAGCCGCATTCCCTTACCTGGGGGTCCGGGTGGGACCGGGCCCCCCACCGAAGCCTGAAGATGCGGCAAAGCCACCAGCAACTCCGCGCGGCTCTCCCCGGCACAGCTGGAGAGCCGCTCATCTATTATGCGGAAAGCGGAGCACGAAGCGCCCCATAATGCCTTGCTAGGCATTTCAGAATCGAGTGTTTTGGTGCTTGTGGTGGCCCCAGGAGGACGGGGTCACCACCAACTTGGTGCAAGGGTGCTGGGGGAGCTGCTGGAGAAGTGCAGTCTCCCCCCAGTATGAAGAGAAAAGTCCCACCCTAAGTGTCTTGGGGACTTAAACAGGATAACCCCTCAAGGGCTCAGCTTCCATTTAACACTTTCTGGGCTGGAACTTTTGTTCTACAGCTGAGGGTGTGTTTTGAAGTGCTTCATGTAGTGAAGGGCTGAGTTGGGGATGTCTGGAGAAGGGCATCCCCTGGTGGTGAAGAGGTGTAATTGCACCAGAACTGCATTTACTCACGGTTATTCCTTTTTAGAGGGACTGAGGGTCACATATGTAATGTGTAGGTACCTGTGTAAGGTGATGTCATAAGCAAAGTGGGTTATATTGCCAGACACTCCTGCTAGGGTGTCTGGCTGGATATGCGTAATCCTGTGATTTCATCTGTGATGCCTTTAGGGGCTGTAATTGCAACGCATTTTAATGTCCAACAAATGTGCTGAGTACTGTCATTCTAAAGTGTGCGTAAACATGTATTTTTGCTGCTGCGCTTAAGTGAGGAACAACCCAGACTGTTAGCCCTGAATATGTAGGGGTGCATACTGTATGGTCAATATAAGATGCTCAGTCAGGGTTATGTGTCACTAGGGCAGGTGAACCTATTTTTAATGCGTGTTGAGGTAATGGGGTGGGTCGCCACTGGGATGGTGCCAGTGCGCAGGGCCCTCGCTCCAGGTTATGCTCAACACACTGCATTAGGGGGCAAGATGATGTGCATACATGGGAGTGGTGGTACTAGACCCCACCCCCTTTTGGGAGGGGGGAGATGTTACGCAATGTCACAAAGTAATTCCAACAGCTTATGTATATTTGTAAATTGGTGCATAGTATTGAGTAGTGTGTGTGTTTAATAAATGTACTCTTACTTTTATAAAGCAAAGTACAGACTGGACAATCAATTATTGAGTGTTATTTCTGCGCCACTGCAAATGGCGATTACTAGCCCACACCACCTCCCTTGAGTAAAGCCTCAGACTGCTCTGCAACGCTACCCTCTGAGAGTCAGGCGCTACAATTGGGTGTTTGGTTCCCAGTGAAGGACAAATGTAGTAATGTTATTTGTGCAGGCCTCACAGATACTGCCTCGTTTTCCAACATTGGTGTCTAGCGGCGGGAATCACAGTATCCCATTCTGGTGCGCAGTTATCGCATTTGATAAGTCCAGTTTTGCCACACATTATCTATGCAGTAATGAGCAAATGGAAGAGCGCAAGGCTCTGAGAAAGGTTCAAAGTTTTGGTTAGGTGAACTAAAGGTATGGGAAAGGAAAGCCCCGCGCACATACGTGTCATGTGAAGATATTATGGTTGAATTGTAAACTGTATTGATATGACCGCGCTATGTTGATTATCATGTGCTAGCGGGATGGTGCTTTCCAGGAAATGATTGCATACAAATGTTCTGAGCCATATTGTACACCTTTGAACCCTAACACTACATACACTAGACCTGCATGAGGAGGGTGTCTCCTCAAGAGATAGGGACAGCAACTGATACCTACATCACAGGTAGGGGTGTAGGGGTGGATTGACCTTTGTAGGGGACAGGAGAGAGAGGGGGTCCTGGGAAATTCCCGCGCTTTTTAAGGGCAGGGAGGGTTTCCACACAAGGGGCCCCAGGTGTCCTTCCCCCGCTGAAATATTACTTGCCATTGGCGCAGGCCAAAACCACTGGAAGGGTGGGGCAGGAGGTTTCTTTACCCCAGGTAGTAACGCCCCAGGGGTTCCCATGGTGGGGGACCCCAAGAAACGTTTCCCATGGTGGGAGGAGGGTGTGGTAGAGTTGGGTGTCCGGCAGGCCCCCCAGGTTAACTGGTGGGGAGTTGAGCGACCCAGGAGTGGCCTCTGGTAGTGGGTGGCCCCAAAGGAGGGTAGTTCTTGAGTGATGGTGTGTAGTGGTAGCCCCTAGGTACCCTAGGTGGGCGAGGTAACTGACCCAGTGGAGATCGGAGTGGGGGTGATGTACTCCCTAGTTTCCAGGTGAAGGGTTAGTGGTGGACCCTGAGGCGTCAGGGTCGGGTGGACGGTGACCAGTCCGGTAGGTCCTGTGGGTCTTGAACCCAAGGACCAGGAGCATGGGGGTGTTCCCCTAGCTCGGGGCAGGAGGTGGACTTCTGCAAGGTAGTACCACCCTGAACACAGGTGGGGCCTATCTTAAGTGACGGGACCCTGTGGTTCGCAAAGGGGTGGTGCAGGCCTAGCCGGGATCTTTAGGGTTCCTGGCTTGGAGTGGTCGTGCTACCCTGAAGGCAGGTGGGGCCTATCTTAAGGAGGGGACCCTGCTCTTCATAAGGGGTGGTGCAGGCCATCCGGGGACCATGTAGGTCCCTGGGCGGTCTCCCAAGGTGCTGCTGGGAGACTGGGGAGGGCCATGAGAGGTGGGCCTGGGTCTAGCTAACTCGGGGCCCACAGGCTCTCTAAGGGTACTCTGGGAGGAGAGCGCGCCTCTCAGAGGGAAGGGTGCATAGGCCCTGTTCTCGCAGCGGAGAACAAGGAAGGGGTCTAGGTTCCCGGGGTAGTTTCCGTGGGGAGCTACTGACGGGGGAATGAGCTGTAGGATGTCTTACGGGGCACCCTCAGTGTTCCTCCCTGGCACTGCCAGTGTGGTACTGAGGCCGGTCTGAGGTCCTATCAGGGAGCCAGGCCAGTGGCCAAAGGGTGATTTTCTGTGTGGGGAAAGCACGAGTGGCTGTACTTTCTTTAGGGAAGCCAGTCGTCCCGAAAGGGTGGTGGCAGCAGAATGACCTCAGCGGCAGGCTGAGGGTGAGGGTCCAGAGAGGTTGCATCTTTGGGGTGCAAGGACCAAACGGAGAGAGGGTACTGGTTGGAACAAACTCCAGAAGGGAGACCAGCTAGTGACCCAGGGGAGGGGATGTAGACCCGTCCCGGAAGACCGCAATGGTGCTGAGGCACTGGACCCTTGTCCAGAGAAGGGGTAGGCATAGTGTTGCATGCCCAAGGGCAAAGGTGGGCCTAGTGAGGCCAAGTCCATGTAGACCATGAGTGACCTAGAGGTATCTAACCTAGAGCCCGGAGGGTTCTTAGGGTAGTCTGGGATCCCTGTCATGGGTGGAGATTTCATGGATGGGAGGAGTAGGTGGTCTGAGCGGATAACTGGTGAGTAAGGGGGTCTGGTCAGAACCCCTTATAACTAGTTATCGCTGACTACGGGAAGAATACCCATGTAGGGTGGCTACTTCTTCCCTGTAGGAATCAGCTGGGCACGGCGTGTGTTAGAAGGTGGTTCTGACACTATGGGCCGCCCGGATTTTTCGCTTTTTGAGCACCTAGGTGTTGAGGTTTTACTGTGGGAGAGCCTCATAAATTGGGACTCATCCACAGTGAACTCATGATGAAAGAGACTGCATGTGGATTTTACTGGTGTCCCCCTAGCTTGACTAGGCCGCTGCGCAGCAGCTGGAGTAAGGGGCACCGGGCTGGTTACATGCAGACACCTGTGTACATGCGTGTGCACACGTGTAGGGGCTGCGCAGGGGAGATTCTTAGCGTGCGCAGTCCGGGAGCAGCTACAAAGTGAATGGTGTGGCAGGGCTTATGCAGAATTGGGTGGTGACACGGAATAGGCCTTACACGCTAGGAAGGAACATGCCAGGGAAAGTCAGTGTGCTTTACTGTGTTTTTCACTTCATTATTCCCCTATGGGGATGTGGAGCCCATGTCCTAGATTAACTTCCATAAGGCCTACAGATTCCAGACACGCACTAAAGTCCCCTGTAGCGGATGTGAAAAGGAGTATTCTGCAGAGTCCCAAGTCATATTTGTACTGCTTTTGGGTCATCCAGAAATGTCATATTTCTCTGAGTCCCTGGCTGGGGTCTGGCCCTGGCAGGTTAGATTAATGACCTTTCTTCCCAGAGCGAAGATCTTCCCTCCAAGGAAAGAAGATAGGTGGAGCTACAGTCTAATCCATCAGCAGCTGTCGCTGGGTGCCAGGCACCAAGCTGAACCAAGGTGAAGGCAGCACGGGGGAAAGGGTCTTGTTTCAGAGACCATGTGGCCAGAGACCCTGGACGACGCCATTTTGAACCAGCCCAGAGGCTGGACAAGAAGGAGGGAGCAGGGGCAGGGAAGTGATGTGGCGCTGTTGGATAGGACCAACAGAGACTTCCTGCCAGCCCCCTACTCAACTTTTAAAAAGTGCTTGCACAGGAAGAGAAGCTCTCTCTGGGGTGTGGTCTGCTGAGGTGGAAGGTTCTGGAGCCTGGCAATGGGCAGTTGGAAGGAGGTACCCCCTGACTGCCCCCCAGGCCCCTAACAGTGCCAGAAGAAGAGCCCAGGACCGGTGCGCAGAAGCAGGAGCCTCTGCGCAGGGAGAAGAGAGGCCCAGGAGGAGAACCAGGCAAAAGTCTGGCGCAGGGAGCCAGTGAAGACCGCTCCCTGCAGAATGCACCCTCTTGGAGTCCCGGAGGGCGAAGGAGAGTGCTCCCAGTGGCTGGGGGCCACCGCCAGGAGCAAGAAGACACGGAAATGGGGCCGATCGGACCTCCAGGGGCTGAGATATGGCCCCCGGAAGGTAGGCGACCTTTGACCCCTAATCGGACCGACGACGAAGTGCGTGGGGCTCCGCCGCCGGTCTCCAAGATGCCCCCGGGGTGGGTCAGGTCCCGGGGCTGCCCCCAAAGAGGAGTAAAGCCGGGAGCGCCGTCGCGCTCCCCGCGAAGGTGCCCAGCTGGGGACCAGGAGCCCACCCTGGCCCCACCGAAGACGGGGGCGGGGGAGCGCCGTCGTGCCCCCCGTGAAGAGTGGTCAAGGGGGCCCGGGACCCCATCCCCGGGACCCGAAGTCAAGTCGGGGAGCGTTGTCGCGCTCCCCGTGAAGATTCCCCCCGCAGGGGGCCAGGAGCCCACCCTGGCCCCCACCGAAGCGAAGCAGCCGGGGAGCGCCATTGCGCTCCCCGTGATGAGGAGGAGGGGCCCAGGACCCCATCTCCGGGCCCCGAAGTGACCGGATGGAGGGGAGCACCGTCGCGCCCCCCCCCCGAAGATGCCCGGGGGCCTGGGACCCCATCCCCGGGCCCCGAAGACTGAAAGAAGACCGGGGAGTGCCGCCGCACTCCCCGCGGTCCAGCCGGACCGGAGGACGAGGACACGTCTGCCCACGGGAGCGGGCAGACCAGAAGTTCCCAGCCGGCTCTCGCGGCAGCACACGTGGGTGCTGGCCGCGCAGGGAGCCGGCGTGGGCAGCCGGGGGTGGGCTCCCAGGCTGCCCTCCAACGATGAAGACAGGCGGGGGTCCCAGGTGGGACCGGCACCCCAAAAGAAGAGGTGCAAGGGGCCCGGGCGGGACCGGGCCCCGAAAACGTGCAGAGCGGCCGGGGGTAGGATCCCCGAGCCGCATTCCCTTACCTGGGGGTCCGGGTGGGACCGGGCCCCCCACCGAAGCCTGAAGATGCGGCAAAGCCACCAGCAACTCCGCGCGGCTCTCCCCGGCACAGCTGGAGAGCCGCTCATCTATTATGCGGAAAGCGGAGCACGAAGCGCCCCATAATGCCTTGCTAGGCATTTCAGAATCGAGTGTTTTGGTGCTTGTGGTGGCCCCAGGAGGACGGGGTCACCACCAACTTGGTGCAAGGGTGCTGGGGGAGCTGCTGGAGAAGTGCAGTCTCCCCCCAGTACGAAGAGAAAAGTCCCACCCTAAGTGTCTTGGGGACTTAAACAGGATAACCCCTCAAGGGCTCAGCTTCCATTTAACACTTTCTGGGCTGGAACTTTTGTTCTACAGCTGAGGGTGTGTTTTGAAGTGCTTCATGTAGTGAAGGGCTGAGTTGGGGATGTCTGGAGAAGGGCATCCCCTGGTGGTGAAGAGGTGTAATTGCACCAGAACTGCATTTACTCACGGTTATTCCTTTTTAGAGGGACTGAGGGTCACATATGTAATGTGTAGGTACCTGTGTAAGGTGATGTCATAAGCAAAGTGGGTTATATTGCCAGACACTCCTGCTAGGGTGTCTGGCTGGATATGCGTAATCCTGTGATTTCATCTGTGATGCCTTTAGGGGCTGTAATTGCAACGCATTTTAATGTCCAACAAATGTGCTGAGTACTGTCATTCTAAAGTGTGCGTAAACATGTATTTTTGCTGCTGCGCTTAAGTGAGGAACAACCCAGACTGTTAGCCCTGAATATGTAGGGGTGCATACTGTATGGTCAATATAAGATGCTCAGTCAGGGTTATGTGTCACTAGGGCAGGTGAACCTATTTTTAATGCGTGTTGAGGTAATGGGGTGGGTCGCCACTGGGATGGTGCCAGTGCGCAGGGCCCTCGCTCCAGGTTATGCTCAACACACTGCATTAGGGGGCAAGATGATGTGCATACATGGGAGTGGTGGTACTAGACCCCACCCCCTTTTGGGAGGGGTGGAGATGTTATGCAATGTCACAAAGTAATTCCAACAGCTTATGTATATTTGTAAATTGGTGCATAGTATTGAGTAGTGTGTGTGTTTAATAAATGTACTCTTACTTTTATAAAGCAAAGTACAGACTGGACAATCAATTATTGAGTGTTATTTCTGTGCCCCTGCAAATGGCGATTACTAGCCCACACCACCTCCCTTGAGTAAAGCCTCAGACTGCTCTGCAACGCTACCCTCTGAGAGTCAGGCGCTACAATTGGGTGTTTGGTTCCCAGTGAAGGACAAATGTAGTCATGTTATTTGTGCAGGCCTCACAGATACTGCCTTGTTTTCCAACACTCGGTTACCGAGTCACAAGATGGCTGCCAACACATTCTGGTTTGGAGTGTTGGCAGCCAATGAGAAGTCAGCTCGTGTTCGGGAGGAGTCGCAACTCCTCCTCGGTGCTCAGATATCGATATTTTTATTTTTTTAATTACTCAGGAACTACTGAACGGATTTACACCATTTTAAAAAATGGTCGCTTTCTGAACCAAGAGCTACCTTTTTGCCAGATTTGGTGTAATTCCACTAAGCAGTTCAAGCTGTAGCCTGTTCCAAAATTCCTATGGAAATTAACATGGGGGAAAACGTGTTTTGGGACCCCCCCTTTTTTCTCGGCCCTCACTTGACGAATCACCCCGAACTTTTCAGGACAGGAGCTGACCTGAGGGAACCATTAGTTTTGAAAATTTCACGAAGATTCGTCAAACGGCGCCAAAGATATTGGCAAAAGAAAAAATGCTTTTTGAATAGAAACAAGGTCCTAACTATAACTACCTACTGGCATCTGCCAGTAGGTTTTATATATATATATAAAGGCTCCAAAAACTGTTACGAGCACTCGCGGGGGGTAAAGTCCAAGTCAGGATTTATTGGCACTTAAATAAACAAACAAACGCATTTCAGCGGTACGCCTTCCTCAGTGTTGGCCGCCGCCGTGTTTAAACCTCATTATATACATTCAACATTAATTGGAGGTCAGGCATCATAGGTCAGGTGAGAAAAACATTCTCTCACGCCATACTTGAGTGGCTTTTAACAATTCACTTTGTGCATGTTTGTTGAGCACAGGGTTACAATGCTTACAATGTTGCAGTATACAGTCCTGACATATGTTTATCAGCAACCGAGATGCCATGGTGGTTAAAATTGGAAATTTTGTTCTAAAACACAATTGTTAGTTTTCACGTTACAGTCCGTATACCATCACAATGCGGTAAAACATGCATATATATGCACCGTTGCGCCTTGTTGCTTCTACTAATCCAAATTGGACCACCCACCTTGCCATGTCTGCAAGACGTCACTTATATACACTTTACATATCGTCCTAAAATGGGCCATCGATCACACCTTTTTTCAAACATTGTGCCCTGAATGGGCTATTGTACTCCCTCTCAACATGCGCATAACAAAATTATATTCACAATTGTGCCCTGTATGGGCCTATATACATCACTATGCCACTCGGACGATGTCCATAAAATTTCTTTTCCTGCCCCTCTCCAAATGACAAAATACAAAATAAAACAAAGCAAATTTACAGGTGCACCCCTAGTTCTTCACCCATATTCAGACCTGCGGGAGACTTAGTTACCAGATCTAAAATATAGCGGGATTCCAATCTCCGCAATCGTTTCTCCTGGTCACCTTCTCTCGGGTCACGTGATACATGGTCAATGGAAAAATACTTAAACAACTTTCTGTTGCTGTTATGGTGTGTTTGGAAATGCCTAGCCACAGGGTAGCTAGGATCCCGGTTTTGCATCACCCGCTGATGCTCTAAAATGCGGACTTTGGCTGGGTGGATAGTGCTACCTATATAGCGCAGGCCACAAGGGCACACAAGGCAGTATACCACATACGTCGTATTGCAGTTCATTAATTTGGTAATGTGTAATTGATCCCTTAGGCCTGCAACACTGTATGAGGTGACTTTAGTACTGGTGCTGCAGGCCTTACACTTACCACATGGAAAGAAACCAGTAATGCCCTTGAATCCTTTCTCCACTTTAAGTGGTGGTAAGTAGCTTTCTGCCAGCTAATCTCTGATCGACCTTGTTTTCCTGAATGTGAGAGAGGGATGAGAAGGCAAGTCCTTACCTATCACTGCATCTGATCTTAGTATGGGCCAGTTCAATTGCATGATTTTTCTCACATTGCTGGCTGCATTAGTATAACTAGTTATAAGACTGAAGTTATTCTTTATCTCAGATGGGGATTGTTTCTGTTCATCTTTCAATAATTCTTCTCTAGACTTCTCTGCCACTCTCTTGGTAGCTTCCTTCAGGACACCTTTCTTGTACCCTCTCATCTCAAATCTCTTCATGCTCTCTAGTGCATCTTTCGTAAAGTCATCCTCTCTAGTGCTGTTGCGTTTAATCCGCAGTAACTCCCCGTATGGGATGCTGTTCTTAAGATTGCTGGGATGACTACTCCCAGCATGAAGCACTGAATTGCCTGCCGTGGGTTTTCTAAATAGTGCTGTCTGTATCTTGTCATCCGCTACAAAACTCTCAAGTCCAAGAAAGTAACCTCCTTCGAGCTAATCTCACTCGTAAACTTGAGGTTAAGTTCATTGTAGTTGAGATAGTCAATGTATTGTAGGGCTGATTCTCTTGTGCCCCTCCAGATTAGGAATAGATCATCGATGTAGCGTCTCCAACTTACTGTGCTCTCCACCCAACTGTCGCACATATCTGACCATGCTGCCTGCTTCTCCCACCAGCCTATGAACAGGTTCGCATAGCTGGGGGCGAAGCAGGCTCCCATGGCCGCTCCTCTCAGTTGTTTAAAATACTGGTCTTGGAAGACAAATATGTTATGATGCAGACAGAAATCCAAGAACTCAAGCAGCATCTCACTATGTTCTGCATACTTAAGAGGTCTGTTAATCAAAAAGTATCTTATGACCCTCATTCCGTCTTTGTGTGCTATACTAGTATACAAACTAGCTACATCCATCGTTACCATAAGGAAATCAGGTTCCCAAATAATACCTTCTATATGTATATAGGTATATAGGTATATACTCGAGCTCGATACGAAGACCCCAAATGGGCTAAACTCAAGTGAGGATTTTTTTACTTGTCTCTGACTGTCATTTCTTCCCCCTACTGTGTATTTAGCTTAGTGACAGCTGCTAGTACTATGTTTTAGATATTGACCTGATCCCCGAGTACAGTGATCTTTAGCATACGGGAGACACTAGTACTAGCTTTTTAATAATTTACGATTTTCCTATTTTCTTCTTTTCACTTCACTCCTCTTGTTTGATAATGATGTTTAAACGTGACTAAACAGGGCAGATTAGACATTGTGGCCCAGTAGGGGTCTCCCCTTTTTTTAGTTGACTCAGGAAACATAAGTTGTGATGCCCTATCCCTACAGGCTATTTTAGATTTGAAACGGGTTCCCCTAATTGCCACACAACTCTAATAGGGCCCTTCAGCACCAAGTCATCAGGGAGCTGAGGTCCAGGATACTATTTTTGATATTTATGAAGCAATAAGTATTTCTTTTATATATTTTAGAGTGATACTATAGATCGGTTGTATTTGTAAAATGAATGTAGATTTTAATCAGATTAAATGATTTTTTAATTCTTTTCAAATGCATAATGTCTAGTGGGTATGTACTCATGAGGGATTGCCTTGATGATAAGGGACGGTATTAGCTCTATGGTTCATCATGGGTATAAAACAGCATAAGGTTGTGTATTTCACATACTTGAATGAGCATTGCATATTTTCATATATTTCAATCATGTTTTATATATTTGTATTTGGTGGGGTTTTGATGTGATTTATTTTACTATTGAATATTTAGACCTGCTAAAGATGGAACTTTCCATGAAAATTTCTTGCAATAAGATCTATGCATATCTGCATTAAGCCGCATCATTTTTGCACTATTGCTTGTATTTTGCACATTGCTTTAGAGGTAGTATGTTGGGCATAGGCCTCTGCTGTCTGGATTTTAGGATTATATATATTTTTTAAATATGCACTTTGCACTTTATACAGCTAATCCGATCTAGTCGTGCCCTTGCCCCACTAGGGGAGGTATTGTTAAATGTTGCGCACTTTGCACATGAGCTCTTATGCACTATTGCAGGTTTTGCACGTCTATTTAAATTGTATATTAATCCCAAGCCACCAGGTATATGATCAATTAGTTTTGCGATATGCTCATGCTATGCTGGGTCAGTATGTGTTTTCTATGTCTATTGGCCCGATGGTCACGTGATGCTCATGTTTTGCACTATAAATTTGGTGGCTTCCCTGACAGCGTCATGTGATCAAGGCCCTTCTTGGGTCGAAACGCGTCATGGCGGTGCGTGGTGCCGATATGGAACTAAATAAATAACCTTTTTGCACGAAGCAATTTTGGGTCTGTGTCCGTTTTCCTGACGATTAGGATGCTGTTGGACGGAGTTCTTTGCATAAATCCACACCGGTATGCTTCTTCGGTGTCAGACGGACCCCTCCTTCACAAGGGCCGTGCGGCAGGAAGCCAGCTTCTGTTAACCCGGAAGCATCTGTTGTTCCAGTGTGGATCAGCCGCGGCAGCCCCCGGATAGCCACATACGCTACTACCGATGGTTTTGGCAGCGGGCTCGCATTTGTGAGTGAGCTCAGCAACGAAGACTGTGATGGTAGGAGTTGTGGCTGTACTTTCCGGTGAAGCAGTGTGCTTGGTGAAACGGTGAGCACTACTAAGTTGATTTACTGTTTTGCCGATTGTAATTATATTTCCCATTATATTGTGCACCATGGCCGCCGACGCTGTGAGAAGCCGCGAGGAGGCGGCAGTTGAAATGTTTGATGACTCACCTGTCACTAATGTGCCCAACATAGCACCTTGCGATACAGTGAAAACGGGGAGTTTTGAGTTGAAAGACACTTTTAAACAACTGGAAAAAGCTATGCGTATAGAGCAATCAAAGTGGTGGGAGCATAGGTCTCTCTCACGCTACTTGGAGGTGGGGCGCATTCCCCGGGGTCTACGCATTATGCTGGCCCCCAGCTATGAGAATCCTGACCCAAAGATGTTGGCCGAATGGGCAGAATGCAATTTGGACTCTTCGTGTAGGTTAGTAAAAATACTGATCAAATATGCGGAGAGTGACCGTGCTTCCATCCAAATCAAAATCGACGAGTTAAATGCACAAATATCCAAGATGGGAGATTCAGATTTGGAGAAAAAATATCGTGAGGTAATGCATATGCGCCTGGCTAAAGAAGAGCAAATTATAAAGAAACGCAAGGTGTTCAAGTTTCAGAGAGACAAGTTGGATTACCAAAATGGCCAAATTTTCACATTTGCGAAAAAATTTGACTCTGTGAAAAGGGCAAAAACAGCGGCGCACGTGCAATCAATTTAGCTAACTACAAGCGATGCGGCTCTATCTTCAACCTCTATGTCCGATTTGAGCTCGGTACCGGGGAGGGAATCTGATAATGAACTAGCTACCTCCAGCTCACGTTTGGGGTTTACAAAATTTTCACTGGCGCAGGAGGTGGATTGCCTGCGCCAGGATCGCAGACAAACACTCAGACCTCGCGCCCCAGTACAAAAACAACACAACGAGCAAACAGGAAACGCCGCGAACGCAGACAATGCCACAAAAGCAAGCAATGGCGGAAGGACCAACTACAACAAAAAAACACAGAGAAAATGGAACCGCAAATGACTGGGCCAAGCAATGAATCTCTCTCAATAATCAATCTGACTGATGTACATCTCACAGCCAATGAAAACAAGATTCTCTCACTTGGCTTATCGTACTGTCCACCAAATAATTTAATTATGCACAAACTCGCATCGACCTGTACAAGTATACTCGGAAACTTAAGCTGCGCAAGTTCTACATGCTCAACAAAACTAAACAGCCTGTGACACAAGCTGTTGGTGCTTGTGGGAGTTTGAGTCCATCATTATTGACAGTAAGCGAGTATCGACTAATGTGTGATTTACAGGATCTGCACAGAGAAGGAACATTGGATGAGTCAACAACCTGCACTGACACTCTGCCCAATCTGGATATGCCGGGTCTAACAGGGTTCAAACCGAGGTCCACGTTTAACCCCATCATGCTACACGATAATATTGACATCTACAATGAGTTGGTAACTACCCAACTCAAAAGGTTGAATACATCTACACTCCAGGTGCAACAAAAATGCCGTAAAGAAAATAATTGCTATGGCAGCTTAATGAAGAAACTACAGAGCAATAACAATGTGGTCATACGCCAATCGGACAAGGGGGCAATGTTGTCCTTTGGCCGAGGGCATTGTATATGATCGAGGCGCTTCAACATCTAAATGACCGACAGTGTTACAGGCGAAGTGACTGGCAGACGGTCAGATGTGCTTGGAATGAGTACAATACTAAATTGATATCATGGAAAAGTGCTGGTCTACTGAGTAGTGATGAATTGAGATTCCTTAAAGTTAACCATCCAACCATCCCAGTCTTTTATCTGATTCCTAAAGTGCATAAAGATCTTAACAGACCGCCTGGAAGACCCATCATTTCTGCCAAGAATAGCATGATGGAGAACACTTCGAGATACATTGACTTCTTTCTTCAAGATCATGTCAAAAACCTGCCATCATATTTGCAGGACACTGGAGATTTTCTGAGAAAGATCGAATCTGTAATATGGCAGTGTGATTTTCTGTTGATAACTCTCGATGTCACTGCCCTCTACACTAGCATACATCATATGGATGGTGTTAAAGCGGTTGAACACTTTTTACAGAAAAAACCATTCTATATGCTGCAACATAACAAAATGCTGTCTGATATGATCCTGACGTGCTTGAATAACAACTATTTTTTGTTTCAGAGTCAGGTATTTCAGCAAATGAGGGGTGTGGCGATGGGGGCCTGCTTCTCCCCCAGTTACGCTTGTTTACACATGGGACTGTGGGAGGAGCAGGTCCTCAGGGCTAAATAGGAATGCACTTTGAGCAATCACATAGTGGCCTGGTATCGTTATATTGACGATTTATTTCTAATTTGGAAAGGAACAGAATCAGCAGCTAGTATGTTTATCCAAGAAATTAATGTAAATGACCTCAACCTTGAATTTACAGCGAATGTCAGCAAGGTATCCGTCAACTTCTTGGATGTAGAGGTATACATTAAGGACAACTGTTTGGAGACAAGGTTGCATCGCAAGGCCACAGCGGGCAATACGGTTTTGCACGCCACCAGCCACCACCCGGACCATCTGATACGCAGCATCCCTTATGGGGAGATGCTGCGTGTCAGACGTATCTGTAGTGTGGATACTGATTGCGTGGAGGCTCAAGGTGAAAGTAAACTAAGATTCCTAGCTAGAGGATACACTGCCAAGATGCTTGATACAGCGATTAGGAAAGCCAATGCTATTCCACGCCCTGTGGTATTGGGCTGTAACCCCAGACAGGCTGTATTACCAATGAGCCCCAGTAATACTATTGAGCCTCCTAGATTTATTACCACGTACAGTCGGCAGGATAATAAGTTGCGTATGATTTTCAATAGAAATTGGCCGGTTGTGCAGAATGACCCAGTAATTGGTGGCACCTTACCCAAAGCTCCAGCGTTAACTTTTCGCAGAGCCCGCTCTATGAGCGATATGCTTGTCAAGAGCAGTCCAGAAATAATTACCAACAGTTCCTGGCTGCAGACCACCAAAGGCTTCATTAAATGTGCTTCATGCAAAGCATGTAAATTGGGGAGAAATCGGACTACATATAAAATCCCGTTTAGCGATGTCCCCGTGGTTATCTCTAAGAAATTGACATGCAAGACCGAGTTTGCTGTGTATGTGCTGGAGTGTACGTGTGGCCTGCAATATGTTGGGAGTACCAGGTTGCAGGTCCACAAGCGTATACTCCAGCACATGAGAGCAATCAGTAACAATGATGCAAAATATCCAGTTGCTAGGCACTTTAAAGAAATTCATGATAGTTGCCTAGATCACTTGAGTTACTTCGTGGTGGACATGGTGCCTCCTCTGCGTCGGGGGGGTGACCGTGAAGCCTTGTTAAGAAAGCTTGAGACGAGGTACATCCTCGAGCTCGATACGAAGACCCCAAATGGGCTAAACTCAAGTGAGGATTTTTTTACTTGTCTCTGACTGTCATTTCTTCCCCCTACTGTGTATTTAGCTTAGTGACAGCTGCTAGTACTATGTTTTAGATATTGACCTGATCCCCGAGTACAGTGATCTTTAGCATACGGGAGACACTAGTACTAGCTTTTTAATAATTTACAATTTTCTTATTTTCTTATTTCACTTCACTCCTCTTGTTTGATAATGATGTTTAAACGTGACTAAACAGGGCAGATTAGACATTGTGGCCCAGTAGGGGTCTCCCCTTTTTTTAGTTGACTCAGGAAACATAAGTTGTGATGCCCTATCCCTACAGGCTATTTTAGATTTGAAACGGGTTCCCCTAATTGCCACACAACTCTAATAGGGCCCTTCAGCACCAAGTCATCAGGGAGCTGAGGTCCAGGATACTATTTTTGATATTTATGAAGCAATAAGTATTTCTTTTATATATTTTAGAGTGATACTATAGATCGGTTGTATTTGTAAAATGAATGTAGATTTTAATCAGATTAAATGATTTTTTAATTCTTTTCAAATGCATAATGTCTAGGGGGTATGTACTCATGAGGGATTGCCTTGATGATAAGGGACGGTATTAGCTCTATGGTTCATCATGGGTATAAAACAGCATAAGGTTGTGTATTTCACATACTTGAATGAGCATTGCATATTTTCATATATTTCAATCATGTTTTATATATTTGTATTTGGTGGGGTTTTGATGTGATTTATTTTACTATTGAATATTTAGACCTGCTAAAGATGGAACTTTCCATGAAAATTTCTTGCAATAAGATCTATGCATATCTGCATTAAGCCGCATCATTTTTGCACTATTGCTTGTATTTTGCACATTGCTTTAGAGGTAGTATGTTGGGCATAGGCCTCTGCTGTCTGGATTTTAGGATTATATATATTTTTTTAAATATGCACTTTGCACTTTATACAGCTAATCCGATCTAGTCGTGCCCTTGCCCCACTAGGGGGTGGTATTGTTAAATGTTGCGCACTTTGCACATGAGCTCTTATGCACTATTGCAGGTTTTGCACGTCTATTTAAATTGTATATTAATCCCAAGCCACCAGGTATATGATCAATTAGTTTTGCGATATGCTCATGCTATGCTGGGTCAGTATGTGTTTTCTATGTCTATTGGCCCGATGGTCACGTGATGCTCATGTTTTGCACTATAAATTTGGTGGCTTCCCTGACAGCGTCATGTGATCAAGGCCCTTCTTGGGTCGAAACGCGTCATGGCGGTGCGTGGTGCCGATATGGAACTAAATAAATAACCTTTTTGCACGAAGCAATTTTGGGTCCGTGTCCGTTTTCCTGACGATTAGGATGCTGTTGGACGGAGTTCTTTGCATAAATCCACACCGGTATGCTTCTTCGGTGTCAGACGGACCCCTCCTTCACAAGGGCCGAGCGCAGGAAGCCAGCTTCTGTTAACCCGGAAGCATCTGTTGTTCCAGTGTGGATCAGCCGCGGCAGACCCCGGATAGCCACATACGCTACTACCGATGGTTTTGGCAGCGGGCTCGCATTTGTGAGTGAGCTCAGCAACGAAGACTGTGATGGTAGGAGTTGCGGCTGTACTTTCCGGTGAAGCAGTGTGCTTGGTGAAACGGTGAGCACTACTAAGTTGATTTACTGTTTTGCCGATTGTAATTATATTTCCCATTATATTGTGCACCATGGCCGCCGACGCTGTGAGAAGCCGCGAGGAGGCGGCAGTTGAAATGTTTGATGACTCACCTGTCACTAATGTGCCCAACATAGCACCTTGCGATACAGTGAAAACGGGGAGTTTTGAGTTGAAAGACACTTTTAAACAACTGGAAAAAGCTATGCGTATAGAGCAATCAAAGTGGTGGGAGCATAGGTCTCTCTCACGCTACTTGGAGGTGGGGCGCATTCCCCGGGGTCTACGCATTATGCTGGCCCCCAGCTATGAGAATCCTGACCCAAAGATGTTGGCCGAATGGGCAGAATGCAATTTGGACTCTTCGTGTAGGTTAGTAAAAATACTGATCAAATATGCGGAGAGTGACCGTGCTTCCATCCAAATCAAAATCGACGAGTTAAATGCACAAATATCCAAGATGGGAGATTCAGATTTGGAGAAAAATATCGTGAGGTAATGCATATGCGCCTGGCTAAAGAAGAGGAAATTATAAAGAAACGCAAGGTGTTCAAGTTTCAGAGAGACAAGTTGGATTACCAAAATGGCCAAATTTTCACATTTGCGAAAAAATTTGACTCTGTGAAAAGGGCAAAAACAGCGGCGCACGTGCAATCAATTTAGCTAACTACAAGCGATGCGGCTCTATCTTCAACCTCTATGTCCGATTTGAGCTCGGTACCGGGGAGGGAATCTGATAATGAACTAGCTACCTCCAGCTCACGTTTGGGGTTTACAAAATTTTCACTGGCGCAGGAGGTGGATTGCCTGCGCCAGGATCGCAGACAAACACTCAGACCTCGCACCCCAGTACAAAAACAACACAACGAGCAAACAGGAAACGCCGCGAACGCAGACAATGCCACAAAAGCAAGCAATGGCGGAAGGACCAACTACAACAAAAAAACACAGAGAAAATGGAATCGCAAATGACTGGGCCAAGCAATGAATCTCTCTCAATAATCAATCTGACTGATGTACATCTCACAGCCAATGAAAACAAGATTCTCTCACTTGGCTTATCGTACTGTCCACCAAATAATTTTTATTATGCACAAACTCGCATCGACCTGTACAAGTATACTCGGAAACTTAAGCTGCGCAAGTTCTACATGCTCAACAAAACTAAACAGCCTGTGACACAAGCTGTTGGTGCTTGTGGGAGTTTGAGTCCATCATTATTGACAGTAAGCGAGTATCGACTAATGTGTGATTTACAGGATCTGCACAGAGAAGGAACATTGGATGAGTCAACAACCTGCACTGACACTCTGCCCAATCCGGATATGCCGGGTCTAACAGGGTTCAAACCGAGGTCCACGTTTAACCCCATCATGCTACACGATAATATTGACATCTACAATGAGTTGGTAACTACCCAACTCAAAAGGTTGAATACATCTACACTCCAGGTGCAACAAAAATGCCGTAAAGAAAATAATTGCTATGGCAGCTTAATGAAGAAACTACAGAGCAATAACAATGTGGTCATACGCCAATCGGACAAGGGGGCAATGTTGTCCTTTGGCCGAGGGCATTGTATATGATCGAGGCGCTTCAACATCTAAATGACCGACAGTGTTACAGGCGAAGTGACTGGCAGACGGTCAGATGTGCTTGGAATGAGTACAATACTAAATTGATATCATGGAAAAGTGCTGGTCTACTGAGTAGTGATGAATTGAGATTCCTTAAAGTTAACCATCCAACCATCCCAGTCTTTTATCTGATTCCTAAAGTGCATAAAGATCATAACAGACCGCCTGGAAGACCCATCATTTCTGCCAAGAATAGCATGATGGAGAACACTTCGAGATACATTGACTTCTTTCTTCAAGATCATGTCAAAAACCTGCCATCATATTTGCAGGACACTGGAGATTTTCTGAGAAAGATCGAATCTGTAATATGGCAGTGTGATTTTCTGTTGATAACTCTCGATGTCACTGCCCTCTACACTAGCATACATCATATGGATGGTGTAAAAGCGGTTGAACACTTTTTACAGAAAAAACCATTCTATATGCTGCAACATAACAAAATGCTGTCTGATATGATCCTGACGTGCTTGAATAACAACTAATTTTTGTTACTCCGAGTCAGGTATTTCAGCAAATGAGGGGTGTGGCGATGGGGGCCTGCTTCTCCCCCAGTTACGCTTGTTTACACATGGGACTGTGGGAGGAGCAGGTCCTCAGGGCTAAATATGAATGCACTTTGAGCAATCACATAGTGGCCTGGTATCGTTATATTGATGATTTATTTCTAATTTGGAAAGGAACAGAATCAGCAGCTAGTATGTTTATCCAAGAAATTAATGTAAATGACCTCAACCTTGAATTTACAGCGAATGTCAGCAAGGTATCCGTCAACTTCTTGGATGTGGACGTATACATTAAGGACAACTGTTTGGAGACAAGGTTGCATCGCAAGGCCACAGCGGGCAATACGGTTTTGCACGCCACCAGCCACCACCCGGACCATCTGATACGCAGCATCCCTTATGGGGAGATGCTGCGTGTCAGACGTATCTGTAGTGTGGATACTGATTGCGTGGAGGCTCAAGGTGAAAGTAAACTAAGATTCCTAGCTAGAGGATACACTGCCAAGATGCTTGATACAGCGATTAGGAAAGCCAATGCTATTCCACGCCCTGTGGTATTGGGCTGTAACCCCAGACAGGCTGTATTACCAATGAGCCCCAGTAATACTATTGAGCCTCCTAGATTTATTACCACGTACAGTCGGCAGCATAATAAGTTGCGTATGATTTTCAATAGAAATTGGCCGGTTGTGCAGAATGACCCAGTAATTGGTGGCACCTTACCCAAAGCTCCAGCGTTAACTTTTCGAAGAGCCCTCTCTATGAGCGATATGCTTGTCAAGAGCAGTCCAGAAATAATTACCAACAGTTCCTGGCTGCAGACCACCAAAGGCTTCATTAAATGTGCTTCATGCAAAGCATGTAAATTGGGGAGAAATCGGACTACATATAAAATCCCGTTTAGCGATGTCCCCGTGGTTATCTCTAAGAAATTGACATGCAAGACCGAGTTTGCTGTGTATGTGCTGGAGTGTACGTGTGGCCTGCAATATGTTGGGAGTACCAGGTTGCAGGTCCACAAGCGTATACTCCAGCACATGAGAGCAATCAGTAACAATGATGCAACATATCCAGTTACTAGGCACTTTAAAGAAATTCATGATAGTTGCCTAGATCACTTGAGTTACTTCGTGGTGGACATGGTGCCTCCTCTGCGTCGGGGGGTGACCGTGAAGCCTTGTTAAGAAAGCTTGAGACGAGGTACATCCTCGAGCTCGATACGAAGACCCCAAATGGGCTAAACTCAAGTGAGGATTTTTTTACTTGTCTCTGACTGTCATTTCTTCCCCCTACTGTGTATTTAGCTTAGTGACAGCTGCTAGTACTATGTTTTAGATATTGACCTGATCCCGAGTACAGTGATCTTTAGCATACGGGAGACACTAGTACTAGCTTTTTAATAATTTACGATTTTCTTATTTTCTTCTTTTCACTTCACTCCTCTTGTTTGATAATGATGTTTAAACGATACTAAACAGGGCAGATTAGACATTGTGGCCCAGTAGGGGTCTCCCCTTTTTTTAGTTGACTCAGGAAACATAAGTTGTGATGCCCTATCCCTACAGGCTATTTTAGATTTGAAACGGGTTCCCCTAATTGCCACACAACTCTAATAGGGCCCTTCAGCACCAAGTCATCAGGGAGCTGAGGTCCAGGATACTATTTTTGATATTTATGAAGCAATAAGTATTTCTTTTATATATTTTAGAGTGATACTATAGATCGGTTGTATTTGTAAAATGAATGTAGATTTTAATCAGATTAAATGATTTTTTAATTCTTTTCAAATGCATAATGTCTAGGGGGTATGTACTCATGAGGGATTGCCTTGATGATAAGGGACGGTATTAGCTCTATGGTTCATCATGGGTATAAAACAGCATAAGGTTGTGTATTTCACATACTTGAATGAGCATTGCATATTTTCATATATTTCAATCATGTTTTATATATTTGTATTTGGTGGGGTTTTGATGTGATTTATTTTACTATTGAATATTTAGACCTGCTAAAGATGGAACTTTCCATGAAAATTTCTTGCAATAAGATCTATGCATATCTGCATTAAGCCGCATCATTTTTGCACTATTGCTTGTATTTTGCACATTGCTTTAGAGGTAGTATGTTGGGCATAGGCCTCTGCTGTCTGGATTTTAGGATTATATATATTTTTTTAAATATGCACTTTGCACTTTATACAGCTAATCCGATCTAGTCGTGCCCTTGCCCCACTAGGGGTGGTATTGTTAAATGTTGCGCACTTTGCACATGAGCTCTTATGCACTATTGCAGGTTTTGCACGTCTATTTAAATTGTATATTAATCCCAAGCCACCAGGTATATGATCAATTAGTTTTGCGATATGCTCATGCTATGCTGGGTCAGTATGTGTTTTCTATGTCTATTGGCCCGATGGTCACGTGATGCTCATGTTTTGCACTATAAATTTGGTGGCTTCCCCTGACAGCGTCATGTGATCAAGGCCCTTCTTGGGTCGAAACGCGTCATGGCGGTGCGTGGTGCCGATATGGAACTAAATAAATAACCTTTTTGCACGAAGCAATTTTGGGTCCGTGTCCGTTTTCCTGACGATTAGGATGCTGTTGGACGGAGTTCTTTGCATAAATCCACACCGGTATGCTTCTTCGGTGTCAGACGGACCCCTCCTTCACAAGGGCCGAGCGCAGGAAGCCAGCTTCTGTTAACCCGGAAGCATCTGTTGTTCCAGTGTGGATCAGCCGCGGCAGACCCCGGATAGCCACATACGCTACTACCGATGGTTTTGGCAGCGGGCTCGCATTTGTGAGTGAGCTCAGCAACGAAGACTGTGATGGTAGGAGTTGCGGCTGTACTTTCCGGTGAAGCAGTGTGCTTGGTGAAACGGTGAGCACTACTAAGTTGATTTACTGTTTTGCCGATTGTAATTATATTTCCCATTATATTGTGCACCATGGCCGCCGACGCTGTGAGAAGCCGCGAGGAGGCGGCAGTTGAAATGTTTGATGACTCACCTGTCACTAATGTGCCCAACATAGCACCTTGCGATACAGTGAAAACGGGGAGTTTTGAGTTGAAAGACACTTTTAAACAACTGGAAAAAGCTATGCGTATAGAGCAATCAAAGTGGTGGGAGCATAGGTCTCTCTCACGCTACTTGGAGGTGGGGCGCATTCCCCGGGGTCTACGCATTATGCTGGCCCCCAGCTATGAGAATCCTGACCCAAAGATGTTGGCCGAATGGGCAGAATGCAATTTGGACTCTTCGTGTAGGTTAGTAAAAATACTGATCAAATATGCGGAGAGTGACCGTGCTTCCATCCAAATCAAAATCGACGAGTTAAATGCACAAATATCCAAGATGGGAGATTCAGATTTGGAGAAAAAATATCGTGAGGTAATGCATATGCGCCTGGCTAAAGAAGAGGAAATTATAAAGAAACGCAAGGTGTTCAAGTTTCAGAGAGACAAGTTGGATTACCAAAATGGCCAAATTTTCACATTTGCGAAAAAATTTGACTCTGTGAAAAGGGCAAAAACAGCGGCGCACGTGCAATCAATTTAGCTAACTACAAGCGATGCGGCTCTATCTTCAACCTCTTTGTCCGATTTGAGCTCGGTACGGGGTTGGGAATCTGATAATGAACTAGCTACCTCCAGCTCACGTTTGGGGTTTACAAAATTTTCACTGGCGCAGGAGGTGGATTGCCTGCGCCAGGATCGCAGACAAACACTCAGACCTCGCACCCCAGTACAAAAACAACACAACGAGCAAACAGGAAACGCCGCGAACGCAGACAATGCCACAAAAGCAAGCAATGGCGGAAGGACCAACTACAACAAAAAAACACAGAGAAAATGGAATCGCAAATGACTGGGCCAAGCAATGAATCTCTCTCAATAATCAATCTGACTGATGTACATCTCACAGCCAATGAAAACAAGATTCTCTCACTTGGCTTATCGTACTGTCCACCAAATAATTTTTATTATGCACAAACTCGCATCGACCTGTACAAGTATACTCGGAAACTTAAGCTGCGCAAGTTCTACATGCTCAACAAAACTAAACAGCCTGTGACACAAGCTGTTGGTGCTTGTGGGAGTTTGAGTCCATCATTATTGACAGTAAGCGAGTATCGACTAATGTGTGATTTACAGGATCTGCACAGAGAAGGAACATTGGATGAGTCAACAACCTGCACTGACACTCTGCCCAATCCGGATATGCCGGGTCTAACAGGGTTCAAACCGAGGTCCACGTTTAACCCCATCATGCTACACGATAATATTGACATCTACAATGAGTTGGTAACTACCCAACTCAAAAGGTTGAATACATCTACACTCCAGGTGCAACAAAAATGCCGTAAAGAAAATAATTGCTATGGCAGCTTAATGAAGAAACTACAGAGCAATAACAATGTGGTCATACGCCAATCGGACAAGGGGGCAATGTTGTCCTTTGGCCGAGGGCATTGTATATGATCGAGGCGCTTCAACATCTAAATGACCGACAGTGTTACAGGCGAAGTGACTGGCAGACGGTCAGATGTGCTTGGAATGAGTACAATACTAAATTGATATCATGGAAAAGTGCTGGTCTACTGAGTAGTGATGAATTGAGATTCCTTAAAGTTAACCATCCAACCATCCCAGTCTTTTATCTGATTCCTAAAGTGCATAAAGATCATAACAGACCGCCTGGAAGACCCATCATTTCTGCCAAGAATAGCATGATGGAGAACACTTCGAGATACATTGACTTCTTTCTTCAAGATCATGTCAAAAACCTGCCATCATATTTGCAGGACACTGGAGATTTTCTGAGAAAGATCGAATCTGTAATATGGCAGTGTGATTTTCTGTTGATAACTCTCGATGTCACTGCCCTCTACACTAGCATACATCATATGGATGGTGTAAAAGCGGTTGAACACTTTTTACAGAAAAAACCATTCTATATGCTGCAACATAACAAAATGCTGTCTGATATGATCCTGACGTGCTTGAATAACAACTAATTTTTGTTACTCCGAGTCAGGTATTTCAGCAAATGAGGGGTGTGGCGATGGGGGCCTGCTTCTCCCCCAGTTACGCTTGTTTACACATGGGACTGTGGGAGGAGCAGGTCCTCAGGGCTAAATATGAATGCACTTTGAGCAATCACATAGTGGCCTGGTATCGTTATATTGATGATTTATTTCTAATTTGGAAAGGAACAGAATCAGCAGCTAGTATGTTTATCCAAGAAATTAATGTAAATGACCTCAACCTTGAATTTACAGCGAATGTCAGCAAGGTATCCGTCAACTTCTTGGATGTGGACGTATACATTAAGGACAACTGTTTGGAGACAAGGTTGCATCGCAAGGCCACAGCGGGCAATACGGTTTTGCACGCCACCAGCCACCACCCGGACCATCTGATACGCAGCATCCCTTATGGGGAGATGCTGCGTGTCAGACGTATCTGTAGTGTGGATACTGATTGCGTGGAGGCTCAAGGTGAAAGTAAACTAAGATTCCTAGCTAGAGGATACACTGCCAAGATGCTTGATACAGCGATTAGGAAAGCCAATGCTATTCCACGCCCTGTGGTATTGGGCTGTAACCCCAGACAGGCTGTATTACCAATGAGCCCCAGTAATACTATTGAGCCTCCTAGATTTATTACCACGTACAGTCGGCAGCATAATAAGTTGCGTATGATTTTCAATAGAAATTGGCCGGTTGTGCAGAATGACCCAGTAATTGGTGGCACCTTACCCAAAGCTCCAGCGTTAACTTTTCGAAGAGCCCTCTCTATGAGCGATATGCTTGTCAAGAGCAGTCCAGAAATAATTACCAACAGTTCCTGGCTGCAGACCACCAAAGGCTTCATTAAATGTGCTTCATGCAAAGCATGTAAATTGGGGAGAAATCGGACTACATATAAAATCCCGTTTAGCGATGTCCCCGTGGTTATCTCTAAGAAATTGACATGCAAGACCGAGTTTGCTGTGTATGTGCTGGAGTGTACGTGTGGCCTGCAATATGTTGGGAGTACCAGGTTGCAGGTCCACAAGCGTATACTCCAGCACATGAGAGCAATCAGTAACAATGATGCAACATATCCAGTTACTAGGCACTTTAAAGAAATTCATGATAGTTGCCTAGATCACTTGAGTTACTTCGTGGTGGACATGGTGCCTCCTCTGCGTCGGGGGGTGACCGTGAAGCCTTGTTAAGAAAGCTTGAGACGAGGTACATCCTCGAGCTCGATACGAAGACCCCAAATGGGCTAAACTCAAGTGAGGATTTTTTTACTTGTCTCTGACTGTCATTTCTTCCCCCTACTGTGTATTTAGCTTAGTGACAGCTGCTAGTACTATGTTTTAGATATTGACCTGATCCCGAGTACAGTGATCTTTAGCATACGGGAGACACTAGTACTAGCTTTTTAATAATTTACGATTTTCTTATTTTCTTCTTTTCACTTCACTCCTCTTGTTTGATAATGATGTTTAAACGATACTAAACAGGGCAGATTAGACATTGTGGCCCAGTAGGGGTCTCCCTTTTTAGTTGACTCAGGAAACATAAGTTGTGATGCCCTATCCCTACAGGCTATTTTAGATTTGAAACGGGTTCCCCTAATTGCCACACAACTCTAATAGGGCCCTTCAGCACCAAGTCATCAGGGAGCTGAGGTCCAGGATACTATTTTTGATATTTATGAAGCAATAAGTATTTCTTTTATATATTTTAGAGTGATACTATAGATCGGTTGTATTTGTAAAATGAATGTAGATTTTAATCAGATTAAATGATTTTTTAATTCTTTTCAAATGCATAATGTCTAGGGGGTATGTACTCATGAGGGATTGCCTTGATGATAAGGGACGGTATTAGCTCTATGGTTCATCATGGGTATAAAACAGCATAAGGTTGTGTATTTCACATACTTGAATGAGCATTGCATATTTTCATATATTTCAATCATGTTTTATATATTTGTATTTGGTGGGGTTTTGATGTGATTTATTTTACTATTGAATATTTAGACCTGCTAAAGATGGAACTTTCCATGAAAATTTCTTGCAATAAGATCTATGCATATCTGCATTAAGCTGCATCATTTTTGCACTATTGCTTGTATTTTGCACATTGCTTTAGAGGTAGTATGTTGGGCATAGGCCTCTGCTGTCTGGATTTTAGGATTATATATATTTTTTTAAATATGCACTTTGCACTTTATACAGCTAATCCGATCTAGTCGTGCCCTTGCCCCACTAGGGGGAGGTATTGTTAAATGTTGCGCACTTTGCACATGAGCTCTTATGCACTATTGCAGGTTTTGCACGTCTATTTAAATTGTATATTAATCCCAAGCCACCAGGTATATGATCAATTAGTTTTGCGATATGCTCATGCTATGCTGGGTCAGTATGTGTTTTCTATGTCTATTGGCCCGATGGTCACGTGATGCTCATGTTTTGCACTATAAATTTGGTGGCTTCCCCTGACAGCATCATGTGATCAAGGCCCTTCTTGGGTCGAAACGCGTCATGGCGGTGCGTGGTGCCGATATGGAACTAAATAAATAACCTTTTTGCACGAAGCAATTTTGGGTCCGTGTCCGTTTTCCTGACATTTTGGATGCTGTTGGACGGAGTTCTTTTGTATATATATATATATATATATATATATATATAATCTACTGGCGGTCGCCAGTAGATAGTTATAGTTAGGACCTATTTTCCATAGGAAATCCGCAACATTCTATTTGAAATAACGTTGGCGCCGGTTGACGCATCTTCGCGAAATTTTCCAACTTGTTGGGGCGCTCCGGTCCTCTCCTATCCTGAAAGTCTCGGGGTGATTCGTCAAGCGGGGGTCGAGAAAAAAGGGGGGTCCCAAAACATGTTTTCCCCATTCATTTTTCTATAGGAACCGTTCATCGCGGCTACAGCCCGAACTGCTGAACGGAATTACACCAAATTTGGCAAAGAGGTAGCCCTTGGTTCAGACTCATGCCTTTTGCTTAAATGGTGTAAATCCGTTCAGTAGTTCCTGAGAAAATCAAAAGTAAAGTCACATATATATCTATGGCCGAGTAGGGTCCGCGTACCCTCCCGATCACGAGCTGCATGCTAATTGGCTGTCAACACTCCAAATCAGGAAGTGTTGGCAGCCATCTTGTTCCACTGAGGAACAAGAAAGCAGTAAAACAACTGCACAAAATGCAAAAAGGGGGCAGGGTAGAAACACCCTGACCCCCTAGGCCTGCTCAGATTTGAAAAAATCGGCAAAAACGCGCTGGGTGCGCGGATCCTGACGATAAAAAAAAAAAAGCGAAGCGCGGTCTCCCGCGCTTCGATGCTATTTTGCCCCCGGGTGGGCCAAGTCCCGGGGGCATGCGGGGGTTTCATTTATATTTAATGTGGGGGGCCTCTAAGGCCCCCCAAGCCCTGTGGACCGCCACCCCCCTGGGCTTTAAATAAATAATGTTGGCGGGGGCACACGGCCTCCCCGCAGCCCCGGGGACCGCCACCCCCGGGCCTTATTTAAAAAAAAAAAAAACATACATGACCTGTGTGGGGGGCTCCAGCCCCCCCACATGCCCCGGGGACCGCCACCTCCCCGGGGCACTAAGAAAATACATGTGGGGGTCCGTTTCGGACCCCCGAAGCCCTGGGGACCACCACCTCCCCGGGGCTATGTAGATGTGGGGGGGCCGCGCGGCCCCCTCCTGGAGCCTGTGGTGGCCCTGGGGACCGCCACCCCCAGGGCCAGCTCCTGCAGTGTCCCGGGATGCCTACCCCTGGGACACTGTAGTTTGCTATGACAGGACGGGAGCCTCGCAGCTCCCGCCCTGTCATTGCAAACTGCTTTGGATATTGGAAGCGAGAGCAGGGAAACCTGCTCTCGCTTCCAATATCCAAAGCACATTGCTTTTCCACACGGGGAGCCGCATGTTAGCAGCTCCCCATGTGGAAAAGCAATGCCGGCTCCCGCAGGAGGCGGGGAGCCAGCATGGTCCGTGGGGGAGTTGGGGTCCCCCCACGGACCCCAAAGGATAGGGCCAACCCCGGGGGATGGGGTCCCCGGGGCAAGTAGTGGCTCGGGAGGGGGGCCACGCGGCCCCCCTCCCCAAAAATAATTTAAAAAAATAAATAAATAAAGGCCGGCCCCGGGGGATGGGGTCCCCGGGGCCAATAGAGGCCTTAGGAGGGGGGCCACGCAGCCCCCCTCCGCAGAAAATAAGTTTACAAAAGTGGCCATGCCCCGGGGGATGGGGTCCCCGGGGCCGGAATCGGCCACGGGAGGGGGGCCACGTGGCCCCCTTCCCGTACAGTATTTTTTTTTTTTAAAAAGACAAAAGGCATCAGGCCCTGGGGGATGGGGTCCCCAGGGCCCCAAAAGTAAAGAAGGGGGCCACACAGCCCCCCTTCAAAAAAATAAAAAAGAAAGAAAAAGACGCGATCGAGCGTCAGGCCCCGCCCCCTCCCTTAACCACTCTGCAAACACCCCCTGTGGCGCATTTTAAATTGGGGAAATAATTCCCATTCAATACTGGGGGTCCCTGGGGGCCAACTAGCCCACCAGGTACCTCCAGTAAGTGCCACAGTGCTGGGTTGCACAGAGGTGGTCCAGGCCATGCCCCTTTTTACACCTCTCTGCAACGCAGCTCTGTGGCGCTTACTGGAGGTACCTGGTGGGATAGTTGGACCCCAGGGACCCTCAGGATTCAAGGGGACTTAATCCCCCAACTTAAAACGCGCCACGGGGCGCGTTTGCACAGTGGTGAAGGGAGGGGCGGGGCTAAAGGTGACATGTGTGCAAACAGGCCCGTGGCGTGTTTTAAGATGGGGAATTAAATCCCCTTCAATCCTGAGGGTCCCTGGGGGCCAAATAGCCCACCAGGTACGTCCAGAAAGCGCCACAGAGCTGTGTTGCAGAGAGGTGCAAAAAGGGGCGTAGCCTCTGAACACCTCTCTGCAACGCAGCTCCCTGGCGCATACTGGAGGTACAGGGTGGGCTAGTTGGACCCCAGGGACCCTCATGATTCAAGGGGACTTAATACCCCAACTTAAAACGCGCCACGGGGCGCGTTTGCACAGTGGTGAAGGGAGGGGGCGGGGCTTCAGGTGACATGTGTGCAAACAGGCCCCGTGGCGCGTTTTAAGATGGGGAATTAAATCCCCTTCAATCCTGAGAGTCCCTGGGGGCCAACTAGCCCACCAGGTACGTCCAGAAAGCGCCACAGAGCAGCATTGCAGAGAGGTGCAAAAAGGGGCGTGGCCTATGAACACCTCTCTGCAACGCAGCTCTCTGGCGCATACTGGAGGTATCTGGTGGGCTAGTTGGCCCCTAGGGACCCTCGGGATTGAGGAGGAATTAATTCTCCAACTTAAAACACGCCACAGGGCGTGTTTGCAGACATGTCACCTCAGGCCCCACCCCCTTCCTTCACCATTGTGCAAATATTCCTCTAAAATCCGCCGAACTACGAATTCCGATTTACTCACCTGTTATCAGGAGAGACCTCAGTGCTGCATCTTTGAGCCCAGTACTGATCCTGAAAAGTAATTTTAACCGTACTTACCAGTAACTTGAATTTCCTTCCATAGGCTAACATTGACTGGTTTCACTTGGAAATTCTTCTAAGTGTGGAGTTTTGGAACTTTATAATATTTCTCTAAAATCAGCTGAACTAAGAATTCCAATTTACTCACCTGTTATCAGGAGAGACCTCAGTGCTGCATCTTTGAGCCCAGTACAGATCATGAAAAGTAATTGTAACCGTACTTACCAGTAACTTGAATTTCCTTCCATAGGATATCATTGCCTGCTTTTTGCTGAAAAAGTTTCTGTCGATTTTTGAAACATACAAATATTCCTCTAAAATCAGCAGAACTACGAATTCCGATTTACTCACCTGTTATCAGGAGAGACCTCAGTGCTGCATCTTTGAGCCCAGTACTGATCCTGAAAAGTAATTGTAACCGTACTTACCAGTAACTTGAATTTCCTTCCATAGGATATCATTGCCTGCTTTTTGCTGAAAAAGTTTCTGTCGATTTTTGAAACATACAAATATTCCTCTAAAATCAGCAGAACTACGAATTCCGATTTACTCACCTGTTATCAGGAGAGACCTCAGTGCTGCATCTTTGAGCCCAGTACTGATCCTGAAAAGTAATTCTAACCGTACTTACCAGTAACTTGAATTTCCTTCCATAGGCTAACATTGACTGGTTTCACTTGGAAATTCTTCTAAGTGTGGAGTTTTGGAACTTTATAATATTCCTCTAAAATCAGCCGAACTACGAATTCCGATTTACTCACCTGTTATCAGGAGAGAACCCAGTGCTGCATCTTTTAGCCCAGCACTGACCCTGAAAAGTAGTTCTAACCGTACTTACCAGTAACTTGTATTTCCTTCCATAGGAATCCATTGTCTGGTTTTCAGCAGAAAAGTTTCAAAGTGTCGATTTTCACAAACTACAAATATTCCTTAAAAATCGCCTGTATGACTTAAACGCATTCTTTCAACTATTTACAGGAGATGCACCAGTGCTGGATCCAGGATCCACCACTGAGTAAGAAAAAGTAACGATAACACTACTTACCTGCTAAGTGAATTTCCTCCCATAGGATAACATTGGTGATTCTATGTGAAAAAGTTTCTGTCAACTTTTAAAATACAATAATATTCCTTAAAAATCACTACTGTAACCAAAACGCTTTTACTCAACTGTTTACAGGAGATGTCCCAGGACTGAATCTAGGATCCAGTCCTGTGGTTAGAAAAAGTAATCCATAAAGTAACTAATTGCATTTAACTAGAAATTCACATTGACCTCAATGTTGCATTGTGTTTGAAATTGTGTTGCCCATTGCAACAACTGTAACTACTGTACTTAAAAGTCTATTGCCTATTTGCAAAGTATTTAAACTAAAGTAATTCATTCTGAGAAAGTATATTTTGTAATGTAATGTATAATGTAATTACAATGTAATTTAAAAAATAAAATATCTAAAAATAAATAGTTTAAAAAAATGTAGTAAATCAGTATCAAAAAAATAAATATAACAATTAATACATTTAAAAATTGTCATTTACAAAACCTTTGAAATTCACTGAAAAAAACCATAGGTTTCAGACATGTTATAGTTAGGAATTAGCATTTAAAAAACCTTACAAATTCACTGAGAAAACCATAGGTTTTAGGGACAGTTATAGTTAGTTGGACATTGCACTCGTACAAAACCCGTGAAATTCCCCTGTTATAGTTAGTTCAGCTAACTATAACTCGCGCCCCCGCAATGCACTGTTGATGACGTCACATATTACATCACTCATGACATGGTCAGTGACATCACTGATGACATCACTGATGACATCTCAAATGACATCACTGATGACATCACTGGTGACATCATCCACGTGATAATCTGATGCACCTCCTCACACCCTAATATAACCTTTGATACACCCACTCTAAATTACAGACTGCCATTCGCAAAACCATAGACACTCCAACACCAATAACTACATACCCACTCACTGATTCTTAGGTCTACACACACATCCACTCACTCACCCGTACAGTCACTCATACTTACGGTCACTCAGTACAGGACTATCATATGCACTCATACTCCTATATAGACACTCAAACACCGCCACTCATCCATAGAGGTACTCACACACCATGCAAATAATTAAACACACTGCCATTTACTCACCTATACAGTTATACACACACCAGCTCACTTACTCATACAAATACTAGTACATTCTTACGCTCTTATACAATCACTGATACAAGCACACACTCATCCATACAGTCACTCTCACAATCACACACTCTCGCTTATAGCTATTTATATACTCCAACACACATATATACTGCCTTTCACATATGTAGTTACTCACACATGTACCACTGGGACATACATTCACTCACTAACACACTCTTACACACACTTACCCACCCATACAGTCTATCACAGATGCACTCTTGAAACCATCCACCCAGTGAATCACCCACTCACACATCTATGCACAGAGTCGCACACACCCCACCCACACAAACACTCAGGCACCCATACAGATACTCAGATAACCAATCAATAACTCATATAGACACTCTTGTAGCTATTCACAAACCCATGCAGCCACTTACACAGCAACAGACAGACGGATACAGACATTCACCCAGGTTAGTCACTAATCCATGCATTCAGTAGATACGTTTAATCACTCACTTATAGAGTTAGTCACGCACCTACTAAATCATCCATACAGACACTTATACACCCACTCATTCTTCAATACGCCTTTCCCTATATATATTAAAAATATTTAAACTTTACAGAAACACACAGTCACTGGATGATGTCATCAGTGATGTCATTTGAGATGTCATCAGTGATGTCATCAGTGATGTCACTGACCATGTCATGAGTGATGTAATATGTGACGTCATCAGCAGTGCATTGCGGGGCGCAAGTTATAGTTAGCTGAACTAACTATAACGGGGGAATTTCACGGGTTTTGTACGAGTGCAATGTCCAACTAACTATAACTGTCCCTAAAACCTATGGTTTTTTCAGTGAATATATATATGTATATATATATATATATATATATATATATATATATATATATGTATGTATATATGTATATATATATAATGTATAACCACACACTTCTCCAAATATTAGAGAAAGCCTGCACTTGAAGGAATCCAAACTTTTATTTCACCAAACAGCACAAACAGAATCAAATTTGTGATGAATGTCACTGAATTAAGGAGATGCGTTTCGGCTTACTACCAGCCTTTCTCAATCCGAACTGATTGCTCTCTTAATTACGTCAAATATACTTGACAAACAATATATATGAAAAAGTTACTTCCACATTCATCATATGTATTCCTTTCAATGGTACTTCAAATGACATTGTTCATTCATCAATCCTTAAATGGGCAATATTAACTTTAAATCACTTTTACCACGAAAGGAAACATAATGTTCAAAGTCTCAAATCGATATTCACATTTGGCACACGGAAAGAGCAGTCATTTAATTACTTAAATGCCGCCTTCACTCGTCTATATCCTTTCAAATTACAGTCAATATTCAACATATTTTCGATTTTGCTTTGATGATAACAAATGTTTGATTCTGCATCATGTTGTTAATTACTTCCATAAACTCTGTGATGCTCAGTTTTGTGAAACATTGCAGACTAAAAACTCCCACCCCACGACCAATGTTGATGCAGTGTCCTGCTCCTGGCACAGACTGGTATGGAGTTGGGGCTGAGGCAAGGACAGGAGTTCGTCGCTAAGGGCCGTATGACTCTCCTGGCAGGGACTTTCTTGTTTTCTTGCGGTAAGCCCTTTAAAAATGTTTGCCCTGAATTGGACCGATGCAAGGAGCAAGTCACTGAGTCAACATTAGTGATACGGTGGGGGGTTTGGAATCTGCAATGTTTCAGAAAGCCGAGCAGCACAGACTTTATGGTAGTAATTATCAACATGATGCCCCATCTTGCTGTTAGCCCGAAGCCGGTCCCAGGATGCTTGTTTCCGGGCCAGGGAAGACATGGCTTGGCAGTTCGGGCTGGACTGTTCCCATGAGGCACAGGGTCAAGACTGATTTGCATATAGCTGTGTCTGAACTGGGGTGGCGAAGTGGGCTAAAGAACAATGGTGGATTCAACCCAGATCAGTGACTGGGGGTGAGTGTCTGAAAAGTTTCAGCGCTAAGTCCATCATCTCCTTGTGTTTGCTTTGTTCCCCATCTGCAGAATAGAGCATTTGTTATTATCAAAGCAACAGCGAAAATATGTTGAATATTGACTGTAATTCAAACCAAGCTGCTCCCTGCCTCCTGCAGGAGCTAGCATTGCTGCTGCACAGAAGGAGCTGCTAGAAAGGCAGCTCCCTCCGTGTTTGAGCAATCGTTTCATCTCTTTCCCTGCCGCATGTCTGCGGGCAGGGAAGAGATGAAAACTCCACTTCCAGTGGGCGGGAGCATGTTGAAAGCTGAAAAATTAGTGTTTGCTTTAGCTTGGCAGGAGCTGTGAGCTAACAGCTAACAGGTGGCCACCCTGGGACATAGAAGGAACCAGCCCTGGAAGGTGGTGGTCCCAAGAGACATCTATGGCTCCAGGAGGGGGGTCGTGCTGCCCCCCTCCTTTTGTTTGCATGGGCCACCCCGGGGAGGTGGTGCCACCCCGGGTCTGAGAATGGCCCGGAAAGGGGGTTTCTTGGGCATGGGGGGTCTGCGTAGCCCCGCTCCATATTTAACATGGAGCAGTGGAGAAGTGTGGCTCAATGGTTAGAGCGGCAGACCCTGATGCAGAGATCTGGCCCGGGACCAGGGTTCAATTCCCGCCTCGGCGGGTCTTGGGCTCAATTTCCTCGGACCTGATAATTCTCGCCTCGGTGCCTATTCTAATCATGGGTCCCACTCTGCAACTCTGGGCAATAGCTTGCTTAATCTCCACAACGGCCCCAACAGCGCTGGGATGCCTGGCTTCACCCTGGGGGTGCCCAGGAGTGGACATTTCACAGGGAAAAGCCAGGAAGGGTTCCACAGCGGTATGCGTACAGTGCCAGGACACCCCTTTGGGGGTATAAGTGCGCTTTACAAGTACAAATTTCAATTTCAATTTCAATTTCAACATAGCCCAGAGAGGAGGTGGTCTCGAGGGGGTCCGTGCGGCCCCCCAGTCAATTTATTTATAGCCTCAGGGAGGTAGTGGTCTCCGGGGCACAATTAAGCCCAAGGTGGGAGGCACCATGCTCCCCCCTCCTTTTTTTTCAAAAAGCTTGCATGCCCCTGGAACCTGGTCCACCCAGGTGCTATAATGTAAACAAGTGCTGGAGACCGTGCTTGTTTTTTCTTTTATTTTGCCATGGATTGATGTCATCAGTGATGTCTTTGACAAAGTCATTAGTGATATAATATTATAATATGTGAGGTCATAAGCAGTGCATTGCAGGGGCGTGAGTTATAGTTAGCTCAGCTAACTATAACTGCTGAATTTCACTGGTTTTGTACAAGTGAAACCTGAGCCTAACTATAGAGCCCCTGTAACCTTTGTTTTTTTTCAGTGAATTGCTAAGGTTTTATTTTTATTCCATTTCCTAACTATAACACCCCTGTGACCTCTGTTTTATTCAGTGAATATAGATACATAGAAACAACACTGGATGATGTCACCAGTGATGTAATTTGAGATGTCATCAGTGATGTCATGAGTAATGTCACTGACCATGTCATGAATGATCTAATATGTGAGGTCATAAGCATTGCATTGTGGGGCATAAATTATAGTTAGCTCAGGTAGCCATAACAGCTGAATTTTGCTGGTTTTGTATGATCGAAATCTGAGCCTAACTATAATGTTCCTGTAACCTTTGGTTTTTCCTTGCACTTGCCCTCCGATGTCTCTGTGCATGCCCCTACTCCCTGCATTCTGCCCACCATATTCCATGGGCCTGCCACACTCCTCCTGTCTACTCTGAGTGTTCTGTTGAGCTGCCACTGTCCATCCCACCTGCCTAGCATGGTCAGATGACTGACACCTGTCCCTGCCACCTCCACCCTGCCTGTCCAAGTTCAATGCATCATCCCCTCTCTCTTGTCCTCCATGTTCCATTTTGCTTCCACTCCCTTCTGCCCTCTATGCTCTGTATTGCTGCACCTGCTCCTCCTGCCTGCCCTGTGTGGTCTGTTGTGAGCCCCTTCCCTTGCCCTCTTTTGTCTGTGTCCAGCCCCTCTCCTACTTTCCGTCCTCTATGGTCCTTTGTGCATGCCCCTGTCCCCTCCCTCTTGTCCACCATGGCCGTTGCACTCCCACTAACCCTCCTGCTTGCCATGCATGATCTTCTGTGCAGCCACACCTCCTCCCACCTGCCCTGTGTAGTCAGCTTGCTGCCCCTTACCCCCCTACCACCTTCCCTCCAATGTCTGTGTATATGCCATTATAGTCTCACTGTTGCCCTCTATGGTTTGTTGTGCTTCCAGTGCCCATCCCTCCTGCCCTCCATGGTCAGTTTGATGCTCCCGCCCTGCCCCGACTCTGTTTTCCATGTGCAGATCCCTATCTCCTCCCTACTGCCTTGTCTGGACCTTTGTCATGCTCCTGTCCCTCCCTCCTGCCCTTCATGGTCTGTTATGCTGCAACTGTCCCTCTTGCCTGTTCTCTGCTCTCTGTTGTCGATGTGCCTGGCCCTGTTCCCTCCCTATTGCTTTCCATGGTCCATTGAGCTGTACTCCCATCCGGCTTGCCCTGTGTAGTGTATTGTGCTGCTACAACCCCTGATGCCTGCTCTGTAAGGTCAGATTGGGGTCCCTACCCATCTTCCTCCTGTCCTCTGTTATCCGAGTACAAGTCCTTACCCCATTTCTCCTTCCCTCCATGATCCAATGTACCTTATTTCCCAACATTTTGAACCTCGTAAGCTGGAGATTTTGAAAAAGAAAACCTGGGGAATTGATTTTCCCTATTGACTTACATTGAAAAAGAGGAGCTTTTAGGCAGGAGACAGATAAAATAAAGCCATTTTGGGCTTAAAAACATCTGGAGTCTCCTGCCTGAATCGGGTGTGTTGGCATGTATGGTTGTACTGCCACTGCCTCTTCCTTCTGCCCTCAAAGGTCTTTCATGTTGCCACAGCCTCTTTTGCCTGTACTGCATGGTTGGTTTGCTGCCCTTGCCTCCCTTTCCTCTGCCCTCCATGGTCCGTTGTGCTGCCTCTGCCCCTCCCACCTGCCCAGAGTGGTAAACTTATTGCCTCTGCACCCTCCTCCATGAGAGGGTCCTATACCCAGAGAAATTATGGTTAGTGCTCTAAACAATGAAAATGAGGACATCTGTTCTGAGTTCTCATATACCGACAAAGAACTTTTAAATAATTTGGTATCTTTATGTTTTTTTATCCAGTTGATCACTTGGTTATTTGTCACACTTAACGGAGAGGATTTGGTGTTACTGCCAGAGCTGCAAACTTGGTAACTGGGGAACCAGGTTTGAGTTTCTGCGTCATCTCGACATCCTGTGATTTCAGACAAATAACTCAATCTCCCCATGCCTAAAAACAAAATTAATGTGTCCTTGAGTAATGATGCTCATGTAATTCACTCCAATACCTCCAGGTCAAGTTTGCGCTATATAAAACTGGAAAAATACAAAAGAAATAAGTGTTTTGCACACTTCTGACATTGGGCTAAACTTGGCTACATTTGGGTGATATTTGTGGTATATTTGGGCTCTTTTTTCTCTGATGGCCATCCTGGGAGACGTGTTTGTTATGAATCGCCCTAAATTTCTCATTTACTGCAGTGTCCTCAGTTGAAAATCATTTCAGTTTTCTACTTCATTCTATCAACATGGCGTTCAGATGTGCAACACTTTTGGAATAAATTCAGAATATTAGCACTCTAGTTGCTCATTAGAACAATGTAGTAAAGTTGCTGATCATCAGGGAGTTACCTGCCAGTCTGCTACTGGTGTTAAAAATGCATGTTTCAGTCTGCATGGCAGAATGTTTATCTGAGAACTCACTTAAAATGTGTCCTAATTTTTCTTTCTACACCACTTACTATAATTTCAATGTCAAACTGAACCCCCTTATTTTGTTCCTTAACAAATTAAATGTTTTAAATTCTACCACCAAAAAGAAAGGACACACAAGTTAGATAACCACTTATATTTACACAGACTTACTATGCTAGAGGCAACTTTTATGGTCTGCACACTGGCAAGCCCTAATCCCTCCCCTATGTTTAAAACAAGTATGTTTCTGTTATATTCTTATTCTGTAGGATTCAGACCTTGACAGCCTAATTTTCATATGTATCTATGCAATCAACACCTATAGATTCTAGCGTTTCTAACTAGGTGAGCAATATAATGTTCATAGCATGCATTTTGCATCAATCATTTTCTTGAATATTTCCCTGCTTACTTTTTTAGATTTCTCCGTGTCCAACAGCACCTTTTGCCTTTGCCAAAAAACTATGTTTGCATTTGAAACAATAAAAACCCCTCATTCAACTACATATTGTTTACACCTTTGCCTTCAATCTTTCTAGTATGATTTCCTACTGTGAGACTATTATAACATAGGGGTGCATTAGTATAAAAGTCAGGCTTACTGGAGCTGTCAGGGTGTCACCACATAATTCCACTATAGAACATAAACTCTTCACCTACAATGTATATCAGTCATGAAAACATTTCACGGTAATACTAGAAACATTTACTTATTTCAGCTTTAATTTAATATAAATTATTATGAATTGATTTTATTTTTCATTTGCTCAATCCACAACAATAAAACTTTCAAATAGTGAACATTTCATGCCACAGTTTTACATCTATATTAACATGGCTGGCTAGCAACCTCACAGTTTTGTCATAAGTAACACTGTTAGCGCTCTAGTTGTTCTTTAGAACACTCTGGGAGGCTGAAGAAGAACACAAGGGAATCAACTGACAGGCTGGTCCTGTTGAAAGTACATGATTTACTGAGAACGTCAGACTTCATTTTCATATGGCTGACAAAGATACCGTGAATTTACAGAAAATAGGCTCTGCCTTTTAGCTTCTGGAGCACCTTCCATTACCTCTATGGGAAAACATGATTCATGAAATCCTAGCAGAAGGCTTGTTCAAAATGTAAAATCATCTTAGAACACGCCACTATCCTTAAAATTAGTATGGTACCATCAACAAATGATATATTTTGTAACTAAAATCTGTTATCCCCGTTTATACGTTCTCCTTTTTGTGACCCTCAAAACCTGCCATTCACTAACATGTAAAGGGCAGTATGTTGGGATGGAGAAGCAGACCGAGGGAGGGCAAGTAGTACCCTTCCAGGGGCTGTATCTCAATGTTAGATCTATCCCAAAACATGTGGCAGAAATCTGGGACTTGTTAGATGTGGCTAAGCCAGACATCTGTCTTTTTACTGAGACCTGGTTGAATAATGATGCTATGCCAGCACTGGCAATGGCATTCCCGGCAGAGTACTCTGTTGTCTGTTTGGACAGATCAGGAAAGAGGGGTGGAGGTCTGGCTATTGCCACGCGTCCCCCTTATCATATTAAGACCCTAGACACTGTATCTTCCCCCAATCTAGAGCTGCTGATCTTTAGAGTGCAGCGAGCCCAAGTGATTGACTGGGTGGGAGCTTTAGTGTATCATCCTCCTGGAGGAAATAAGAGAGAGTTTTGTACAGCATTACTAGAAAGGCTGACCCCTTATACATTGCAAACAGATAAGTTCCTACTGGTAGGGGACTTTAACCATCATCTGGAGGCTCTCTCTAACGTAGAGTCTGCCTGTCTGGTTACAGCTATGGAATCTCTTGATCTCTCCTCAAGAGTCGTCAGTCCCACACACGTTGCAGGCCATGTGTTGGACACTATCTTTACCAACATTCCGGAATTAGTAGTTGAACCTCCCCAGAGGCTAGACTGGACTGACCACTCGGCGCTAAGCTTTTATTGGGCGCTTACAAAATTGTCCGGCCATACACAAACCCGCAAAGACCTTCGTAGATCTGGGAAAAGGGTGACTCCTTCCACTTTTAGTCGGGTCTATATCCCCCTGCTTTTGTGAACGGTGATGACTGTGATACTGCTTTGGAAAGGTTTGAGGCCTCTATAACCGATGTCCTCGACTCTATTGCACCACTGAAGAGGGTCAAAATCCAGGATAGGGCAGCTCCTGCCCCCTGGTACTCGGACAGTCTTAAGAGAGAGAAGGCCCTATGCAGGGCAAAAGAAAGGAAATGGAGGAAATCCAAATCTGAGCAAGATGAATCGCTCTATCAAGTGGCTCATAGAGCCTACTTAAACAGTTGTAATTCAGCTAGGAGAGCCTATCTAGGTTCCCGCATAATGGAAGCAAAGAACTCCTCTCGGGAGCTTTTTACTATTCTGAAGGAGTTCACGAATCCGAGGGCCAATAATCCGCTCCCGCCACCTACCCAGGAATTATGCGAGGACCTAGCGAGTCACTTTACTAATAAGATCGACGTGATCTATTGCGACTTCAGGTCGGAGGAGGGAGATCAGGATAGAGTCATCCTTCAGGAAAACCCCTGCCCCTCGAGCCTAGAGTTCTTCCCTGACTTCACTGGCAAACAAGTGAGCTCTTTATTAACTCAGGTGAAATCTGGTTCCCCACTAGACCCGGTGCCGCCTGCTGTTATGTCTGAATTAACCCCGGTCTTAGCTGATGTTCTTGCTGAAGTTTGTAACATCTCGTTAGCCACAGCTACTTTTCCGCGTAAATGGAAAAACGCACGTATCAAACCTCTGCTCAAAAAGGCATTAGCAGATCCCACTGATTTACAAAATTTTAGACCAATCTCTCTCCTTCCTTGTTGTTCAAAGATCATGGAGACACTAATCAATCGGCATCTTTCTTGCTATTTGGAACAGAACAACTTGCTGAATATATCCCAGTTGGGTTTCCGTGCTTCTTATAGCACCGAGGCCGCACTGTTGGAGGTCACTGATACCTTAAGGATGCTACTGGACAAGGATACTCCAGCCATGTTAGTGTTGCTCGATCTGTCGGCTGCCTTTGACACCATCTCTCATCGCATCCTTTTGGACAGGCTTCGAGAGATTGGTGTCAGAGGCATGGCCTTTAAATTGATTCAGAACTATCTGTCTGACAGAACACAATGTGTCCCGTTGGACTCCTTTGTGTCACAAACCACTCTGGTGGATAAGGGGGTCCCACAAGGCTCCATCTTGAGCCCCACTTTGTTTAATATATATGTGGCCCCTTTAGATTCAATTATTAGAAGCTATGGGTTTGAGACCATATCTTATGCAGACGACACGCAGGTGATAGTCCCCATAGAGGATAACCCTGCAGCAACCAAACTAAAGTTCATAAATTGTATGACTAGTATAGCAAGTTGGATGAGGATGAATTTCCTTCAACTTAACTCCTCCAAAACAGAGATATTGCTGTTTGGAAAAGCGGAGGAACTGTGGACTCCAGACTGGTGGCCATCAGAACTAGGAGAGGCACCCTCCCCAAGAGGATGGGCCAAGAACCTAGGCATCAGAATTGACAATAAACTATCCATGGAAGAACAGGTGAAGACTTTGTCAGGCACCTGTTTTGGAACCATGCAGATGCTTAGAAAGATCTTTCCTTGGATCCCGCTTAATGCCAGGAAAGCTCTCATTCAGTCGCTCTTAGTTAGTCGATTGGATTATGGCAATTCTTTGCTGGTTGGAGTAAGGGAGGACCTGTTATCTAAACTGCAGGTGGTTCAAAACACGGCAGCCCGCCTTGCCCTAAATAAACCAGCGCAGACCCCCTCTTTACCTCTCCTGCGCCAATTACACTGGCTTCCTATCAGGAAACGAGCTATCTTCAAGCTGGTATGTATGGTTTTTAAGTCTCTCCAGGAGACTGGTCCGGCCTATCTGATGAAGAAAATTGAACGTTATCAACCTGTACGACAGTTGAGATCTAGCAACTGTAATCTGCTTTGCACGAGGAGAATAAGGAAGGCCAAAATGGGGGGGCGTGCGTTCTCTCATCTGGCCCCCAGCCACTGGAACAGTCTCCCTGACGAGATCCGGGCCTGTTCCAACTTATCTCAATTCAAGAAAATGCTTAAGACCTGGCTATTCTAAAGATCTTACTGCCTATAGGGTGTCTCTTCTCAGGCGCCGAGAGATCCCCTTGGGGATGATTCGCCACGCCTTACAAATGAGTTTAATAATAATAATAATAACAATGCATTTCAATAGGGTGCTGTCATGTACATTGGTCCCAAGATGGTTGCCAGCACTTCTTGGTTGAAGTGTTGGCAGGAAATCAAATTTCAGTAGCATTTCAGTAGGTTTTTGGGCTACTAGATATCTATATTATTAAAACTTAAATATCTCTGAAACTACTGAATGGATTTACACCAAATCACAAAAAGCCAGCTTTCTGACCAACATCTAGCATTGTGCCAAATATGGTGCAATTCTGTTCAGCAGTTCGGGCTGTAGTTATGTTCAGAAAATAAAATATCCACATAGACTTAACACATTTTGGGACCCCCCTGTTTTCTTGGCCCCCACTTGACAGATCAGACACTTTCAACACAGCAGCTGAACCAAAAAGGGGAAGATTATTGAAGATTCATCAAGTGGCGCCAACGTTATTGGCAAAACAAAAACACTTTTTCTATGGAAACTTTGGTCCTAACTATAACTACCTCATAGCGTTTTTTGTTTTGCCAATAACTTTGGCACCGTTTGACGAATCTTCATGAACTCTTCAAAACCAATACGACTCTCACTTCAGCTGGTATCTTGAAAGTTTCGGGGGATCCATCAAGCGGGGTCGAGAACCGAGGGTGCTTAAAAGCACATTTTCCCCATGTTAATTCCATAAGGACGTTTAGATACGGCTTCAGTCCGAACTGCTGAACGGGATTACACCAAATTTGGCAGGAAGGTAGATGTTTGTTCAAGGAAGTGCCTTTTTGTGATTTGGTGTAAATCTATTCAGTAGTTGCAGAGATATTTTAAGAAATTCCCAGTTGTAAATATAGGGATGCAGTGGATCTGCGACCCCTCCCAATCTTGGGCTGAGATGTGATTGGCTGCCAACACTTCAAACCAGGCAGTATTCGCAGCCATCTTGTGACTCGGTTGAATTGAGTCACACAAAAAGATTTAAAAAAAAAAATGGGGCAGGGTAGAAACACCCTGACCCCTGGGCCTCTTGGAGGGGGCCCACAGGGACACCTCAGGGCCAAAAAATAATTGTTTCTTTTAAAACTTTAAGTTGGTGTCGCACTGGATTTGCAACTTCTGCTGAAATAAAAAAATATAGTGCGGGGCAAAGATTTATAATGTGATGCAGGGGGCTCGCATTGCCCATCGCAGCCCTGGGGACCCCAGAGCTAATCAATTAAATTAATGCGGGGAGGCCCTTATGACCTCCCCCACGCCCCAGGGACCACCACCTCCTTAGGGCAAAGATTTATAATGTGATGCAGGGGTCCTGCACAGACTGACACTTCCCTGGAGCAAAATTAAATATCAATGTTTGGGGGACTCCACCCCCATGCATCCCCAGGGACCGCCACCCTCAAGGCACAAATACAATAATGAAGGGGGTCCGTTGTTGACCCTTGGCCCCGGGGACCACTACTTCCCCGGGGCTTACTTAACAAAGGAGGGGGGCTGGATTGCCCCCCTTGTGGAGCCCTACATGGCCCTGGGGACCACCACCCCCAGGGCCGGCTCCAGCAATGTCCCAGGGTACCCACTCCCAGGTCATCGCAGTTTACTATGGCTTGGCAGGAGCACCGCCATAGCAAACACTCTGCTTTCAGCAAGTAAGAGCAAACATGCTCTCACTTTCTGAAAGCAGAACATGTCTGTTTCCCTGCCTGCTGTCAAGCGAGCAAGAAAAAGACATTACTTTGAGATCCACAATGCCGGCTCCCGCGGGGGCCTTCAGGCTCCCCCGCAGTCCCCAACAAAGTGGCCAGGGCCCTGTGGACGGGGTCCCTGGGGTAGATATCAGCCCAGAGAGAGGGGGCCCCCAGTTTAAAAAATATATATTAAGGCCTGGCCCGGGTGGATAGGGTCCCCGGTCTTGAAGTCGGCCAGGGAAGGGGGAGGGGCACGTGGCCCCCCACTCTTGTTTATTTTTTTAAATAAGAAAAAAATTAAAAAGGGCAGACCCTGGGGGATGGGGTTCCCAGGGCCCAAAATGGTGCAGGGAAAGGGGGTCACACCCCCCCTTCCTAAAAAATAGAAGAAAAAAAAGCTGCAACTCACCAGAGGCCCTGCCCCCTTTTTCCACCACTCTGCAAACACGCCTTCTAGCACGCTGCTGGTTAGAGGATGAAGCCCCCTTGGCTGCTGAGGGTCCTTAGGGGTCAACAAGACCATGTCAGTAAGCCCCACACAGTGGGATTGCTGAGAGGTGGTCGGAGGCCACACCCCCTTTCTCCACCACTCTGCAAACATGCCTCCCAGTTCACTGCTGGTGGGATATTAGGTATCTTTGCCTCCTGAGGGCCTCAGGACTAAAGTGGACTTCTTCCCCCAAGCAGTTGTGCGCCAGGAGGTACGTTTGCAGAGTGGTACAGAAAGGGGGCATGGCCTATGACAACCTCTCAGCAATACAAGAAGTGGGTCTTACTTGAGGTAACAGGAGGGCTAGTTGGCCCCCATGGACCCTCATGATCCAAGGGGACTTCATCCCCCAACTAGTAGTGTGCCAGGAGGCGTGTTTGCAGAGTGGTGGAGAAAGGGTGTGTGGCCTCCTACCAGGTCTCAGCAATCTCACTATGTGGGACTTGCTGGAGGTAACAGGAGGGGTAGTTGGCCCCCAAGGACATCCTTGGGGTCAACTACCCCTCCTGTTACCTTCAGTAAGTCCCACACAGTGGGATTGCTAAGAGGTCTTCAGAAGCCATGCCCCCTTTCTCCACTACTCTGCAAACATGGCTCGTGGTGCACTACTGATTGGGGGATGAAGTCCACTTTACTCCTGAGGAACCTTGAGGGCCAAGAAGCCCTCCTGGTACCTCATATAAGTCCTGCACAACAGGATTCCTGAGAGCTGGTCGGAGGCCCAGCCCCCTTTTTCCACCACTCTGCAAACGTGACTACTAGTTAAAAAACATAGAAATTCACTGAAAAAAACAAAGGTTACAAGGGCGTTATAGTTAGCAAATAGAATAAAAAAAAACTTTTTAAATTTGCTAAAAAAAACAAAGGTTACAGGGACGTTATAGTTAGGGTAAAATTCGGCAGTTATATTTACCTGAGCTAACTATTACTTAAGCCCCTGCAAAGCATTGCTTATGACATCACATATTACATCACTCATGACATGGTCAGTGACATCACTGATGACATCACTAATTGCATCTCAAATAACATCACTAGTGACATCACTGATGACATCATCCACACAACCATTCATACACCTACTCACACCCCCATACAACCGCTTGTACGGCCCTCTCACATACCCATACAACCACTGACATATCCATTCACAGGCCTATACCAGTTCTCACATACCCACTCACTCCTTCATAGAGTCACTCACACACCCACTCACTCACCCGTACAGCCACTCACACAACCATTCACTCACCTAAATAGCCACTCATACAACTAGTTACTCACCCATACAGCCAGTCACATAACCTCACACTCACCCATACAGCTACTCACACACCCACTTTTTACATACAAAGTTACATACCCACTCACTTCCCCAATCAGCCTCTAAACACAGTCACTCACTCATCCATGCAAGCCCTCATACACTCACTCACACAACCACTCACATACCCATTCACACATTCATACAAGCACTCACACATCCTTGTGCTCACCAATACAGCCATTCACAGAGACACTCACTGTCCAATACAATCACACACACATGAAGTCACCTAATGGAACACATACTCAAAGAGTCACTCACTCACCCATACAGCCACTTACACACCCAGTCACTCACTCATACAGTCACTACACACTTACATATCCACTGATAGAGCCACTTACACCATCACTCACCTACCCATATTGCCACTGAAACACCCACTCATTCACCAATACAGCCACTCGTACAGCATCTCACTCACCCACACAGCTACTCACACAACCACTTCTATACCCATAAAATCACTCACACACCCATACGCACAAGGATATATAGTCACATAGCCACTCACATGATATATATTAAAAGTAATTTCACTCATTAGTAATACACATAGTATACTACTTTAACTTTTGTAGTACCTTAGTATATATATTTAACAATCACAAACTCTTACAAAATACTTACACTCCCTGGATGGTGTCATCAGTGATGTCATTTGAGATGCCATCAGTGATGTCACTGACCATGTCATGAGTGATGTAATATGTGAGGTCATAAGCAGTTCATTGCTGGGGCATAAGTTATAGTTAGCTCAGCTAACTATAACTGCCGAATTTCACTGGTTTTATATGAGTAAAATCTGACCCTAACTATAACGTCCCTGTAAGGTTTTTTTCAGTGAATATATGCATATCACACATCCTCCAATTGCTGCCCATTGCCTTGCACCTAACCAAAGGGCACATCGGTAAAGAGCTGAGTCACCAAAATCTGCATTTTGGCATTCCAGTTCTTTTCTCAAACCATATATTATAAACAAAATCAATGGATTTAACTGCAAGTATATATCATTGAGCTGGGAAGAAAATATCCAGCTGATATGAATACAGAGGAGGAATTGGCCACACATATCATATCCAACTACCTATTACATTATTTTAACACTTTAACCTTGGTTTTTGTAATGAATATTACACACTTTACTTTTATTTCGGATAAAAACCATTAAAATTATATACCTAAAAGAAATTCACAATTTATATTTTGATCAGTTAAAACAACAAATTATGTGCAGAATTTACATTAAAACAACCAAACAATGCAACGATTAAATTACTAAATGTTTAAAATATTCATTCTGGCATCACAGTTGCAACCTCATCTTGCTACCTGCCAATCCTACTTTTAGTAAATATTTGCACAACACTGAGAATTATGCATGGCGTTGTATCATGTTTCATTATTCGAAGAGCTTCTTGATACTTCCCATAACCCAAACTTTTGCTTAGTGGGCGAATCCATTTCTTCCTCATCCTGTCATATGCCATGCAAAAAACGAAATATGTGCAACATAGTATTTCCTAAAGTGCAGATTGGTTCTTCTTGTGATTTCCATTTCGCAGCATGGCCTTTATTTGAAGAGTTTCTTATAGAAATTTCATGTACATGATTCTTGCCAAATGTGGTTGGATTATATCGAGAAACTCTTCATAGCATGGATTTGGTTTGACAATGAGAAATTAATTAGGTTGTCAATCTGCCTAGGTTAGGATTACTATGGAGAGCGTTCAGAACGTATTCCTAATATATTCGCTTTAGATTTTTCTTTGAGCTTTGCACCAGTGATTGTGGTTCCATCCAATAAGTGGAAAGGCCAAGCTCGCTAAGCCATTTCTAGATGTGTCTGAGCCAAGGGTAAGTTAAATGCTTGTCAAGTTCTAGCATTTCCTTGATGCCCCCCTTAATCCACCTACTCCGGGATCTTCCATTATATGATCCAATAAAGTAATGGGCGCAAAGCTGCAATATGCTCTATCCGCTTAATATTTAGATTGTGAAACATCGGGACAAGAGGTGTTGCCATTGGTAGACCTAATAGCCTTCTCATATATTTATTCTCACCGGATACAAGTTGTTTATTATTACCAGAACCCCACAGTTCGGACCCGTATAAGGCAGCTGCCTGTGCTCTATGTTTATAGATCTCTAGGGCTGGTGCAATCAATTTGGTCATAGATGCAATATATTTATTTTAAATAGCCCTGGATCCTTGTGTAAGGACCATAGTAGAATGGCTTGTTTGTGTGTTCCATGACAGCCTTAAGTCAAGTGTAATGCCAAAAAACACAAAATTTGATACATGTTCTAATTTTTGTTCACCAACCCTGATGTTTCTCCTAAAGTTCTTATGGGGTTTTATGGCCATGTATTTGGTTTTTCCAATGTGTATTTCCAGGTCCTTTTCGTTACAATATAACTTAAAATCATCCAATAGATTTTGGAGGCCCTTAGGCGGTTGCGAAATCAAGATGGTATAATCTGTGAATAATAACACAGGAATAAGTGTTCCGTAGTTTTTCAGGGACTAATTGTTAGGTTTTTTTAAGGTGGTCAAACACATCATTTATATAGAGTGAAAACAGGGTGGGGGCAAGCACGCATCCCTGCCTCACTCCTCTATCAATGGGGATTGGTTCTGTAAGCTTTCTATTAATGTCCCAACCACCTCTTGCAAGGTTACCTTGGTGCAGCCTGAGTATCAGGTTTAAAATGTCTTCGGGTACTTGTTGGCTCTTTAACGAGGCCCACAGAGGTCCTCTAAGTCAAAGTCAAATGCTGCCCTTAGGTCTATGAACACTATGTAAATATGACTTCCCTTTATTAGTATATTTCCACAAAATACACAGAGGTCTGAATACTTGGCAAACTGTACTTATATGGGCTCCGAACCCTGCCTGCTACGGTGTTAGATATTATTGTCATCAATCCTATTCAGCAACTGTCTGGCGTAGACTTTCTGTAGTACATCTATTAAACTGATTGGCCTATAGTTCCATGGTTTTTGCTTACTGCCTTTTTTATGAATGTGGACTATTTCTGCCCCTTTCTATGTGGAAGGGATTGGTGCTACCGAGGCTACAGCATTAGTGTCCATGTTAACATAAGGGGCACGTACCTCTTTATCATGTTTAAACAGGTCCCCTGGTAATTTATCAAGGCCTGTAGCTTTTCCCAGCTTAATAGAGTCAATCACCTAGGTTGTTTCTTCCAGACTAAAGTGGATCAGGTGTCCTGTGGTATTCACAGAGCCCTGTAGTTCGTGGGTGGAAAGCTTAGGATTTGAATATAAATTAGTAAAGTGTTCAGTACAGATGGCAGGAACCAATTGGTGTTCAGTGGTAGCGACTATATCCGTGTTTCCCTGAGCTACTATTCTCCAGAATGTTACTGTCCTTGAATTTTTCCACCTCAAGGAGATCACTCCAATTCATCTCCTCCCATCTCCTTTTTGCACTAGTTAATGTCTTCTTGTAGTTGTCCCTAGCTTCCCTTATCGACTGTGTACTCCCGTGCTTTAACTTCTCTAATAGTGATGTATTTGCCTGCTTACAATCCGAAGTGTACAAGGGGTTAATTTAAGGTTAAATTATTGCCTTATATTTCAATTTCTCTTTAGTGACTTTGGTTAGAAAAGGCCTTAAAGTCATCAGCAAGGATTGATGCATGGCCTTTATTGAGGTTCCAGATAACACTTGTTCCATGTGTGGGCCAACTACCTCAGCGAATGATTCGTAGATACTAGTCATGGTCTCTAAGTTATCTATATTACGAGGCCATTTGACTGTTCTATGGATGCTTCTTATCAAAGACTGTACTAATGAAGGATTTCTGTTAGATGATTGTGCTTCAATGAAGCCCCCTGTCATTTCTAAACAAAGAGGGTAATGGTCACTATCCACTCTACCATCTATCTTGAAGCCGCAGATCCTATGCCAACTATTTATGCTATGCATAATATAATCTATCCTTGATTGAGCTCTCCCCCTTTTACAATGTATATAGGGGAGTGTTTATTGATGTTGACCCTCCCATTGCATGCCCTTAAGTTGCATTCTAAGGTGATCAGCATTAATTGTGTCGCAACCGACAGTGCATGTTACTGATGGGCCTGCATCTAACTGTGGGAGACCCCTGGCCATATCCTCCTCCTCTGCTATTGTTTCAAGGCCATTTATAAGCTTATATGTACAGTTAAAGTCACCGCCTACAATCACTGTATCGTATGGCTTTGCACCATCAAGGGTATTATTTAGTGTGTCTATAGCTAGGGATTCAAGATTACTTCTATTTGGTGTGTTGCATACATTAAACAAATGAAGGTGGGTATTGTTTTTAGTATCTAGGCTCACACCAAGAAAATCGTGTGAGTCTATATTGTGGATACTGATTCCCATAGTCAAGGTAATTTTAACCCAGAGTACCAACCCCCGTGAGGGCCTCCTACTTGGACACAGGATTGCATTTATGTGGTAAGTTTTTTATCCCAATTTATGTGGCGGGTCTACCAGCCATTTCCCCTGGAAGAGACAGAGATTAAATTGCACAATGTAATTCTGCCAATCTGGATCAAAGAGCTTATATTTTAAACTTGCCACATTCCACAAAACCATAGCTATGTGCCTTAGGTCCATTACTCTGGGAATACCAAGTTGGACTTTTTACCTCATTTCAGCATCAAGGGTTCCTGTCTGTTCTTCACTTTCTTTATCCCTTATTGATTGGCATGCTACCTCTTCAGAAGTCAAAGCTTTGGCTCCCTCATGATCCCCTCCCTGGTTTTGCATTGGTTCTATGTTGGGATTTAGCTGGTTCATTTTAATTAGTCAATCATCTGTTTGAAGATCCGACATGTCTTGGTTCTGTGGTGGCTTGGTGGCCAAAGGAGACCTGCTTCTTGTTTGGGTTATTTGGCCGTAGGATGGTCTATGCAATTTAATCCGCATTGTCTGCTCGGCTGTTCTTCTCATTCTTAGTTCCATCGCAAAATTAACCCCTCCACTATATCTTTGTTGGTGACAGCTAGCAGGATGGTATCATAGTTCCAGTTTTCCTCTTGTAGATGCTCTGCCCTTATTATATCCGAATGTACAATCGACAGACATTGTCGTTTCTGCCTAATCCAGAAAGTAACTTTATTTTTTAGTGCCTCCTCATCTTCCCAGCTTCATTTGCTAAGCCTTGGCACATTGGTTAGGTAGACTCTAGATCCCCTAGCTTATCGTGGGGTTCATTGATATAGTGCAAATTTTAAGGCATGTGGTCACCTTTTAATTGTGTCCTCATACATGTCATGCATGTGTTCCCTGCCTGGTACTTGCTAGGGATTCCCGGGCATTGAGTTCTCTCTAACCGATATTAAGATTGTGTTATCGAGGTTCCTGAGCCTTCTGGATTTCATGGCTTGTTTTCACAGTTTCCTAAAATGCCTGACTCATGCTTGTTTTCCCGACACCACAGAGGTAGGTGCATCTCTTCAGATTGTCTCCCAGGCTCACTTTAAAGTGGTTTATCCTGTGCTCTATCTAATACTGGCAGGGTGTTGGATTATGCAGAGATAATAATTTAGGCAACTTCTTACTCCCTTCATCTAGCTTGTTAAGGGGTACATTCGCATTGTTGTTCAATTGCAGAATTAATGAACTTAATAAAACATTTAGACCCTGAGCTTTGTTTGTTAAAATGCCAGTTTTTGTTAGCAGTTCCTGCATTTTCCTGTCATTGCTCCTGCAATTTTGCACTTCTGTTAGTTGCGGGGGTTCTTTTCCCTTTTTTGATTCTTCCATTAGGTGGCTAGATTGGTGCAGGGTTGCAGCTTGACCTAGCATGTTCGGATTTTCATCTGCTAGGTGCGCAGATCTATTCATGCAAGTGAACTCCATGGTCCCCCCGCCCCCTTCTCCCACCCAAGCAGTGACAGTGAAGTTATTACCTGCACTCTGTCCCTGCGAAGGATTAATAGGCATTGTTGGTACATCTACCAATGTTGTTACTTCTGCTAGTGTTCCCTGCTACCTTACTACATGATCTGCAGGAGTCATGGTGCACTTTTTCCCACTTTTGTAACACTCCCTTCCTTGTGTAAAAGCATGTTATTATTGCCAATAGTGTTTTTTTAGTTCTTAACTGTTCCCCCTAGCATTGTCTCGACCTCCTCTATAAGATTGTCTATGTCTGCTATTGTGCAGTTGTCCCCTGCACTTGTCTTTATCTTGAGTGTTTTCGCCATTCCGGGTGTGCTTCAGTTGCCTTTCGTTTCCCCATTCTTTATCAGTTATGATATCACCCCAATCCTCTCTCTAAAAGTATGGGCTAAAAACTTGTATTAATATCAATTAAAACATTTGTAATAAATATCTATATCTATGTCTATATATTTCTATATCTATACATCTCTCTATATATCTTAACCATCTCAAACTCAACCCGGGCAAGACGGAATTAGTGCTGCCTGGGAAGAGTGAGATCTCTTGGGGCCCTCACTATTGGCCGACAGAATTTGGAAATCCCCCTACTCCCTCTCTTTCGGTGAAAAGCTTGGGTGTCACTATAAATGCAGACCTCTCGCTTAGAGGACAAGTGGGGGCAGTGGTTTCCTCCTGCTTTTTCCAATTGCGAAAGATTAGGAGGATTGCCTACTTGCTGACTCATTCAGCCCTGACTCAGGTGGTGATAGCTCTGGTTCTCTCGCGCCTTGATTTTTCAAATTCCATCTATCTGGGCCTGCCTCTGTTCCTACTTAAACGCCTACAATTGGTACAGAACCAGGCTGCGAGACTAATTTATAAACAACCTAAATGGCAATCCGCCAGACCATGGTTATCTAAACTCCACTGGCTACCTGTCGCACAACGTGCAGCTTTTAAGACAGTGTGCTTAATTTTCAAGGCATTGCATTGTAGGAGCCCCAAATTTGTCAGCAGTATGATTGCGAAGTATGTCCCACTTCGTAACCTACGGTCAGCCCATTCTCATTTACTGACTACCCCTGCCATTAAACTTAAACGTCAGGGTGGATGTAGGTTCTCCTACCTTGCCCCTAAATTCTGGAATTCCTTACCTCTGGCAATCAGGAAGTGCGACAACCTGCTGGGGTTTAGAAAGGTGCTTAAGACCTGGTTGTTCGAGCAAGCTTACGCATAGTCTAGTGTGCCGCAATACTGTCCAAGATTAGCGCCATGAAACCTTTTTGGTGACCGTGCGCTTTAGAAGTTTCTGCTAACATAACATATATACATTTATTTATGTATATACAATCTATAGATCTATATATATCTATATATATAATATATCTCTCTCTATATAAATATATATATAGATAGATAGATAGATAGATAGATAGATATTTTTCCCAAGACCTCGCTCCAGGCAAGGATTGCCAACACTTCAGAGTGTTGTTCAATCCGTATCTTTATTAAAGGGCTCTTGTGCTACTTTGACACCTTGATCACAAAAAAGAGGCACCATCTTGTTCACATACTTGGAGATGATATGTGTAGCCAGTTCCTCCTCTGTATTCATACCACCTGGATATTGCTTCCCAACTCAATGATATATCCATGCACTTAAACCTATTGATTTTGTTCATAATTTATGGCTTGAAAAAGGCCCAGGACTGCCAAAATGCATCACGTCAAATAAACTCTTTTGAACTCACCATTGAATGGTGGTCAGAAGTGTACCTTTGCAACTATTGATGGAGTGGTGTACATCTCATACAATTAGCCCTTGTTCATGGCACATTTGCATCTGAACACACACATATATATACCACAATGCATCACTAGGCCTCATTTTAAGACAAACAATAGATATTTGGCCCTACCACATACTCTGCTGCTGAAGGGATTATTCAAATCTGCTAAAATTGTTGGTATGAACACCAAGATTTTTCAGAAGCCTTGTGATTTTTGTCAACATATGTCATATACCAGCACCCTACTCTGAAAAATGTTCCAGCTCCAGTGCAGTTCACCATCCACCACATTTATTGGTAGATCAAAACATTGGCCACAGTTGGATAGAGACATACTGAAGGGCGTGGTCAAGGTTGTGACATTTACAAATAATTCCTATTAGAGAGGAGCAGGAATTGAGATATTAGCTGTGCAAGATGCGAGACCTGCACAAGTAATAGGTCCACAGTTTCCTCTATCAGGGAACCAAGCACCCAATTGTAGCGGTTAACTCTTTCAGAGTAGTGAAGCAGAGAAATTCAAGGTCTGCTCAAGCCAAGTGGTGCGACCTAGTAATCACCATTCGCTGGCACAACAACAATTATATTTAATAAATGATTGTCCAGTCAGTGCTTTTTCTTTAGAAAAGGAAAAGTAAATTTATTATACACACACACACCCCTAAATAAGACACATTACTTTAAACATATATAAATAAGGCAGATTAAAATGCCTGAAATTATATTATGAAATCACATTTAACCCCCTAAAGGGTGAAGACTACCAAAATCACAGCACCCACTACCTACACAGATAGCACATAACAATATTGTGGGTGTCACTTTAAGTAAAACAGGCCTAGTGGCTTTGTCAATGGTCATCAAATTAAAACAGAAATAACCAACATGCTAAAACTACCATCAGTTCATGTAATCAATAATAACCATTTGTAATTGAAACAATCAATCACAATAAAGATTTCAACATTGCTTAACAATCACTGTCAACCTAAGTGGTTAAAAAAACATTAAAAGGAACATCTCAGGTGTCTGTGTTTTCTTAATACACTTTCAGACCACAAAAATTGCAGCCATAGAACATGTCCCTAAATAGTGCGGCCACCAGCTGAAGAACAAAAGCCTCAGTCTTGGAAGTACTTTGTAAAGCATGTTAATGATACAGGGGGTACTACATTTTAAGACTCTGCAAAGGTGATATTAGTTTTTTTAAATCCTGGGGGGGGGTTGGCTGCTGCCTTTCTGCAGCCTCCCTCACTCTTTCGTTTTCATGTTGGTGGTGCCCCTGCCTATTTTCAAGCCACCACATATAGCAGAACTTTCTGCAAATTAGCCCTGTAAGGCATTATGAGACACTTCCTCGGGGAGTGGTGAATATTTAATGAGTGGCTCTCGCGCTGTGATGAGTGACTTTCTTTTTGTTTTTTCCTTTAAAGGAAGTGCACGGTCACACCCGGACACCCCATCCTCAATTTCCTTGAGGCAGGATTGGCAGCTCACTCCTGCACTGCCTGGATGGCTAACCACGTAACTGGCATCCATCATAGCCAGTGCGATAGCCAGCAACTGACTTCTCTCTCATGATTCCCTTCCTGGTTTTGCATTGGTTCTATGTTGGGATTTAGCTGGTTTATTTTAATTAGTCAATCGTCTGATTGAAGATCAGACATGTCTTGGTTCTGTGGTGGCTTGGTGGCCAAAGGACACCTGCTTCTTGATTGGGTTGTTTGGCCGTAGGATGGTCTATGCAATTTAAACTGTATTGTCTGTTCGGCAGTTGTACTCATTCTTAGTTCCATCGCAATTAACCCCTCTACTATATCTTTGTTGGTGACAGTTAGCAGGATGGTATCATAGTTCCAGTTTTCCTCTTGTAGATGCTCTGCCCTTACTATATCCGAATGTACAATCGACAGACATTGTCGTTTCTGCCTAATCCAGAAAGTAACTTTATTTTTGAGTGCCTCCTCATCTTCCCAGCTTCATTTGCTAAGCCTTGGCACATTGGTTAGGTAGACTCTAGGTCCCCTAGCTTATCGTGGGGTTCATTGATATAGTGCAAATTTTAAGGCATGTGGTCACCTTTTAATTGTGTCCTCATACATGTCAGGCATGTGTTCCCTGCCTGATACTTGCTAGGGATTCCCGGGCATTGAGTTCTCTCTAACCGATATTAAGATTGTGTTATCGGGGTTCCTGAGCCTTCTGGATTTCATGGCTTGTTTTCACAGTTTCCTAAAATGCCTGACTCATGCTTGTTTTCCTGACACCACAGAGGTAGGTGCATCTCTTCAGATTGTCTCCCAGGCTCACTTTAAAGTGGTTTAGCCTGTGCTCTATCTAATACTGGCAGGGTGTTGGATTATGCAGAGATAATAATTTAGGCAACTTCTTACTCCCTTCATCTAGCTTGTTAAGGGGTACATTCGCATTGTTGTTCAATTGCAGAATTAATGAACTTAATAAAACATGTAGACCCTGAGCTTTGTTTGTTAAAATGCCAGTTTTTGTTAGCAGTTCCTGCATTTTCCTGTCATTGCTCCTGCAATTTTGCACTTCTGTTAGTTGCGGGGTTCTTTTCCCTTTTTTGATTCTTCCATTAGGTGGCTAGATTGGTGCAGGGTTGCAGCTTGACCTAGCATGTTCGGATTTTCATCTGCTAGGTGCGCAGATCTATTCATGCAAGTGAACTCCATGGTCCCCCCGCCCCCGTCTCCCACCCAAGCAGTGACAGTGAAGTTATCACCTGCACTCTGTCCCTGCGAAGGATTAATAGGCATTGTTGGTACATCTACCAATGTTGTTACTTCTGCTAGTGTTCCCTGCTACCTTACTACATGATCTGCAGGAGTCATGGTGCACTTTTTCCCACTGTTGTAACACTCCCTTCCTTGTGTAAAAGCATGTTATTATTGCCAATAGTGTTTTTTAGTTCTTAACTGTTCCCCCTAGCATTGTCTCGACCTCCTCTATAAGATTGTCTATGTCTGCTATTGTGCAGTTGTCCCCTGCACTTGTCTTTATCTTGAGTGTTTTCGCCATTCCGGGTGTGCTTCAGTTGCCTTTCGTTTCCCCATTCTTTATCAGTTATATCACCCCAATCCTCTCTCTAAAAGTATGGGCTAAAAACTTGTATTAATATCAATTAAAACATTTGTAATAAATATCTATATCTATGTCTATATATTTCTATATCTATACATCTCTCTATATATACATTTATTTATGTATATACAATCTATAGATCTATATATATCTATATATATAATATATCTCTCTCTATATAAATATATATATAGAAAGATAGATAGATAGATAGATAGATAGATATTTTCCCAAGACCTCGCTCCAGGCAAGGATTGCCAACACTTCAGAGTGTTGTTCAATCCGTATCTTTATTAAAGGGCTCTTGTGCTACTTTGACACCTTGATCACAAAAAAGAGGCACCATCTTGTTCACATACTTGGAGATGATATGTGTAGCCAGTTCCTCCTCTGTATTCATACCACCTGGATATTGCTTCCCAACTCAATGATATATCCATGCACTTAAACCTATTGATTTTGTTCATAATTTATGGCTTGAAAAAGGCCCAGGACTGCCAAAATGCATCACGTCAAATAAACTCATTTGAACTCACCATTGAATGGTGGTCAGAAGCGTACCTTTGCAACTATTGATGGAGCGGTGTACATCTCATACAATTAGCCCTTGTTCATGGCACATTTGCATCTGAACACACACATATATATACCACAATGCATCACTAGGCCTCATTTTAAGACAAACAATAGATATTTGGCCCTACCACATACTCTGCTGCTGAAGGGATTATTCAAATCTGCTAAAATTGTTGGTATGAACACCAAGATTTTTCAGAAGCCTTGTGATTTTTGTCAACATATGTCATATACCAGCACCCTACTCTGAAAAATGTTCCAGCTCCAGTGCAGTTCACCATCCACCACATTTATTGGTAGATCAAAACATTGGCCACAGTTGGATAGAGACATACTGAAGGGCGTGGTCAAGGTTGTGACATTTACAAATAATTCCTATTAGAGAGGAGCAGGAATTGAGATATTAGCTGTGCAAGATGCGAGACCTGCACAAGTAATAGGTCCACAGTTTCCTCTATCTGGGAACCAAGCACCCAATTGTAGCGGTTAACTCTTTCAGAGTAGTGAAGCAGAGAAATTCAAGGTCTGCTCAAGCCAAGTGGTGCGACCTAGTAATCACCATTCGCTGGCACAACAACAATTATATTTAATAAATGATTGTCCAGTCAGTGCTTTTTCTTTAGAAAAGGAAAAGTAAATTTATTATACACACACAAACCCCTAAATAAGACACATTACTTTAAACATATATAAATAAGGCAGATTAAAATGCCTGAAATTATATTATGAAATCACATTTAACCCCCTAAAGGGTGAAGACTACCAAAACACAGCACCCACCACCTATACAGATAGCACATCACAATATTGTGGGTGTCACTTTAAGTAAAAAAGGCCTAGTGGCGTTTTGTCAATGGTCATCAAATTAAAACAGAAATAACCAACATGCTAAAACTACCATCAGTTCATGTAATCAATAATAACCATTTGTAATTGAAACAATCAATCACAATAAAGATTTCAACATTGCTTAAACCTCACTGTCAACCTAAGTGGTTAAAAAAACATTAAAAGGAACATCTCAGGTGTCTGTGTTTTCTTAATACACTTTCAGACCACAAAAATTGCAGCCATAGAACATGTCCCTAAATAGTGCGGCCACCAGCTGAAGAACAAAAGCCTCAGTCTTGGAAGTACTTTGTAAAGCATGTTAATGATACAGGGGGTACTACATTTTAAGACTCTGCAAAGGTGATATTAGTTTTTTTAAATCCTGGGGGGGGTTGGCTGCTGCCTTTCTGCAGCCTCCCTCACTCTTTCGTTTTCATGTTGGTGGTGCCCCTGCCTATTTTCAAGCCACCACATATAGCAGAACTTTCTGCAAATTAGCCCTGTAAGGCATTATGAGACACTTCCTCGGGGAGTGGTGAATATTTAATGAGTGGCTCTCGTGCTGTGATGAGTGACTTTCTTTTTGTTTTTTCCTTTAAAGGAGGTGCACGGTCCCACCCGGACACCCCATCCTCAATTTCCTTGAGGCAGGATTGGCAGCTCACTCCTGCACTGCCTGGATGGTTAACCACGTAACTGGCATCCATCATAGCCAGTGCGATAGCCAGCAACTGACTTCTCTCTCATGATTCCCTTCCTGGTTTTGCATTGGTTCTATGTTGGGATTTAGCTGGTTTATTTTAATTAGTCAATCGTCTGATTGAAGATCAGACATGTCTTGGTTCTGTGGTGGCTTGGTGGCCAAAGGACACCTGCTTCTTGATTGGGTTGTTTGGCCGTAGGATGGTCTATGCAATTTAAACTGTATTGTCTGTTCGGCAGTTGTACTCATTCTTAGTTCCATCGCAATTAACCCCTCTACTATATCTTTGTTGGTGACAGTTAGCAGGATGGTATCATAGTTCCAGTTTTCCTCTTGTAGATGCTCTGCCCTTACTATATCCGAATGTACAATCGACAGACATTGTCGTTTCTGCCTAATCCAGAAAGTAACTTTATTTTTGAGTGCCTCCTCATCTTCCCAGCTTCTTTTGCTAAGCCTTGGCACATTGGTTAGGTAGACTCTAGGTCCCCTAGCTTATCGTGGGGTTCATTGATATAGTGCACATTTTAAGGCATGGGGTCACCTTTCAATTGTGTCCTCACACATGTCATGCGTGTGTTCCCTGCCTGATACTTGCTAGGGATTCCCGTCCGTTGAGCCTTCTAGATTCAATGGCTTGTTTTCACAGTTTCCTAAAATGCCTGACTCATGCTTGTTTCCCCTACACCACAGAGGTAGGTGCATCTCTTCAGACTGTCTCCCAGGCTCACTTTATAGTGGTTTATCCTGTGCTCTATCTAATACTGGCAGGGTGATGGATTATGCAGAGATAATAATTTAGGTAACTTCTTACTCCCTTCATCTCGCTTGTTAAGGGGTAAATTTGCACTGTTTTTCAATTGCACCATTAATGAAAAAACATTTAGGCCCTGAGCTTCATTTGTTAAAATGAAATATTTTGTTAGCAGTTCCTGCATTATCCTGTCATTGCTCCTGCAATTTTGCACTTCCGTTAGTTGCGGGGGTTCTTTTCCCTTTTTTGATTCTTCAATTACGTGGCTAGATTGGTGCAGGGTTGCAGCTTGACCTAGCATGTTCAGATTTTCATCTGCTAGGGGCGCAGATCTATTCATGCAAGTGAATTCCATGGTCCCCCGCCCCCTTCTCCCACACAAGCAGTGGCAGTGAAGTTAGCACCTGCACTCTGTCCCTGCGAAGGATTAATAGACATTGTTGGTACATCTTCCAATGCTTTTACTTGTGCTAGTGCTCCTTGCTACCTTACTACATGATCTACAGGAGTCATGGTGCACTTTTTCCCACTGTTGTAACACTCCCTTCCTTGTGTAAAAGCATGTTATTATTGCCAATGGTGTTTTTTTGGTTCTTAGCTGTTCCCCCTAGCATTGTCTCGACCGCCTCTATAAGTTTGTCTATGTCTGCTATCGTGCAGTTGTCCCCTGCACTTTTCTTTATTTTGGGTGTTTTCGCCGTTCCGGGTGTGCTTCAGTTGCCTTTCGTTTCCCCATTCTTTAACAGTTATGATATCACCCCAATCCTCTCCCTAAAAGTAGGGGCAAAAAGCTTGTAATAATATCAATTAAAACATTTGTAATGAATAACTATATCTATGTCTATATCTTTCTATATCTATATATCTATCTATCTATATATTTATTTATGTATATATATCTGTATCTATACATCAAGCTATACATCTATATATATAAAATCTCTCTCTCTATAGATAGATAGATAGATAGATAGAAGGGCTCTTGTGCTATCTTGATGCCTTGATCACAAAAAAATAGGCACCATCTTGTTCACATACTTGGAGATGATATGTGTGACCAGTTCCTCCTCTGTATTCATACCACCTGAATATTTGCTTCCCAAGTCAATGATATATGCATGCACTTAAACCCATTGATTTTGTTTATAATTTATGGCTTGAAAAAGGCACAGGACTGCCAAACTGCATCACGTCAAATAAACTCATTTGAACTCACCATGCAATTAGCCCTGGTTCACGGCATATTTGCATCTGAACACACACTTATATATACCACAATGCATCACTAGGCCTCATTGTAAGACACACATTAGCTATGGGGCCCTACCACATACTCTGCTGCGGAAGGGGTTATTCAAATCTTCTAAAATTTTTCAGAAGCCTTGTGATTTTTGTCAACATATGCCATATACCAGCACCCCACTCTGAAAAAGTTCCAGCTCCAGTGCACTTCACCGTCCACCACTTTTATTGGTAGATCAAAACATTGGCCACAGTTGGATAGAGACATACTGAAGGGCGTGGTCAAGGTTGTGACATTTACAAACAATTCCTGTCAGAGAGGAGCAGAAATTGAGATATTCGCTGTGCAAGATGCAAGACCTACACAAGTAATAGGTCAACAGTTTCCTCTATCTGGGAACCAAGCACCCCATTGTAGTTCTTACCTCTTTCAGGGTAGTGAAGCAGAGAAATTCAAGGTCTGCTCAAGCCAAGTGGTGCAGCCTAGTAATCACCATTCGCTGGCACACAAAAATGATACTTAATAAATGATTGTCCAGTCAGTGCTTTTTCTTTAGAAAAGGAAAAGTACATTTATTATACACACACACACACCCCTAAATACTACACATTACTTTAAACATATATACATAAGGCAGATTAAAATGCCTGAAATTATATTATGAAATCACATTTAACCCCCTAAAGTGTGGAGACTACCAAAATCACAGCACCCACCACCTATACAGATAGCACATCACAATATTGTGGGTGTCACTTTAAGTAAAAAAGGCCTAGTGGCTTTGTCAATGGTCATCAAATTAAAACAGAAATAACCAATGTGCTAAAACTACCATCAGTTCATGTAATCAATAATAACCATTTGTAATTGCAATAATCACTCTCAATACAGATTTCAACATTGTTTAACAATCACTTTCAACCTAAATGGTTAATAAAACATTAAAAGGAACATCTCAGGTGTCTCTGTTTTCTTTATACACTAGCAGACCACAAAAAATGCAGCCATAGAACATGCCCCTAAATAGTGCGGCCAACAGCTGAAGAAAAAAAGCCTCAGTCTTGGAAGTACTTTGTAAAGAATGTTAATGATACGGGTGTACTACATTTTAAGACTCTGCAAACGTAATATTAGTTTTTTTAAATCCTGGGGGTGGGGTTGGCTGCTGCCCTCCTGCAGCCTCCCTCACTCTTTCTTTTTCATGTTGGTGGTGCCCCTGCCCATTTTCAGGCCACCACATACACCAGAACTTTCTGCAAATTAGCCCTGTAAGGCATTATGGGGCACTTCCTCGGGGAATGGTGAATAGTTAAAGAGTGGCTCTCACGCTGTGATGAGTGACTTTCTTTTTGTTTTTTCCTTTAAAGGAGTTGCTCTGTCCCACCCGGACACCCCATCCACAAATTCCTTGGGGCCGCATTGGCAGACCACTCCTGCACTGCACTGCCTGGCTGGCTAACCACGCAACTGGCATCCATCATAGCCAGTGTGAGAGCCAGCAAATGACTTCTCCTCTGCCTGCTCAATGTGGGTAAGGGGTCTCCAGTGAAGTGGCTGTCTGCTCCCACCAGACATGGGAATGAGGAGCGGGAGTGAGCTGGGGTAGTGCAACAGCATTCCTGCTGTGTCCTCCATGGTTAGGGGCATGTAGATGAAGTCCTTGGTGCCTCCTTTTTCTCCTTGAGGAGCATAACACAGTTCCCTCTTCCACTGTTTTCACAGGGACCCAGAGATGGGATCCCAGGTTCATTCTCTTCCTCCTTGGGGGTGAGCGACAGTGATCCCCTCTTCCATTGTTTTCACTGGAGACGACAATGTGGTCCCATGCCCCCTCAGCATAAACTGGCCCGGGGTTGGGATCCCTGGTCCTCAAGAGCTCTGGGGAGGGGGCTTCATAAATTATTAATGAGCTTGTGCCATCTCCTGGACCAAAAACAGTATTACATCCAGCAAAAAGTGGGGGTAACCATAAGAAGCAGATCCTAATTTCCTACAGGCTTCATACATTATTAATGAGCTTGTGCCATCTCCTGGACCCTGACCCACCCCATAAGTAATTTCCACCAGTACTACAGAACCCCACACGCTTCAATCCTCATGAGGAACAAAGGTCAACAATCTTAAAAATGCCACAACTCGGGCCCTGTAGGGCCAATTTGGACAATCTGGAATCAGTTTTCTCTTGGTGGTGAGCCATAGCCACCAGGAGCAGCTCCAGCAGACCTCCTGGCCTCAAAGGTTTTGTAATTTACAGGGAGCTGGTTCCACTGGCTCCCTGTGCCAGATTTTCTCCTGGTCTTTGTCTCTGGTGCTCCTCTCTTCCTTCTGGGATGCAGAAGTCCAGATCTTTCCCCAGCTTGTCCTCAGGGGTATATGAGGCAAGCCTCACTGGTCCTTCGAGAGGTCCACTGGTAATGGGGCCAACTGGGTACAGTGTCCTTTAGGGCATCAGGGGTGTTTCAGTTGTCGATGGCTGCTGCTACCATTGAAGTTTCAGTGTCCAGAGTCCAACAGCAAAAAACACAAAAGCCCTTTTCTCTCCCTTGTGTGAGAGTTTTTGAATCGGTGTGGAAGGCTCTAGAAGCTAGGCACCCCTGGCCAATCTTAGGGTGCCACATCACCTCACCACCTTTGTCTCAACCCTCCTGCACAGCAGGGGGGGACAGTCCAAGATGGCGCTGTCCAAAAGTCACTGATCACTTCTCCTGTGGGAGCCTCAGCTCTACCCCTCGCTGATATCACTGCCAGGGCCTTTCCCACCAAAACCTCAAAGAGGACCCCCTTCCTGTGCTGGCTCCAGTTGTCTGGGCTTCGACCTTTCTTCAGGGGACCTGGGTTGTCCCCAGCCCTGGTACAGTGTAACAGATACTAAACAGATGCAGATTTTCTTCCTCACCCTTTAATCCTCAGGAGCTAAGAGAAGGAGTGTTAATTACTCCTTTTTGTGAGGAGGTCTTTGTTCCATCAGCTGGGGAGAAAAGTAATTAACTTAACCCAGCAGAGTCATGTATGTTCTTGGGACCTGCATATATGAACTGGGCACACACTTTCCACTTCACTTTCATACCTCATGGGACTTTGTTGGCCTAAGAGAATTGAAACTGCGCTCTACGCAAATTCCTCCTATGTGTATAATACAGTGTAACTACAGGCAAAACTGTAAACCATACTGACTTTACCTATGAGTGTTCATTAATATTATAAGGTCTACCCCAGGTCAATATTTATCCCTGCAGATTGCCCTCCGCTCCAGGCTACCTGTGCTTAGTTACAGGGCCGTGCACGACAGTAGTCTCACACCTGCAGCTGACACACATGTTCACGTGTAACCAGCCAAGTGTTGGTTGAGACACGTAGTGAGATTCACCTCCAGTAAAATGCCTGAAATTAGGTGGTCAAAAAAGCAAAAAAAATTCCAGGTGTATCATGGGGCGGAACCCATTTTTCAACAGTATGTTGTTTTGGTAATTTCACAGCATGTTTGAAAGCATATCTTCTAAAAATCACCCCTGCCTCATGTCCATTAAAACTTGGTGGGTCAAAAAAGTTTGGCATTCTAAAAATTGGGTTGTGGTTCTGAAACGTTTTGGAAAGCACTGCAGTATAGAATAGTTGAATTCTGAATCCAATATGTACACTATATTCAGCATTGCCATTTTAAGTCACTCATGCATAATCATTTTATTTTCTGCAGGACCCTTGGAGATACTCCTGGCATTCAGCCTCTTTTCCCAAATTTGGGGCTATATTAAAGGGGTGTGGAAGAGGAGAGATTGATGTGGATTAGGTTCTTAATTCTGTTATTAAAAGTAATTGTTTGTAGGAGTGATGCATTCTACCTGACTGATGTACAACACTTTCCCTACTGTTGCTTAGACTGAAGAGTGAATAGTAAATTTAACCCCTCTGAAGTTCCATCACGTTCCCTAATGTGACTTAGACTGGAGTGAGAACAATAAATCTCACCCGTCCACTGTTTCCTGCTGTTCTTTGGAAACGATTATTATTTCAACAAAGTAAATTGGGGATTGTAAAATTTTTTATTTTTTTATTTATAAAAAAAAAAAAAAGCGTATTTAATTAAATTATTAATACTTTTTTTGTGTTATATTTTTGCCATGTATTTGTTTTTATGCATATATTAGATATTTTAAAAAAACTTGGAGAACAGGTAGTCCATAAGGGTGAAGGAGTAAAATATTCCATTGTTTGGACGAAATACAATCCATACTGAGAAGTATGAATCAAACCCTGTGTCTCTTGGAACAGGCTGTAAAGTTCATCAACCTTTCATAAAAGTTACCTTTCCTGTTGGACTTGGCCCTTTTTGGCCGGTTCACCCCTAAACTTTTTGCCTTGTATGTCAGTAGTTTTAAGTCTCTGGGCACTTTTAGCACTGTGGGCCAGTGTAAAGTGCGTGCGCGCTGAGTGCGTGTGGTGAGATTGTCCTGCCCTCCCATAGGAATGCATGGGGGATATGTGTGTCCATGGTAATTCCTGGTGTAGGTGGAGTGCAGGGGCGAGTTTAGTATGTGCGAACTCGTGAGAATAAATGCTGCGCAATGGTGTGCGCAGATTTATTGTGACTAGTGGAGAAGTGCCACTTTTAGAAGTTGGCATTTATGTGTGCTCTGTGTCTGCCTGCCTGATGTGAATTGCATGTCTGGCTTGTGAGTGACAGGGGCAGGGTGAGTCAGCGCAGTGGTGAATAGGGAGATCTGCATCTAGATGGGAGGGAGGAGTTGCACCTGGGACCTGAATAGGGCTGTGCCTTCCCTCTACAATGCTGGCTCCACCCCCTGTGGTGCGTCTGATGTCCCTAGCCTGTCCTGTGAAAGGAGAGAGGAGCTGAGCAAAACAAAGTGCTCCAAAGCTCCCCCAAACCAGTTGCGTCTGGTTTTCCCCAGCCCTGTGCTGTGACACAAAGGGAAATGTGTATAAAAGAAGGGGCTGTGACCCCATGAAAATGTTCAGTGTTCCTGTGCAGTTCGGGTGTGCTGTTCCTGCCGGGGCTGCTGCTGCTGGGGCCCAGGGGGGGCTGCCATGAGGGCTTGCCTCCCTGGGCCCTGCCTTGCCCCTGGAAGATCTTTTATTTGGGACCCTCTCTGCTTTTCTTTCCCTAAAGACTTCTTGGACTTCTAGCGCCTTGGGAGCGCTGTGCTTCATTTCTTGGTTTTGCCCTAAGAAGAAGGAGAGCCTGAGCGGTGCAGCGCTGAGCTGCCATCTACGGAGAGGGAATCCCCAGCGTAGGGATTCCCCCATGAGGCTGAGGATCACGGGAGCCCACCCCGCTTATTTCTATAGTTTAATTGTGGGTGCCCACCCCACATGGCCGCATCCTTTTTATTTTTTATTATGCGGGTGCCCACCCCGCGTTTCTGGTTTTCATTACGAGGGAGCCTACCCCTCATTGCCGCCGAGACCAGAATCACCGCTGCGGCCCGAGTCGCGGCATGGGCGGAAGTCAGGCAGAGTGGCCTGGCCTTGGGCGGGACACATACAGGAAGTCCCGCCCGCCGCCGGAGAAGCCCCGCGTGTACTGAAGAGGGACCGGGCGAAGGAGAGCGCGCCGCAGCCAGCCGCCCTTGAGAGAGAGGAGTTCTCCGCCGGCACCGGTGAGTAGGGGCCTCACGAGTGTTCTTGGTGCCCGTCCCAGGCACCGTGTTTAGTTCTGAGCGGCCCCGTCTGGCAGCGGGCCGCTCCAACCCTGGTGCATAGTTGCCTCAGAGCCCATATGGCTCTAACAAGGGGCATATTTGTTTTTAGGGCCCCAGTGGGGGTCCCGAGGGCCAGTGGTGCCCGTACCTTCTTCCAATTTGGCCATTTTCCCCACAGCTGCCCCGCTTGCTAGAGGGCAGCTGCAACATCGAGGGGATGATTCCAGGCCAGCGATCCCAGTGGGGGTCCCCAGATCGGAGCACATTGTCGGTGCTCGTGCTCCTGCCCGTGGGCACATGTGTTTTCAAGGCACAGTCAGTGCCAGTGCCCCACATTTGAGTTTTACAGCTGCGCAGCACTTAGTGCCAGCTGCAGCGTTTAGGCCACAGTTCTTTGGGGGTATTAGTGTACTTTTGCGCTAGGAGTAAGATGCACTCCTTGGCCCCTGACTCTCCCAGCTGCCCAGCAAGTAGTGGGCAGCTGCTACGTTTAGGTTTGCGCTGTTGCGCACCCTTGACTTTCGCTGCGTTGGCAGCGCGCCCTGACTCTGTGGACATAGGGCATTTGAGCCCCATTAGAGATGGCCAGTTGGCCAGGGGGACAGTTAGGTTTATAGGGCGCCAGTCCCTAATCTGATCTATGTGCTGATGTGATTTTGGGTGCTAGGAAATGTAATCATGTAGTATGATTTACGCACCCTGTATTATACCTCTAATGTACTGTTATGATTATGAGGTTCTGCATAATGTTTTTATGCTTGTGATTTTATTATTACCTAATGCGTTTAGGTTGTGAGTTATTCTCTACTGTGCTTTACGCCCCTAATGTGAGTTATACTTAGGAGGTTAGGGTCTAATGGGTTTAGACTTATGAGAGGATTGCATAATGTATTTATGCTGGTGAGGTTGGCGCAGAATGTAATTCGCGCCTGATGTGATACTGTGCATAATGTAGTTTATGTTACAGGCTGATGCTAAGTACAGTGGTTACCAGTGATTACTGGTTGTACGTTCATGATGTGTTCTACATTTATTATAAGTACTACCTATACTAAGTTCGCTTTGTGCTGGTTCTGACAGTGGTCCAGTTGGCCCTGTCAGGTGTAAATAATTCCCTTGTAAATATGACCCTGTGCCAAGTGGCACGATGTATATTATGTGAGTACTATTCTAATGTGTTTTATGATAATACAAAGGCTATTTTTATATATAACCTTGTGTGGAGTTCCTTTTGTGTTGTGCCTAGTATGTTGTTGCTGTGGGTGTGTTGCGCAAACGCTTAACACATTGCCTCCGGGATAAGCCTGACTGCTCGTGCCAAGCTACCAAGGGGGTGAGCAGGGGTTATCTTTGGCGTGTAACTCCCTTGCCCTGACTAGAGTGGTGGTCTCTGCCTGGCTTTGGCGCAAGCCTTAGCCAACCAGAGATCCCATTTCTAACATTTCCCATAAGCAATATAGTTTTTTTATGAAAATTGAATGTTTACTGTTTTGCATTACCCTGCTACCATCAAATCCTACCATTACCCTAAATTCTATAGCCTAACTGAACAGCATCAGCATTGTATGTTTTACATGTAAACACTTGGGGGGAATAGTTACTAATAGTTCATGCAACACAGTACAGCAAGGCAATTTGCTGCACTGCATTGCATTGATGGGAGAGAGGTGATCAGTGCCAAATGGATCAAGATATGGTACTGTTTAGCTCCCTCTATGTGCTGGAGCATTTGTAGCTGCCTAGACCTAATGCAGGCTCAATCAAGCTATGGTTCAAGGGTGCCTGTGTTATAGGCGTGATTGCTTTTGTGCAGGAAGGGGCACAAAAATAATTCTAAGAGGCATATTCCTCTTTCCATGTGTGCTGCAGAATGCAGCACACATGGAAAAAGGAAGTAATGAGGAGGAAAGAAGATATTCCTCCTTGTTAAGCCTCTGTCGGGTAGGCACACCATTTTGGCTGAAAATCAGATTTAAAATTGTTCATATATATGTGTTTGCATCAAAATAGATAGGTGAATGCACAGGAACAGCAATTCTCCACCCATGTAACACCTACACAATGCAAAGTAACGCAAGGCAGCGCTGTCGACTTTGCGTGGATTAGTAAATGCCAAAATGGATTTTGTGTCCAGGACGCGCCACAAAAGTTATGCAACCCCTATGCAAAATCTTAGTAAAGCTGAGACTTAGCATTAAAAGTGTGGAGCAAACACATGTCACCCATGAAAAATCCCATTGCTCAATGTTTGGCAAAGAAGGAAAGCAAACGGAAATCGCACAACCAAAACAGATCAATGAAGCACCAAGGTATGGCATGAGAATGCTTCTGAATGCACTACAACAAAACAACTTGTATGATGCACTGGGAACTGCAAACCAGTTAAAGAGCTACAACCTGAATCAATCTCAGAAAAAAAACTGAATGACAAATGCAAGACTAGAGTGGTGAATTCACCATAAACATTCTCTGTAAAAAAACATAACTTCCAACAAGTAATACAGAGGCACAGGACTTACACAAAACGTTAATGCACACAAGAACACACTTAATTGTGGGTATGTCATGTAATATGGTGCCATTAAAATCTATTTACATAAAATCACTTTTAACAGAGACTATGGAATGATCTAGAGTTGAGTTAGACCACATGCAATTATACAACCAGCACATCAGGAAGCAATAAAGAAACTTCCATTCTAGTAAGCTCCTCACAATTACCTCAACATGAATGATGGAGCAAGGATTCGAGAAAATGAAACTTGCTCTTATGAATCCTCCATTAACTTTCATTAATCTTTAAACTTGTAGATGAGACGAAACTAATATACACCAGACATAGACACACGGGGAGAAAAGCTTACGCATGCTTGAATTAATGAGAAATAAAATGCAACGCGATTAAAACCCGCTTTAATTTGCGAAAACGCTTTGCGCATGTGCAAACCTGGATTACGCAAAGAGAATGTGACTAACTCGCTTTGAGAGGGAAAACCTCACGCATGCACAAGAAAGACCAACACGCGGTCTTGAGGTACCGCATGCCCGGCATATGCTTGCTTGATTTAAAAGAAAGCTGCTGTTCTTAACGCTTTTGCCCAGAATAATAATAATTACATGGGATAGAGTAGAAGTGGGTGGTGAACAGTGAGAATTACATGTTTAAGAAAATAACATCTGTTTATGATTCTTTTATTAATAGTGTGCATTCGGGCCTGCTAAACCATGACTGAAAAAGAAAATGGCGAAAGCTGCGCATGCTCAATGAATCCATGATATGACCCGGTGACCGAGAGAGCTGAATGACTGCCAAGATTCAAGGTCAGAAGAGATGGGAAAAGAAGGAGATGTAACACTCATCTATGAAGCTTGTATTAAATAAATTACTACATTTGCAACAAAATATGCATGAGAAAATAAAAAAATACATGAATGAGTCAAAGGGGAAGGGTTAGCAAACAATAGGTCTCACTAACAAAAATGAATACGTCAGCCTGGTGTGATGAAGACTCCCCTAACCCCGTCCAATCAAATTCTGTATTTTAGTAAAATTTGCAACTCTTGAGGGTGGGACATGAAGAAATAACGACTATAACTAGAATGACTTGAGTTTAGTAAATTAGAGCTGCTGAGAGCTAGAGAGCTGATGAAATTAGAGAAGCTGCTGCTGGGATCTGGGAGCTGAGCACAAGAGAGCAGAGAAAGAGAGACGAGAGCAGACTCGAAAGATTCAGACAACTGCCTGATTAGATCCGAAGAATGCGGAAGAATATCGAGGAGGGAGAGAGTGTAAGAGAGGGAATCGCCCTGGTGCGTCGGGTTTGTAGAGAAGTCTAGTAAGTATCAGTCCTGTCCTGATCCTGTCCTATAGTCTTTGTATCCTGATCCTAAGTCAGGGGGCCCCCACCAGTCCTTTGGCCAGAGGGGTGGTTTTCCAGTCATCTCTATTAGGTAAATGTCATTCCGTCCAAATTTGCATATTTCTTGGCAAATGTGTCATTATGTGCCTTTTGTCTCTACATCTATCCACTCTTATGCATTTGATTTTGTTGAATGAGTTTGTGTAATTGATTGTATTATGTTATATGATTGTTCTCTCTCCCATTTAAGAAAGATGGAATTTGCACTGTGAATCTGTAATTGATGAGCGTTCAATTTTATGACTGACATTTTAGATAAAACTTATAAATATTATTCAGAGTCTGTGGTTATTTCACTAAGAATTTTAGTTAAGAAGTTGTTAATATCACCATCAACTAACTCAACTAATGGTCCATCGACCAGAAGAAGAGTGTTGATTTGTGAAGATTAGTTAGACATTGAAATGGTACTGTAATTGATTTGTGGTTACAGGGAAATAACTACTCAGAACTTAAGTGAATTATAAAACTTGATCCCCCAGCGGATTGGCCAGAGAGTGTGCATGAACATTTTTGGATAAATGTATATGGGCCCATTGAAATATTCAGTTTTGGTGTGAAATATCCAACACTGGCCTTTTCGCGCTGGATCAGTTTTTCTGGTAGCAGAGTTATGGTTATTATTGATTAGTTTGGTGATTATTGATTATTGATTATATGTTCTTAACATGAAAAGTTAGTGTCCTGTTCTATGTTGTCTGGAAGAATAGGTACAGAGATACCTGGGAATCCCGGGAATGGAATTTTGAAGAGTGTGGTAAGGAAATCACACTGCAGAAGGTTACTCGTCTGTTGTCATAATACCTAAAAGCTATGGAGGGCTGTAGGTGTTATATTAGGGACTATATCGTATAAGAGTCGAGAGTGAGTGATAGCAAAGGGCCCACCTGTGAAACTTTGGCCTTACCCGAAGGAGGAGTATCCCTAGAGGAGTAATAGGTCCTCCCCGAGCTTAAGTGAAGGGTAAACAGTGGTTTTTACTCGCAGTGTAAGGAAGTATTTTCTCTTTGAAGCAAGTGAATAAACTATCTTTGAATTAGCGGAGCAGACAGAGTAGCGCTGTTTTTAAGTTGTTACTAACAAAAGAAAGTAAAAAGAAAAATCAGAAAAGACATTGTCGTATTACCTTGTAAAGGGAGGGTCAGTAGCAGGAGTCATACTGACGTCACAGAGAGCTGCGCTGCTATTGGTTGAGACAGCGGGCGTGTAACAAGTGCCGATTGTAAAGGGAGGGTCAGTAGTAGGAGTAATACTGACATCATAAAAATCAGCGCTGGCATTGGTCAGACAAGTGGGTGTGTTGAAAGCTCTGATTGGTTGGCAGACAAGAGCCGCGCAGGTATTGGTTGTGGAAGAAAATACGTAGTGAGCTCCAATTGGACTGTTAGTTTGAGTCGCGCTGGTATAGGACGAGTGTGGGAAAATAGGATACGTACGAATACGGAAGAGTTTCTAAGTTTTAGCTGCTGAAACAATTAGTCACAGGGATCGGAATAATGAAGCTAATTAATAAAATCAAAAATTTCTTTAAAAAAGATAAACGTGTAGTAACCAGAGAAGGAATTCTTATGCCACCTCCGAATCGCCTACTTCCTTTATGCTGATGGAACGAGGTTACCATACTTGTGTTTGGTTGGAAAATTGGGTGGAGTATACGAAAGCTGATAGTATTTTAGCTTTCCCTGAACATGGTACGTTTAATGTGAGGATTCTTCAGAATTTGAGAAATCGGATGAATTCATTAGAACCTAGCCCTAGGTTAACGCAGTATGAAGCTTTGGAGGAATGGGAAGTTGAGGCATTTGAACGAGAGAAATACAGAGGAGGTAGAAGAATAAATAGAGGATTTTTTCCAAGATATCCGTTTGATACTCGAGGAGATGAGATAAAAAGATGGAGAAGAGCTGTAGTAACGGAAGGCTTGTATCCAGTATTGATGGCTGAGGATCAAGTAGTGAGTAAGTGTAAAGAAAAAATGAAACACATAGGTATGGCAGGAACAGAATGTGATGAAACGCATGATGAGTTATTAGAGGACATTTTGGTTAAAAGATCTACACCTTATCAAGAAAATGCTGGAGAGGCAACTCCAAGTGCACCAATGATGGGAACTCCATTAGTTCCAAAGGTTTTATATGATCCAACAGTCACCTGAGTGTTACAGGAAAAGGAAAAGGATGCATTGAATAAGACAAAAGAAGAGATAATTCAGAAAATAAATCAGTTAGGTTTAAATGCTGAAGCCTTGACAGTACCAGTAACAATTGGTCCTGTTATTCCATTATATGGGGATAAACGAGACACCCCGAGATTACAAACAGTGACAGTGCCACAGCATAATGTTAGGAAAGAGGTAGTTATGTTAGAAGATCAAACCAGTGAAAGTGATTCGAATGTCTCATTACTAGATCTCCCTAATCTTGAAACAGTGACTGAAACCCCGAAGAGAGGTTCACCAGTAAATAAAAGGAGAAAGGAACTGATTGTCACTCCAGTAGCAGGAAACTCTAAAGGATTTTTGCCTGGAGATCTAGAGGAGTGGGCGAAAGGATTAGACAAGAAAAAACCCCAAACTCCAAGTATAGATGTAGCCAAGTTGAAATTGGATTTAGAAGAAATGATTATTGGTACCATAAGCCCAGACAGATTAGGTTCATACAGAGATGAGGAATTGTTGTTTTTGTGTAAAAGTATAACCTGGAGAGCAAAGAATCTGCATGAGAAAATAGTAGAAGTGGCTTCAGAATTTGGAACGGATGTAGGAAAATCAAAATTATTACAAAAACCATATAGGGCAGAATTTACTGAAAAGGATTTAGAAAGTTTGAATGCATCAGGAAGAAGATTACAGATCAAAGAATTAATGTATATTTGAAGAAATGGGGAGATGCAGACCGATGGAGAGGTAGATGGACAAGGAAAAGGGATGAGGCAGCTACAAAGGAAACATCTGCATTCCCATTAAGAGAGACAGAACAGGTTGAAAGAGTATGTCCAATGAGAGAAGTTCCTGGTGGTGGATATGTTCATGTTCCTTGGTCTAAGATAGGATATTTTGTCTTTTACGAATGATTTTCCCAGACTAAGAGAGAAACCAGTTGAATGGTAAAAGCAGGTAGAGAGGTTTGTGAAAGTTTCAAAGGTTTTATTGAAGAATTTGGATGGCCTGTTTGATATAGTGGTACCAACTGATTTGTGGACAGAATGTAAGATTACGGTTGATTGGCCAACTGAAGAGTATTCAAGAGATGCAAAGACAGGTGCACCTTCAGAAGATGTGATGAAAAACTATCAGCAAGTGATTACTTTCTTGAAAGGGAAAATTCCTCCGAAAGAAACATATTGGGTTAAAATAGATAGAACAACTCAAGAACCAAAGGAGTCAGTGTACGCGTATTATGAAAGGCTGTTGCAAGTATTTAAACAGCATAGTGGATTTGAAAATATTGGTGATAAGAATATGGGACATTGTGTGTACAGGTTTGTGTATGGATTGAGATCAGAAATTAGTCAGATGATTCAGCAACATATGCTTTGCTGGCAGAGTAAGCCCATTGATGATATCTTGAAGTATGCAAAGTATTGTAGTGATGATATTGACGCAAAACACAAGAAACTGAAAGAAAAGATGATGTGGGCACAAGTGAAGTTGGCAGAACACCAAGAGGCAAGCACTGGTTCTCAAAATGATAACCAGTCGAATGATCAGAATCAGAATAGTCAAGGATCGAATGGAAATAAAGGAAAAGGGCGAATGAGTAGAGAAGAAGCGAAAAAGAAGTATCCTTGGCATGCGTGCGGAAAGCATGGACATTGGAAGAATGAGTGTAGAAATGTTCAACAGAATAATGGGGTAAATCAAAATTTAAATCCACAGATGCAGAATGAGGTGGTTGTGAACCAGCAGCAACAGCAACAGGTAGTTACTGCACAGTTACAGGTGCCACAAGCCCCTATGCCCAACTATGTGAACGCTCAAGTGCAGAGATACAGTGTGAACACCGGATTTCGTGGAGAGAGTGGTAAGAATACACAAACGATTCAACAATATTGGATGCAAAGTAATGAGAGTGATTCGGATGTTTCTCAATGACGGTGCCTGAGGGGGGAGGAAGAATGCGTGCTTGGCGCATCCTTGGCAGTAGATCAGTCAGGTCCATTTGTTGATGGAAAAGTGGAAGGTAATGACATCACTTTCCTAGTGGATACTGGTGCTACCCGTTCTACTGTGAGAGCAGCAGAAATTCCAAATCTACCCCTCTCAGGAGAAACTTTCCAAGTTGTAGGAGTCTCAAATAAGCAAATAAAGACCCCAGTTACTAAACCAATAGAAGTGAATATCGGAAATTTCAAAGACATGCATCGGTTTGTGGTGTGTGATTCAAGCCCAGTTAACTTGTTAGGGAGGGATTTGTTGTGTAAAATGAACTGTACCATCTATGGTACACCTGATGGTATTGCTTTCCAAACACCTGATGAAGATATCACTTTCAAAATGATGCTAGCAAAATAAGGAACAGAAGTGGATGAGATGTTTTCACTTCTGACTGAAAGCAGTCTGCCTGATGAGCTGAGAGACCGTAAGATCAGATGTGTGGGATTTTTCAGGAAAAGAAATTGGTCTGATGGCAAATGTAGACCCAATTAAAATAATGGTGAAAGAAGGTGCGATTTATCCAAACACACGACAGTACAAAATGAGTCCAAAAGTAAAAGCAGGAGTTGCTCCAGTAATTGATCAAATGATTGAACAAGGTATTTTGAAAGAAATAATGGGCAGTCCTTGTAATCCGCCAATCATGGGGCTTAAAAAGCCTAGTGGCAAATATAGGATAGTGCAAGATTTAAGGAAAATCAATAAGATAGTAGTACCCTGTTGTCCAGTAGTACCAAATCCAGCAGTGATTCTTTATCAGATACCTTGGGATGCACATTGGTACACAGTGATTGATTTGTGCCAAGCATTCTTTGCGATTCCTTTGCACATAGATAGCCAATATCTTTTTGCATTCCGGTTCAAGGACCGTGTTTTGGCATGGTGCCGAGTTCCTCAAGGGTACACAGAGAGTCCCTCGATTTTCAATCAAATCTTGAAAAAGTATTTGGAAACATTGGTTATGCCAGGAAATTCAGTTTTGGTTCAGTACATTGATGACCTATTAGTGGCATAAAAGACAAGAGAGGCCTGTGTCACAGACACAATTTGCCTTACTGAACCATTTGCAGAAGGTGGACACAAGGTGTCACCAGAAAAATTACAGTTTTGCCAACAAGAAGTCCAATATTTAGGACACAAGATAGAAAAGGGAGTTAGAAAAGTGACACCAGAGAGAATAAAAGTGATTCGACAAATGAGTCTGCCTAAAACTAAGAAAGAAGAACGAATGTTTTTGGGAGTGATTGGATACTGTCATCAGTGGATCAGTGGATTTTCATTGCTTGCAAAGCCTCTAATAACATTGACATGAAAGGAAGTGATAGATCCGATTGAATGGGATGATGAAAGCGAGGATGCATTCATAAAACTGAGGGATTGTTTGTGTCAAGCACCAGCATTAGGAATGCCTGACTATACGAAAGAATTTGCTTTGTTCTGCTGTGAGATGGAAGGATGTGCGCTTTCAGTGTTAACCCAAAGACATGGATTGATGCAACGTCCAGTGGCATATTTTTCTGCCACTCTGGATTCTGTGGCTGCAGCATTGCCTGGCTGCTTAAAAGCAGTAGCTGCTACGTGTGTGAGTCTGGAACAGAGTGAATCTATTGTAATGGGACATCCCTTAAAGGTATATGTGCCACATTCTGTCGAGATCCTTTTAACAAGGACTCGAACTCAGCACTTGACCCCTAGTCGGCTGAATAAGTATGAAAGAGTGATCCTGGGTGCTGAGAATGTAAGTGTGATAAGATGCACCACAGTGAATCCAGCAACATTACTGCCGGACCCATACTGTGAAGAAGTAAAAGAGGAGGTTGATCATGATTGTTTGGATCTAACAGAGATGTGTACAAAGCCCAGGCAGGACATCTTTGATGTCCCATTGGGAGAATCAGATTATGTATTGTTTGTTGATGGGTCATGCTTGCGAAAACAAAATGGAGAACTGAGTGCTGCCTATGCTGTATGTACTATATCTGCTATTATAGAAGCATCCTGTCTAAGAGGAGTCAAGTCTGCACAAATAGCCGAATTGGTAGCTTTAACAAAAGCCTGCAAAATTGGGAAAAAATTGAGAATAACCATATTCACGGATAGTCAATATGGTTTTGGGGTTGTGCATGACTTTGGCCAATTATGGATGCAGAGGGGATTTCTGACTTCTTCAGGTTCTCCTATCAGAAACAGTAAAAATGTCAAAGAGCTATTGAAAGCATTACAATTGCCAAAAGAAATTGCAGTGGTCAAGTGTGCCACACATAAGTCAGGAAATTATTATGTGACACAAGGCAACAAATATGCTGACCAAGTTGCACAATTTTGTGCTCGAAATACAATGTCTTTGAACAGAGGGTTGGAAAAAGAAACTACCATTGCCAACTAATGTTTTTCTCTGCTTTTGAAACATGGGATGAAGTTAGGCACTTACAGGATGAGGAAGATCCAAAAGAAAAGGAACTCTGGATCAAAAAAGGGTGCACAAGAAGAGCAGATGACAAAGTATGGGTATGTCCAGATGGTAGACCAATAATGCCAGACAGTTTATTATCACAAATGGCAAGAGTATATCATGGAGCTACACACATTGGGAGGGATGCCATGATTAGACACTTCAGGCAAACATGGTACAATCCTAAATTTAGACTCATTGCAGAGAGTCTCTGCCAGCGATGTTTGACATGCCAACAGCAGAATTCAGGTAGAAAGACAGTTGTCAGTTGGGGAAAAATTGGAAAGGCAGAGGGACCATTTTCAAGGCTGCAACTCAACTTTATAGAACTGCCGTCGTGTAATGGTTTGAAGTACGTCCTTGTCATTGTGTGTCTGTTTTCTCAATGGGTGGAGGCCTATCCAACGAGAAGGAACGACAGCCTCACTGTTGCCAAACTACTGTTGAGGGAGCTCATTCCAAGATTTCGGTTTCCAGTCACTTTGGAATCAGATAGAGGACCTCATTTTAATAATGAGATAATTCGATTAATTTGTACAGCTCAAAAAGTTGAGCAGAAAATACATTGTGCCTATCGACCAGAAGCTTCTGGAGTGGTTGAGCAGCTCAATGGCACAATAAAATCCAGGTTAGGAAAGGTGTGTGCATCCACTTCACTGAAATGGCCTGATGCTTTGCCCCTTGTCTTGATGAGTCTTAGAAGCATCCCTGACAGAAGAACAAGATTGAGTCCTCATGAAATTCTCATGGGAAGAGCAATGAGACAAGCATTTGTACCTGGAAACAAACTGATGAATATAACTGATGATCTAATATTGGACTATTGTAAAGGACTAGCTGATCTGGTACGTTCTGTGTCTCACCAGGTTGGAGAAGATGCAACCACAGCACAGCCGAATCAAGCTCATGATTTGTGTCCAGGAGACTGGGTTATGATAAAGAAGCACACAAGAAAATCGTGTTTAGAACCCAGGTGGAAAGGACCGCATCAAACTATATTGGTCACAAAGACAGCGGTGAAGTGTTTTGGCTTGCCAAACTGGATCCATGCCAGTCATACACAAAGAGTCCCAAGTCCACCTGAACGACAAGAGCAGCAACTGGTAGAGCAAAGAGAAGAACCAGAAGCTGAAAGTTGTGAAGTCGAAGAAATCAGAGAAACAGACTCTGAAGAATGCATCGATGATGAGCAACCAAGTACAAGTCAAGTAGGGTGGGCACCAGATACTGGGTCTCAAGAGACTGCTGTAGAGGCCGAGGAAGAGCAAGAGATTGAAAGACCAGAACAAATTGAAACAGAAAATCCAGATCAAGCTCAATCAGAAGAAGAAAATGAAAGACTGACAGGTTCAGAACAAATTCAGTCAACAGAAGAATCTGCTACAGGAAATTCACAATTAGAGATAGAAAAAGAAGGACTAAAAGATCAAGAAGAAATTCAATCAACAGAAAGACAAAAACTAGAAAGCCCAGAACAAGCTCAGCTAAAAGAAAAGGAAAATAAAAGAACACTAGAAATAGGTGAAGAAGGTGAAATGGCCGTACAAACAAAGAGGGGTAGAAATAGTGATCACTGGTCAAGTTGAGTAAAAGGACTAAGATATATTCTAAGAAAAAGAACAGAGAAAGAACAAGAACAAGTAAATGAAGTATCGAGTCAAACTGAGCAAGAACAACTAAGAAGAAAACCTTTACGAAGATCAAAAAGGCTGAAAGTTCCGAGCAGACAATATAAAGCTCCTGAATGGACATACATCATCCTTGAGGACTTTGAGAATCTTGATCTAAACGAAGAACAAGAAAATGTCACTAATGAAGGAAGTGATGAAAGCAAATTGAGACCACCTTAAAAGAAAAGACTTTGACACAGAAGGTGGAAATTTACAAACAAGTAAAGAAGAGAATAAAAGAACCCGAGGAAGAAAAGAAAATAAAGACAAAAGGGGATCAAAAGATGAAAAGCTGTTGAAGTGTGAGATCACACAAAGATTTTTATATATTTTTTTAGTTTTTTTGTTTTAGAATAAATTTAGAATTTAGAAGAAAAATTTAGATATTAATCAATTTTAGAAAATTAAAAATGGCAGAAACAGAAGTGACTGAACATCTGAAATCTAGTTTAAAACAAAGATGTGTTAAATGTTGTTTGTGCAGTATTTTTATACTAATACTAATGTGGTTATTGCTAACAGTTGTGATACCTGTTCTAATGGTAACTAATAACAGAAATAATACTAATACAAGTAATCGAGTGAGTGCAGGTACTAAAAGAATAACTACCACTAATTTAGAGCAAATAGATGAAAGCATATATCATCATGGCAAATCATAGTGATTCGTCATTGAATGTGTTTACTAAACTTCTTTATGAATGCGTAGATAAAATGGATGTGAGTGATTGTTATGTTTGCATGAAGTTATCTTCGTCTGTCTCAGAGGGGGTGACATATCACCATCTTCCTTTAACATATGGTGTGTCATGTAGTGTTGTGTCCAGTCTGTTCTATGAAATAGGCAAGTTGCAGTATTATTATTCTAACATAGATTTAGTATTCTCAGAGATTCGTATTCGAAGAAACCTGAACCCAGTGCTTAGTGCTAAAGATGCAGAATTAATGGGCGAGTTCTTCTTAACAACAAACCCAATAGACATAACATATGCTCATAAGAACAATCTAACATGTATATTGCGTGATGAAGAAAAAGATTTTCTAAATTTAGAAGAGGAAAGAGGACAGGATTTCCAAAAGAAGGCTGTTGAACAGAAGTCACATGTACCTCCATGGGCAAGTAAGGAGGGGGACTATAAGAAAGGCGAGACACATGCTGCAATGTCTCTAGACTTGTCAAAGTTGGGGAAATTCTGTCGACATAGACTAAAAACTGACTATAACAACATTTACATTGGTTCTAGTGAATGTGAACACACCTTCCTAATTATGGGGGGATGGGGACTAAAAGGTGGAACTGATCCCGTTTTTCCAGGAATATATTACGTGTGTGGTAAAAATGCCTATTATAGGTTGCCAACACAGTGGTATGGTAGTTGTTATCTTGGAATAGTATTTCCAAAAGTGTACCACATTACTAAGAACAATGAAATGGATGTAGTAAGTCAAGGACTAAAACGAAGTAAAAGAACAAGTTTTTCAGAAATAGTAGGTGATATATTTGGTGCACTGATACCGTCAGTTGGAGTCATACTGAATTCACATAAGATACGTAAATTGTCAACAGTAGTTGATCGTCTATCGACAGATACTGCTGGAGGATTCTTAATGATTAATACCGAAATGGTTGCAATTAGATCTATGGTTTTGCAAAATCAACTTGCACTTGATATATTATTGGCAAAAGAGGGTGGAGTCTGTGGCATGTTGAAAGTCCAACATTGCTGTACGTATATCCCAGACAAAGGTAAAGGTATTGAGGGATATATTGAGAATATTACAAAGATTCATGACGATTTGACACAACTGGAGGTTGACGGTGTTTGGGAAAGACTTAGTAAAGGTATTTCCACTATAGGTAGTTGGTTTTCCACTTTAGGGAGTAGTCTATTAGGGAAGATCCTAATACCAGTAATTTCAATAACAATAATAGCTCTGATAATGATAATGACATATAGATGTTGCAAGAATAAAACAAAAGCAAGAATGGTAGCCGAAATAAAGAATAAAAGAATGGGAAGAAAGAGAAATAGGGAAGAAATCGAATTAGAGGAAATGAAAGGAAGTTTATATGATAAAATGAAAGGAGTAGGCATAAAACGGAAAATTGAAGAATTAGAAGAAAGAGAGGAAGATACAAAAAAATTAAATGAATAAAGTTGGCACTTGGTAATGATGGGTATTTTTATGATGGCTCAAAAATGCCATCAGAGGGGGATTGATGGAGCAAGGATTCGAGAAAATGAAACTTGCTCGTATGAATCCTCCATTAACTTTCATTAATCATTAAACTTGTAGATGAGACGAAACTAATATACACCAGACATAGACACATGGGGAGAAAAACGTATGCATGCTTGAATTAATGAGAAATAAAATGCAACCCGATTAAAACCCGCTTTAATTTGCGAAAACGCTTTGCGCATGTGCAAACCTGGATTACACAAAGAGAACATGACTAACTCGCTTTGAGAGGGAAAACCTCACGCATGCGCAAGAAAGACCAACACGCGGTCTTGAGGTACCGCATGCCCGGCATATGCTTGCTTGATTTAAAAGAAAGCTGCTGTTATTAACGCTTTTGCCCAGAATAATAATAATTACATGGGATAGAGTAGAAGTGGGTGGTGAACAGTGAGAATTGCATGTTTAAGAAAATAACATCTGTTTATGATTCTTTTATTAATAGTGTGCACTCGGGCCTGCTAAACCATGACTGAAAAAGAAAATGGCGAAAGCTGCGCATGCTCAATGAATCCATGATATGACCCAGTGACCGAGAGAATGACTGCCAAGATTCAAGGACAGAAGAGATGGGAAAAGAAGGAGATGTAACACTCATCTATGAAGCTTGTATTAAATAAATTACTACATTTGCAACAAAATAAGCATGAGAAAATAAAAAATACATGAATGAGTCAAAGGCGAAGGGTTAGCAAACAATAGGTTTCACTAATAAAAATGAATACGTCAGCCTGGTGTGATGAAGACTCCCCTAATCCCGTCCAATCATATTCCGTATTTTAGTAAAATTTGCAACTCTTGAGGGTGGGACATGAAGAAATAAAGACTATAACTAGAATGACTTGAGTTTAGTAAATTAGAGCTGCTGAGAGCTAGAGAGCTGATGAAATTAGAGAAGCTGCTGCTGGGAGCTGGGAGCTGAGCACGAGAGAGCAGAGAAAGAGAGACGAGAGCAGACTCGAAAGATTCAGACGACTGCCTGATTAGATTCGAAGATTGCGCAAGAATATCGAGGAGGGAGAGAGTGTAAGAGAGGGAATCGCCCTGGTGCATCGGGTTTGTAGAGAAGTCTAGTAAGTATCAGTCCTGTCCTGATCCTGTCCTATAGTCTTTGTCTCCTGATCCTAAGTCAGGGGACCCCCACCAGACCTTTGGCCAGAGGGGTGGTTTTCCAGTCATCTCTATTAGGTAAATGTCATTCCGTCCAAATTTGCATATTTCTTTGCAAATGTGTCATTATGTGCCTTTTGTCTCTACATCTATCCACTCTTATGCATTTGATTTTGTTGAATGAGTTTGTGTAATTGAATGTATTATGTTATATGATTGTTCTCTCTCCCATTTAAGAAAGATGGAATTTGCACTGTGAATCTAATTGATGAGCGTTCAATTTTATGACTGAAATTTTAGATAAAACTTATAAATATTATTCAGTCTGTGGTTATTTCACTAAGAATTTTAGTTAATAAGTTGTTAATATCACCATCAACTAACTCAACTAATGGTCCATCGACCAGAGGAAGAGTGTTGATTCGTGAAGATTAGTTAGACATTGAAATGGCACTGTAATTAATTTGTGGTTACAGGGAAATAACTAATCAGAACTTAAGTGAATTATAAAGCTAGACCCCCCAGCGGATTGGCCAGAGAGTGTGCATGAACATTTTTGGAAAAATGTATATGGGCCCATTGAAATATTCAGTTTTTGTGTGAAATATCCAACCCTGGCCTTTTCGCGCTGGATCATGAATATGAAAGATGTAGCTTGCACACTCTCTTTCGTGCTTAGCCCTTTCTCAAAAGTAAACTTCGACCTTCCTAATTTGTCCTATTTTACTTCATTCTGTGTGTTCATAATAGTGTACCATAAAAGACCACTGTTAAACCGGTGATACTATACTTGCAACCTGAAATTACTACTGCCTCATTGAATAGTCTCACATTCAGTTATGCTAGGATAGGTATAGGTGTTCTGTGATGTAAACAGGACAGGCGTACCCACTTCCTCACCTTAGTGAGATTCAACAACATGAATTCTGAATACAGCAGACAGCTCACAAGTGTCTGTAACTGAATTCCAGGCAAGAGTTCACAGAAACAAACCTTTTGTTTCACATACTTTTGACTAAAGAGAGAAAACAAAGCAGGCATTTCACTCAAGTAATAAATTCAATTACATTTCCCACTTTTGTATCTTTGAATGATTGCCTCCATAGTAGGCAAAATCACTTCTTTCATTTCACCCATCTACTATGCCACTAAAATTAGCTAATCCTGGTCCCAAAGTTCTAATAAGGCGGCCTTTTGTGGCAGGAGAGGAAAGACAGAAAAACAACAAAGATTTCTCACAGATCACTTTTTTTATATTAAAGATGGGAACTAAAGAGGCTGACTGTATCGAATGCCTTCTTCATTCATTTACCTGTTCAAAATTTCAATGGGGTCTTGTAATGAGCATAGCACCTCCGGAACCTCTTTCCTGAACATTTTGCGTTTTACCCTCCTCCAAACAAGGACTTAACAAAAAGGCATCTGTCCTAATAAAGGTGAACTTTATGGTCATACCATAGGTAAATCCTAGCTTTACCCGATATACCCACTTCTACCACCATCTGTGCAAAGTCCCATCTTGATCTCTGCATGTCATGCCTTCCCCATGGGTCTCCCGACTGAAATCTTGTAAGATTAGTATTATATGGTCTTGCTATATAAAGGTCATCTTTCGTAATGCATCCCTGTTTTTCACCAGACCCTGTTTAATCTAAAATAGTGTTCTCCCTCATAGTGGCTCCTCCAGGGTTCTGGCAAGCCGTCTTATGTGGGCAGAACCATTCACATGACAGCTTCTTCTGAGAAAAAGATACATAAAATGTCAACCAAACATTAACTCACCATTGGGCTTTGAAATCCCAGAACACATAGGTTGCAGAACAACTTCCCTTCTCCAGGGATTCCACTTTTGACTTGTACGGTAAAACAGAAATGATTATGTAGTGTAATAACTCAGGCATGTCAGAGCTGTCTTTAGGAACCCCAGAGAGATCGGTCTCATGCCTCCAACTGTTTAGAGGCATTCTTGAAACCTTTACTACACTGTCTCCAGCGTGGCTTGAATTTTCTTTATTTAGACTCCTTTGAAGTGTTTTTTGCCTCAATATTCCTAGACCTGGCCTGTGTGTCTCACAGAGAATCCATCAGAAGAGACATCTCTTTATAGAGCGACTCTCTATCTGCCCTACTCGCTATAGGGAGTGGATCTCTCTTTGGTGACAGCGTCAGACCCTAGATACAGAACAATCCTCCTTTTTGCCTTTTCCCTTCAGGTTCATTCGCAACATTCCGAACAATATTTTATCTTGTATGCCTGTCCCGTTGCCTTTGGGAATCCCCTAACCCTACCTTCCTTACACCACATCTGTCAGTAGCATCTGCCCTGACATGGAAGCCCACACCGGAGCAAAGGAGAACAGAGACTACTCTTCAGTGTGGCCGAGTCCACCTCCCATGCACCATCCTCTAGAGTCATGTTGGTATTTACCTTATGTGTTTCCTTTTAGAATATTTAACTTCACACGCTTTAACATCTGGTTTGTGAATAAAATGGGAAAAGTCACCTCTCACCCTGCCTTCTCCCACAGGAAATTTCCACTTGTCTGATTTAGTGTACACTATAACATTTGTGTATTAAGCATTACACCTATTCACAGATTACTCTATATTACACAATCACAATTAAGATGTACAACTGATCTCATTGTCTGTTGTTTTATCCTGTACAAAATAAATTCTATCTCCTTTTGTTCATTATCCATTAAAACACCTTTGTGTCCTGGTGCCAATATCTATTTGCTTGTTTATAGACCCTCAGTCTTTGCCACTAGAGGGATACTCATGGTAGTGGATCTCCATGCACAGGTTATAACGGACATTTATAATGTTCAACCTCACATACCTACCAAGTCTGATTTAAGCTGCATTGTCCGCACTCTATGTGGGCCTAATGTACACAGTCTGGGATAACTTATCTCACCCTATCTCAGAGAGTATCACAATTCATTTATCACTGATAGAGAGTGGAATTGGCATCCACCAAGTCTAATACTGTCAAGACCAACTTTGGGGCTGAGAAGTCCTTGTGCCTCCTGAGTCCTTTGGTGCACTGAGGATGATAGATGCCTTTCTCTCTTCATAGTTCCTGGGATAAACTGCATTGTATCACACAAATAGATGAAAAAAGAATAATTTCCCAGCTTTCACCAGTATTAGGAACCCAAGACTCTCCCTGCACACACTCAGACACCTTTCATTCATCATTCATCTGTGCTACTTGTAGCTTATCAGTCGGCAACTGTGAGCCCCTCAGAGCAATGGTACCAACTAGAATCAATAGGGAAACACAAAGGCCTATGTCTCTGGGGTCCTCAGCACTGATTTACTACCCGGACAGGGTGACCCCCTTTGTCACACCTGAATCGATAAGATCAGGACCATTTGCAGTCTGATCCTGAGATCGTCTCCGGGTAAGTGCTGCATTCAACCACTAGACTTAGGGTCCTATTTATACGACACGTGCGCCACCAGCGCATCACTTTTTGTCATGCACCGATGGTGCAGATTAATAAACAATGTCTATGAGGCCACACAAACCCATTATGCATGGCTTTGGATGGCCTCAAAGGTATGGAGTAAGGCTAAGGAGCGCAAAGCACTGCATTGCCTTACTCTGTGCTCAGGAGGCGTTCCATGGTCATTGCCGTGAGTTTTCCCACGCTGCCCCAGATTTACACGATCATGTCAACATGGGGAAGCGCTAAATCCTTAGGCCTCCCAAGGTGAGGTGTAATGAGGTGAAATGTCTTAATTTCTGCTCATTATTTCCTCTTGATGAGAAAGATGAAAACACCTCTTGGGATTGTTTCTGTGCATGAAGTTGCCGCTTCATCCACAAAACAATCCTACCGACAACACTGGAACCCTTGCACCATAGTGCAAGCGTGTCTGCATTGGCATTAGGCAGCTGACACTGCACCTGGCAGGGAGAAAGGACAGGAATGCACCATATTGCATACATATGATGCATTCCTGCCCTTTTTACTTTGACGTAGAGCAGCGCAGCAAGATGACTTGCTGAGCTGCCCTATGTCAAATCCCAGTAAATAAGTGCCTTAGCCTATTTTTCTGAAGGTCTCTTTCTGAGACTACTGACAGTATACACTGTCCTGTCTCTGTTCATCCACCAGTTTGCTACATCAACAACCCTGCTCCCTGTCAAGGAACCAGATTAACCCAGCTTGCATATTGGATTTGTAAAATCACAGGAGCTGCCCTGAAAGCCTGGGCCACATGTTCACATTCACACTGCTGATACCTCTCTACAAGATAAAGAGAAAAGTAAATGGACACCAGCACTGCTGTAGCCCCCATAAATAAAGCACTGACACCAAACTTTGTGTTAGATGCAGATCAGTAAGGGATCCTCCACATTGATGCTAGCCAATTCCAATTCTCTGACTGCATCTGCTTTCCGTCCTCTCTTGCAACCTCAGATAAACTTGTTGAGGCAGACTACAAAGCATATGTTAGGAGCGGTCACTAACGGAAAGCATCAGTGGTCCCTCCTCTTCTGGTGCATTAAGCTCGTGTGGACTCATTCTGGTGTAGGTTAAAGCAAGTTTTATTGTGAAGTGTCTTAAGATTGCAAACCCTGCTTGACCCACGTTTCTTATCCTTCCCCCCTGACTATCCGGCCCGCACGGCTCTATCCTATCCCAGGGTGAGCTGTCTTATACATATTTCCAAACTTTCTTTAACATCCATGCTCTACCATGGGCAGCAGGTCATCTCAAGTGTGGGATTCTCTCCAATGGTTGAGAAACCTCACTCTCACGAATCTCCAAAGCTGAGGTGTGGAAACCCTTTCCTGAGTCTCCTCACAGGTCCGTCAGGGGACATCATCTCTCTGGGTGAGAGAAGTGCTACTGCAGTTTCCCCCTATATGAACAGGGCCACTTCTTTGAACCATGCAGCTTGTTACTTAATTGCTAGTATGAGATAGTACAGACCACTTCAATGTGTGAGATGTTATTTCATGTGGAAAAGTGAATCAAAGTGTTATGCATATTGATAAGTGGACAGATGCATGTTTTGGGGATTTTTGGATAGGATACAAGATATCGGGAAGGAACATAAAATAGTTTATTACATTTTTTCAGATATCTCTGTGTTTTTGGTATTGTAGGATTCTCTGGAAAGTAATGCAAAATCTTACAGTTATTTTTATTTCTGTATAAGCCAGCCAAATATGAATAGACATGTTGCAAAACAAAAATTCCAAAGTCCAATTTTGACATCAGGTCTCTCACGGACGCTGGTGGGTTGGTCCATACTTCTGTGTCAAACTTTCAAAGAATACTTGGACGTTTTCAATTGTCATTGATGAGTAACTTTGAATGAATGATCCGATTGTTTCATTTTTATTTTTATTTCCTTATCAAGGTTTTTCCCTTAAATGATGAGAACCTCCAAGCTCTTCATTTCTGCTAATCAATAAAAGTTTGGTTATTTTGCACATGTAACACATGATGTATGACCTTGTTAGCCTGTTTGCTACTTAATCAAAGCCTTGTCTCTAGTGAAAGCTTTTTTTGTTTGCAGAATCTTTTCTTTGGTCTGAGCGTGGACCCAGTCACAATTCACATCTTGGCCCAGATTTACGAGTGGTGAGAACCCAGTCACAACTCACATCTGGGCCCAGATTTACGAATATATGACGCAAAGAAGAACAATAACCAAAGCTGCTGTGCTGCCTTGCTTTAAAAGAAAAGAGAATTGTTTTTACCATATCTAATAAGGTATGGCACATTTGTTCTCCTAATTTTGGCGCAATTTTGGGTGTCATGCACCAACACACATACCCTTGCACCATATAACAAGGGTGTGTGCATTCTTTAAAGAATAGTTTGTGTGCTGGAAGGGGATGCTCCCAGTACAAAAACTATCCTTCAAGAAGTTTCCCAATTTGTTTGTAAGCTGTACAATGCAGCACACACTCAAAGTTGGGAAGATACAGAAAAATGGAAACATTACTCCAGGTTATGTCTGCCTTGAGTACACATCCCTATTTATAAATGATAGTAGATATGGATTTGTGTCAAAGCCCATGTGTGGTTGCATGGGATCGCCCATGTAGTACCCATGCAACCAATGATGCAAAGTAGTGCAAAGTAGTGCATAGCACAACTTTGCATTACTTCAGGGAACTTTCCATCCCAAAACCTGGTTTGCGTTGAATGGTAAGTCCAACCCCAAATCTTTGTGTTAGTTTTACATCACTTTTGTGGCTCAAACCTGGCACAAAGGTGAAGTAAATTTGAGCCTTCTGCCCAGATTTATCAAAGGATTGCATTGCCCTCGCGTCACACACGGTGCCACAAGGGAGGTACAATCCTAAATCAGATTTACCAAGCCACGCAAGTCTACCTTGCGTTGCCCTGCACGGCTTAGTAAATCTGGAGTAATGCAAGGCAGCGCAAGTCACTGCCTTGTGTCACTTTGAGACAGGAAGGCATCACATGGGTGGAGAGTGGGTGTTCCCACGGATCCACCCATGTATTTGGCGCAATCCCAGATTTACCAAGACAAGCAAATCTGGGAATGCGTTAAAATTGTATGCCTTCCCCATAGAGGTGCAACAAGGATATATAAATATTTATTTCTCCTTGTTGTTTCCTCTTCCTAAGTGTTCTGCATTCTGCAGCACACTTAGAAAGAGGAAAACAAAAACACTAAGGACTGTATTTGTGCAGGAAGGTGTCCCTTCCTGCACAAATGCAATCCTGTCTGCAAAGCACACTACTCTTGAACCATAGCACAACCCTGCATTGGCACTAGGCCGCACATAGTGCACCAGCACAGTTTGAGAGCAGGAATGCACCATATTTTGGTAAATATGGAACATTCCTGCATTCTCCATTTGACACAGAGCAGCAAATTGTCTTGCTGCATTACACTGCACCAATATTGATAATTCTGGGACTAAGTTTGTAATTCCTTTCCCTCATACCATGTCAGTTATATTTCCATCGCCTATCGCCAGTTTCAATATTTGCTTTCCTCAGTTATTGATGGAAATATGCTTTTAGCTGGGCTTAAAATTACCGGGTCATAGTTATATTTCATTTATTAATTTTACAAAACCAGGCAAAAACACGTACTCATGACCTTTTTAAGTTAAGTATTTGTATTGAAGAAGTGGAAGTTATACATGAATTCTGTCAAACCAGTACATAAAAATCAATGAAATACAATATGAAAACTAAGTACAAAGACTCGCATCAACCGAGTAGTATTAAAAAAAGTGAAGAGGAAAAAGTTAAGAGAAGAAAAAGAAGATAAAAAGAGAGAAAAGAAGAACATAAATTGTAAATTCTACACAGTAGTTAAGAGAAACTTCCAAATAATCATGCAATAATACATCATATGAATAACAAGAACCATATCAATGACAGAGAAATGCATTAATACCAACTACAGACCAAATACTGAAATACAAAGGGTGGTTAAGATGAATTACGAGCATGTACTGACAAATAATTCGTTAATGGTTCCCAAAGCTCATCCCGTTTTGCCGACAAAGAAGAAGTGTGAAGTTTATACCAATCCAGATGATGATTATGACAAACCAAGTTCCACCACTGTTATAAAGTGATGTTGTCTATGGATTTCCAATTAGTGATAATTACCTGGAGTTCAATAGCAATCAGTATATCAACAAATGTACACTATGATTTATTCTAAGGCCAGCTAGTACTCAAGCCACCCAGAAATAAAACCTCAAAGGAAAATGTAATTGTGAATTTTGGTATTGTCTCCTATTCTTGTCCACAGCTGCTCCCAGAACAGTGACAACTTAGGACAGAGAAGAGAAACTTGTGAAGATAGCAACCAGGATTAGTAGTACAATGCCAGCATGTATCACATTGAAGCAGTTTCAGTTAAAATAAGTGCTCAGGAGTGTGATGTAGCCTATTATAAAAATAATAGAGAGTTTGGTGAGGTTGGCTGAGCGAGCCGTGGAATAGATTCTCTCCCATATTTTCTGCCAGAGTTAGGTGGGCCAACTAGACACTAGATCTGATTGCCATAAAAAACTTAAAATTATACATTGGCCATCTAGAGGCGGGGATAATAGTGTTTTATATATCACTGAAGCCTTAGAAACATGAAGTATTCGACATTGGGAAGACTGTGGATAATTTCCCTGAATAGAGGAGGTGGTGAGGGACATCAATATAGGCGTCAGTAGAGATTCTAAGATCTGATATTGTTTGAGAAATTTTGGGGATAGATTAAAAGAAGAGGAAAGTGTTGTAAATGGTAAAATAAATTTTTACGCAGAATCAATTGAGAAAAAGTGAATATACCCTTATTTAACCAAGTCTGCCAAAATAGCGGTTTACCATTTACAAGTAGATTTTTATAATACCAAATAGGACTCTCAAGGAAATTGTCAGACACAGAGACATGAGCTACCAAATATAGCATAAAAATAGAACAAGAGTGAGGAATAACTGCGGATTTCCAATATTTAGGAGGATATGACATATGTATAATATGAGCATGAGTATGAGTATGAACGAAGGGAAAAATGAGTGTTAATTCCAGCTGAAACCATACTTTCAGTGGAGGGTCTGAAAGACCACAAAAACTATTTTGACATTGTTTAATAACAAATGCTTTATGATAGGAAGAAAGATCAGGAAAGTTAACTCCTCCAACTGATTTTGGTAACTTTAAATATTGTAAGGAAATGCACGATGGATTCCTGTTCCATGAAAAATTAGATAAGAGTGTATAAATAGCTATGAAGTATTTAGCTAGGATTTTAATAGGTAGCATCATAAGGAAGAAATTAATAATTGGAAGAACCATCCTTTTAATAGTATCCAGGTAAGCCCACCATGACATAAATAAAGGGGACCAACCTTGGGTGAGTTTCAGAATTTTTTTCAATAAGGACATTTATATTAGTTTGCAGAGTATCTCTGAGATTTTTATGATATAAGATACCTAGACAGTTGAACTTGTCAGGGTTCCAGGAGAGACCCATCCCAGCAAACGGTGCTTCAAAACAAAACTTATTCAAGGGCATCACTTCAGATTTTTCTATGTTAACTTTGTAACCGGGAAACATAGAATATTGAAAAAGTTCTTTAAAAAAGTGAGGGAGTGATGTTTCCGGTTTGGAGATATAGAGAAGGATGTCATCGGCGTAAGCCATAAATGTAATATAAGCTTTATTTATTTGAAAGCCTAAAAATCAGAGTGTTTCAACCTATATAAAAAAGGCTCAAGTGCAGGTATGAAAAGCATGGGTGATGAAGGGGAAAGTAGGAAGATTGAATACCGCTGATGAAAATATAAGAGCATGGGGAGGAATATAATAAGGAACTTAATTGAAGAATTTGAGGGCCGAACCTGTGCCAACAAAGAGCATACTTTAGATATTTCCAATACACTTGATCAAATGCCTTTTCAGCATCTAGGGCCACTGCTGCTAGGGAGTGATTAATTTTAGCTGCTTTACTAAGAATGTTTAAAAAGTTCCACAAATTGTCCATTATATTCCTATTTTTAACAAAACCGGATTGCTTTATGCCGGATCTAATAGATCTGGCATAAAGTCATTAAGGTATAAGGCCAGTGCTTTAGTGAAAGTTTTACAGTCAGTCTTCATCAGTGATATAGGACAGGCATTCTTGTATTGGGAGGGATCTCTGTCTTTTTTGGAATAAGATTGATCATAGCTTCCGTAAAAGATCCAGATTATTTGTTCAGTGAGAGGAAATGAGTAATTAACTTAATAGCTTAGGGAAAAGCAATTTCGAAAGCTGAGGGTAAAATTCAAATGTGAATCCATCTGGTCCTGGCGCCTTACCAAATGGAATGCGTTCGACTGTGGAAAACAAGTCTTCCACTCGTAAAAAATGTAAATCCAGTACTTGTATAGCGCACGAATCACCCCCGAAGGGGTATGTCGGCGCTGGGGGCCGTTGGGAAGACGGCCCAGAGTCGCATGGTGCTGGGCAGACCCCTGCCGCCGGAGCCAGGGATCGAACCGTGATCCCCAGCGTCCAGCGTCAGTCGCCCTGGCTGCGGCGCCACACCTCTCCCCTCGTAGTGGATCTTCGAGAGGAGCCAAATCGACTAGTGAGGGCTTGCGCAAGGAATAATGAGAAAATAATGTGGAGAGAGAATCCTCAAAAGATGTGGCTTCAGAGGTATTAAGTGTTTGATAATAGTTAACAAAACATCTAGCAATGTCTGAACCACGTAAAAATGTAGTTCCAGATTGATTAGTGATAGAAGCGATGTAGGCTTTTTCTTTCCTGCGTTTAAGGTAATTAGCTAACAATGTCCCAGTTTTATTGCGTCCCCCATAATATCTGACAATTTCAAGAAGAGTACCACATGCATTTTCCATAGTAGTTTTATTAAATTTTAATCTTGGCTGCCACCAATTCATCAAGGTCTGCTTTATTATTTTTAGAAGTAAAATATTGATCTTCTAATCTCTTAATTTTACTAAGAATGACAGCCCATTCCTTCTCCATAGCTTTCTGTTTGTTAGAAACAGACAAAATAATAAAACCTCTGGATGTAGCCTTGAACGCATCCCAAACAAAATCAAAAGAAGACTCTCCTGTATCATTTATCGTGAAATATTTATTGACAAATGCCTCATAAGAAGTAATAAAAAGCTTATCAGAAAGTAAGTGATTGTTGAACCTCCAATGGGATCTGGGTGAAGGGTTACTTAGAAGATCTACATCAGTAGACAACAGGACATGCTCCTAAATTAAAATTGAGCCTATCTCGGCGTTAACTAAGTGTTGAGTGAGGTTTTTACTCAGGAAAACATAGTCTGTCCTAGTCTGTGTTTTATGAGTGGCAGAAGAAAAAGAGAACTCTTGAAGGGAAGAGTGGGACAATCTCCAGGAATCTGAGAGGGAATTATGTTTGATACAGTGCATAAATGCTTTGTGCGCTCTATGAGGGGGACATTTTGTAGTTGAATGATGACCTAGAAAAGGGTCAAATATTTGATTGCAGTCTCCCTCTAAGATGAAGTTTTCAGTAAAATGTTGAGTGACCAAGTGCGAAATATGCTTCCAAAACATAAGATCAGGTCTGGTGGGGCCGTATACATTAAGAATCGTTAATATTAGGTCGTACCAAAACCCACCAAGCTTTATGGCAAAGAATGGCTCCACTGTTTTTATGTTGCAAAGAAGAGGAAAGGAAAAGTTTACCCACCCATTGCTTTTTGAGCTAGTTAATGTCTGCTTCAGTAACATGAGTTTCTGGAAGTAATGCAAGTTGGCAATGCAATCTAGCTAAGTGAGACAAAACATGATGGCGTTTAATGTTTTTTTAAACCTGTAATATTCCAGGTTGAGACCCTGAGCAGTATACAAGGAGAATTCATATTTGAACATTAGGAGTAAATACAGGCCTGAGCATAATGTACACAGGAAGTTTCAGTAGAGAATACAAAGAAACAGGAAGATAGTAAAAAAAAAAGACAGAAGCAGGAAGACAAAAGGGGGTTGAGAAACTCCAGAAGAGTCAGTGAATACCTAAAGGAAAAATAAACCTTAGTTTAAAAAATGACCTTACATGAAAGAAAATACATCCCAAGAATAAGAAGAGAGCGGAGCACCTAAAGAAATGGAACCAGACTTGGCTCCAGCGAACATGAAAGGGAACATGGTGTACTTTCAATAATGACAACAATAACCATAAAAATAAAAATAAATGCATACCAAGGCTGTATAATATAAAGAGATTTTACAAGAAGGTAAATACAAGAGGATAAAAAGCATAACAATACTACCACCAACCTTTGGAGAGAGTACAAGTCAACGGCACGGTGTCCAGAGAGTATCCCATGTGGAAGGGGACGAGACAGGGGTTGTCCCCTTTCACCTCTGTTGTTCGCCCTGACTCTGGAGCCACTTTCAGCCTGGATAAGGCAAGCCCCCTTGATTTGGGGAATTACAGTGAGTAAGGAATGGGAAGAACATGTTTCCCTCCATGCGGACAACATATTGTGATACGTCATTAAAGCCAAGGCAATCAGTAGATAGGCTACTCCAGATTTTCCGTATCTTTGGGGATTACTCGGAATACAGAAATAACTGGGATAAATCTCTGCTGTTCCCATTGATGGGCGGGGTCCCCGACCTTACCACCAGATGTAAGGTCCCTGTGGAGACACAAGGCTTTAGGTATCTAGGAATATACGTGACCAGAGACCCACAAGACTTCTACCACCGAAATTTGGCACCTCAATTAGACAGATTCATAAAAGATATGAGACATTGGCGAACACTCGCACTCACGCTAATGGGTTGAGCAACCCTATACAAAATGATGACACTCCCACGCCTTATATACGTTCTGTAAAATACACCATACGAGATCCCTCAGGGATTCTGTGAAAGGGTGGAAACGGAACTACGCTTGCTGATCTAGAGCGGTGGCGCCCGACACATAGCGCTTCACAAACTGCAAAAAGGGGTGCATGAAGGAGGCTTAGCCATCCCAGATGTAAACATTTACTATTGGGCCTCACAATTGGTTACCATAAATGACTGGATTTTCTGGGACTGGACAGACCCGGCGTGGAGGGTAGATAGTGTAGCCATGGGAGAAAGAGGATGTCTTCCCCTGTTGTATGATGCACGGCGACTCAAAGGGCTCCCGACCCACACACGTACGGTAGTAAAAGTATGGAACGCAGCAAATAAATACCTGGGTTGGGAAGGGAAACTCCAAAAAATGACCCCACTCTGGGACTGTAATTTGCTTTGCCAGGAGAAGGAGTTAAAGAACTTTGATAGATAGAAGCTTCTGGGTTTGGAGTCGCTGGGGGACATATGGAGAGACAAGGCATACATTACAGAATATGAAATGGGAAAAGGTGAGTGGTTAAAATATATACAGCTGGGCCATGCCCTCAGGAAACATATTACAGAGGGGGAGACTCTGGAAGAGGCATCCCCTCTGGAAGATTGTCTACTAACTGACCCTCTGACCACCACGGCGATATCATTAATATATAAAAAGCTAATAAACAACTCCCCGGACTTGCTCGGACCGCTGAAGACGACATGGAAGGGTGACCTAGGAACCCTAGATGATGATGATTGGGTGGAAGTGATACAGAGCCCGAGGGAGGTAGCAATAATACCCAGATTCAGATTGGTCCAACTGAAAATTTTACATCAGACATACTACTCTAAAACAATGCTATATCGCATGGGTAGGACGGAAACAGGGCAGGGCCAAGGGGCTGCGACCAAGAGGGGACATTCTACCATACATTGTGGGATTGCTCAATTATACAAGGCTACTGGCAAAAGATAGGGAGGATCATGGCCAAAGTTCTGGGAAGTGAGGTCCCTCTTGAATCCAGGTGGGTCCTTTTACATATCTTAGGTGAGGAACTCTGGCCTAGATACGCCAAACTGTGGCTAACTCTGGTGGCAATGGTGGCAAAATGAAACATAACCAGATGCTGGGGTGTGGCCTCCCCCTCACGGGTAGCAGAATGGAAATCCGATTTAGATTAGTGTAGATTAGCAGAGAAAACAATATACTCGAGCTGGGGCTGCACAAGGAAATGGCAGAAAATCTGGGGAAATTGGCAAGCTGATAGAGGGTTCTAGGGGGGCGCAGAATGACAGTTACCTGACTACACTCACATCACACATACAAGGCCCTCACTCTATGAAATGCTCATCTAAGAAGATAACTGACCACCTGCACTACAGGTAGTCACAAACGTAGGGAGGAGAAGGAGGGTACAACAGAAAAAGATATTCAGCCTATTCTTGAGAGACTTGTCCATAATGTTGTCTTGCTCCAAATCTTCGTGGCCGAACTCTCTGTATTTCACCAACTATTAAATGTACTTTGAGTGCAATGTCAATAAAGAGAGTTTGAAAAAAAAGCATAACAATATACTTACCATATACCACGATAGGTAGGATGCTGTAGGGAGAGCATGCACAATGAAGAAGCATTATGAACTAGCCAGGACAAATATGCAAAATAATACACTGGGGCTGAAAGACAATGAGACAAATATGGCTTATACTGAATACACAATTTAGAAGAGAACAGTAACAGAATGAGAGAGAACATTATGAAGCTGAAGAAGAAGAATCAACAAAGAAAGTATTTATAACAATCATGTCTTTGCTGTAGCACCAACTTCCATGTCTTCAAGATGATGCTGTCAAAGAAAGTCTTGTAGTTAAGCTAGGTCCTCAAAGGTGTAAGAGTTCTCTTTATAAATAATTCTGAATAAGCACTGGTAAACTAGGCCATATGTGATGTTCATGGATTTTAGTTGAGGCCAAAATTCCAGGAAGCGCTTTCTTCTTGCAGCAGTAGCTTTGGAAACACCTTGCAAAAAATATACCTTGTACCAGACCAATGAAGAGGGCCCTCTTGCTTGGCTGCAGACAGGATGTGCAACCAGACCAATGAAGAGAGCCCTCTTGCTTGGCTGCAGACAGGATGTACATTAAATCAGTGTGCTGCAAAAACAGGATAATGATGCCTCTAGGCCTCTGATGTGAAGATGAAGCAGGCAATTTACAATCAAGACTGTGGGCTCTTTGACTATTAAGTAGACTGTGGTCAGGTAAGTGAACAATAGAGGGGATAGCCCTTTGCAGAACAGAATCATGTTGGGTCCTTCTGAGTTCTCACGGATTCCATAAAGTGACAGCCAAATTCTTAGATTTCTGTTTTCCAAGTCTTCGGTAGTCCTTTTCAGCAACTCTATTTCTTTTGTCAACCAAGATACCTCTGGGTTTGATTCATCCACAAAACGAATTCTTTGTTCAATATTAGTGATGCGCTGATCATGTGTGGACCATTTCTCCTCAATGTGTATGAGGGAGGCATTAGTTTCCACAATGAAGGGTTTCAAGGCTCTTATTTCCTCCATAATACCCTATTCTAGAGTGAAAGGAGGGCCAGGTCCCGTTGGAGTATTTTAGGATGATTAATGAGCTTAGTGGAAGATGGAAGAGGTGAGGTCATGATATTCTGCATAAAAGTTCTATTCAAAGAAAGGATGAATATATAAGACCATGAATAAACCCTTCTAATAAGTGATAATGTGGAGGCTGTTGTACTGTCACATCCCCGAGAAGACAAATGTGGGGCAGAAAATATGCTGCAAGATAGACCAGAGAACTGGAAGGCGCACATCTAGATCATCATGAGATTGAAAAATGCAGTGGATCTTCAACAGGGGTTCAGACAGCAGTCAAAATGAGTTCTGCATGGAACGGACCAGCCTGTGAAGATTTTGATTGAAATGCTGATGAAATATGTCATGCGCCTGCAGGGCAACTCCTTAAAGATTAAATGCTGCTAAAGAAGAGCTTCACAGACTCTACACTTGGGCAAGAAAAGACACTGTGAGTCTGTTAAGATTAGAATAAGCCTATCAAGGGTCAGCATAGCTCAGTAAAACTTCTGGAGTTGAGGAAGACCCCATAAAATTACTGCCTCTGGCGCATTGCATAGCCAGCTAGTCAAGTTTAAAGCAGCCAGAAAGGAACAGCAGAAACCAAAAAGTACACTACAGGCGAATAGAGACATCAAGCTGAGTCAGATATACATCTTGGAGCCCTCAAAATCTATAAATAAATGGCCCTGCAGCCATGTTACATTAGCAGAATTCCTCTCATTAACGAAGACAGCCTCAAAATGGCGGCACTTCAAATCTTGCCCTGCACTGTAGGTAGGAAAAAGTGCCAGCACAACTCATAAATCTCTCTGAAAAAGGTCAAGAATGTGGTGCCAGCCTTCCGACCTTGATATCTGGGCTTGGAGAGAAATTAATTGATAGCGCCGAGTCCCCTTGAGTGCACCAGAGCCGATCAGGAGGTTTACAGTCCGGTAGCCATCTTGCTTGGCACTCATGATGCACTCAGGGGCATATGTACAAGCCCCTATCGCCACCACACCGTCACCTATATTGACCTTGTGGTAGCGATAGGGGCTGTGCCTTATGTACAAGGAAGCATTAAGCCACTTAACGTGGCTTAACGCTGTCTTGTACATAAGGCCCCCTTTCACGCTATGGTTAGCCTGAAAGCGTTGGGCAGTGGGTGTTGCGGTGGGCGTTCCACTGCAACACCCATTCATTTTGACGCTGCCCCCTATGTACGAGGATGGGGTACGTAGCAGACAGCGCCAAAATTTGGACCTGAGAAAAACTGGTCTTAAGATGGCGAAACGAGGAGAAATGCATTATTTCTCCTCGCTTTTGCTTTTTCCATGTGTGCTGCATTTTGCAGCACACATGGAAAAAGCAAAATGCCATTGTTAGTTTATGTGTAGGAAGGTGTCCCTTCCTGCACATAAACAAACTTTTTAAAAAAATGCTATTTTGTCACTTTCATGTGTGCTGCATGAAGCAGCACGCATGAAAGTGACAGGATGGCATTTCTAGGATTGTTTATGTGCGGGAAGGGACACCTTCCTACACATAAACAATCCTCCCCTGCACGCAGACACCTTTGCACTCTGGTGCAAGGGTGCCTGCATCGGCGCTAAGTTGCTAAACTTAGCGCCATCGCAGGGGGAAACGCAAGGCTGCACCACAATCTTGTAAATATGGTGCAGCCTTGCGTTTTAGAAGTGGAAGAGAGAGGTGTTAAGCCAGGAAGGCAAACGCCTCTCTCCTCCATCCCCCTCAGTGTTTTAAAAATCTCATCCAAGATATATAATTCATACACGTGATAGTGTCTTCTGAAAACAAAGAGCATGAGAACTGAGCTTGTAAACACTAACACGGAGGAGACATTTTCATTAATAGCCCACAAATGTTATTCTGCCACTGCTGACCTTACCATCTGACTTTGTTGTCCATGCTTTCTGCTGCGACTGATTTACAGATATGTGGTATCCCTAACGCAGCTTTAAATAATTTTAAATTAAATTGCATCACAAAGGATTTGACTGAAAAATATATTCCCAGGTGCACAGCAAACACTGATTTGATTTACTTCATTCTTTTATTTTCCTTGACTGCCATCACTGAGCACAGCAGCTGAAATCACCAAGGGCAAAAGTGGAAGAACCACCATTTATTACATTGTTTTCTAGATATTCAAAGATGAAATGTATGAGTTCGCTTAATTGAATGAAAAATGTGAAATCGCGTATGTCAGTCCTTTCTATTAATACTTTAAATGTGAGCTTTATTTTTTCTTTGACTCCACTCTGTATATTTTTGTGTATGTGCAGGCATACACCACATTGTCAGCGACTCAACTGCGCAACTGGACTGCGTTCAACTCACCTTAATTGAATCAATAGCATCATTGTGCGCAGCCATTATTGACTCTGCTTGATAGATGGTGATTTTGTGCAAGTTATGTTTGTAGTATTATGTTTATGATATATTGCCCAATTGTGGTCGATGGCAGAAATGCAAAATATCTGGTTCACTTATTTTTCTTTTGTTGTTGACATTTTACCCTTATGTAGCAGATAACTCTGGTGACGTTCGAGCAGCGTCAAGCTGAAGAATAGAAAAACTATGAAATATTGGGGCATATTAGCAAGACCCACGTTAAAATTATCGCCGTTTTAGCGGCAGGAAACTGCCGCTAAAACGGCGATAATGGGCTTGCTAATATGCGTTATGGAATTCCAATAGAAGCCCAGGTTAGACGTCCTGCACATCTAACCTGGGCTTCTATTGGAATTCTATAACGCATATTAGCAAGCCCATTATCGCCGTTTTAGCGGCAGTTTCCTGCCGCTAAAACGGCGATAATTTTAACGTGGGTCTTGCTAATATGCCCCATTGTCTGTAAGTGAAAGCCCCTTTGGGGATAGGAGGGTGCAAAGAGCCAGGAGTTGCTAACCTGCGAGAAAGGCGCCAACAACCTTACTAGGAAAAAAAACTCGGATATACTTTAAATCCCTGAGAGATTGATATTGATGCAAACCAAAGTGCTGGGACACAAGGGCAATATAAACACGATGTTTCCCTTTCGGGCAAAGAAGGACTTTTTTCATTAGCAGGAAGAACATCTAAAAACGAGATCCTGTAATGATGGAAGAGAGATTTATTGCTAAGACTCCTGCACTTATTCAAAACGTGCAATGGATATGGCATGAGTATTCCCTTCCTTGGCAGGCCCGAGACTGAATGCAAATAAGAAGGCTCGTATTTTTATATGTCATATTCCATATAGGTCTCCGCTATCTGAATATAAAATGGGATGTTGGTATGGATTAAAAATGTGCTTGCAAACAATAAATCGAATCCATAAATTGATGCATGAGCTAAAAATTTGATTTAACGAAATAAAATAATTTCTTTGAAGAGTTCTTCGCTCTCGAGTTTAGTACTTGGACTACTGTCGCCAAATCCAAACTTTACATGTTGTCAAAACAAGGAGCTGTAAATTAATGAATTCCACTGACCTCTGTTTCTCTTTTGAAATGAAAAAATATCATTAAGAATGGCCTATCTTTAATGCTGCCAGTCTTTTAAAAGCAGGGCCACTAGAATGATGAGGTTTGCAACAGGGGTTATGAAATAATGAGGCAAGAAAGGGAAAATCATGCGGTATAATAAGGCACATGTTTTGCTAGAATTTCTTCATTACATGTAATTTTTTCACATGATCATACTGCCTGGGCCAAAATGTCACCTTATTAGTTCCAATGTAACAACCAAATACAGAACTAAGCAACTTAAAGATGACCAGGTAACTTTTGCGAAGGGGCTTCCAATGGGGTCAAACACGTCACCACGTTTTTTGCAACTTTTGATCTGTTTGAGCTAGAAACATTTTTTTTGTTAAAATCTGCAGATTTTGCATCAAATGATGGATTATTGGCAAATGCCGCAAATCCATAAATAAGCAAAAAATGCAGCGGCAGCAGAATCACATAATTCCAGTGGCACTCATTATTGCAAAGCCATGCTATTTTAAATTGCTTTCACTGATTCGATTTTGAAATGTTTAAGAACACATTGGGCACTTGCTGAAGTGACCGTATGAGTCAAGTAGCTTTTTCTCATCAGTGCAATAATATGTTTGAAGGATCTAAAGCCGTCATAACCAGTGGTCAGGTATGGGATGTGATGATTATCCCACTTGAAGACATCAACAATGTGATCAGATACTATTGAATGCAATAATTATCTTCTGTTACAAGATTTGCCATTGAAATGGGGCATAACATGTGGATTTTGCATATCCTGGTATTGTACAGGCATGTTTACCTCTTTCAAAATTCAGCAAATTTGACCTGCCAGAATTGAACAGAGATGCAAACTTTATTGCACATGCTAATTATAAGTTGTGTAGAAAATTACTCATAATTGTGATGCCTGTCAAACAAGTGTTTTGTCCGGGATCACGGTCCACTGGTCCACTAGTATTCAGGGCTGTGTGCTTTTTTCTTAAAGCCAATAGTCTGAATATTTAGATTACATTTCGAATAGTGCAAAAAATAAAAGTGCAAAACTGCTTCCATAATTTTTTCTGTCTGTATAATACTGAATATAGCAAACAGTATTTACACCGTGGCATCTATGACACACAAAGATATTCAGTTGGTACTAAAAAATAATGTAAGTGAATCAGACCCTATCTATCTATCTATCTATCTATCTATCTATCTCTCTCTCTCTCTCTCTCTCATATATATATATATATATATATATATATATATATATATATATATATATATATATATATATATATATATATATATATACCTACTGGCACTCGCCAGTAGGTAGTTATAGTTAGGACCTAGTTCCCATAGGCAAAGCATTTTTTGATTTGGTTATAACTTTGGTGACGTTTGACCAATCTGCATGAAATTTTGCCAAAAACGTGTCACGGTGGGTATTATTGTTTGCGAAAGTTTGAGGTGATCCGTGCAGTGGGGACCGAGAATTTGGGACATGAAATAAGGTTGCGTTTGTAATGTTAATTCCCATAGTAACCTTTAGCCATGTCTACAGCCCGAACAGCTGAACAGACTTACACCAAATTTGGCAGGGAGGTAGATGTCGGTTCAAGGAAGTACCTTTTGCTTATTTGGTGTAAATACGTTCAGTAGTTGGCTGAGAAATGTAACTTTAAAATTATAGTGATATCTCTGGCCGTGGATATTTCACGATGGTTTCGCAATGAATCGCGAATGCAACCGCCAACGGAAATGCTCTGATTGGCTGGACGTAACCTGAATAGAAAGTTGCGGCCACCATTTTATCTATCGGGAACAGTTCCTGGGGCTGAAAATCTGTGTGAAAGCCTACATAACGGGTCAGGGTGGAGATACTCTGACCTTATTGTTGAGAAATAGAGGTGCGCAATATTTGTGATGACATCACAACCGCCAGCGCGGGCCCCCGTGTACCATCGCGGGGACATCCTGACTATCAACGTCGTCATGAATATTGGTGGAATTATAAAACAATATATCAGTGAATCATTAATATGCATTGTTATAGAGATATTGATAAATGTTTGTATAGATATATTTATATAGTGAGTTATCTACTGTGCTTGTTAGAGTTAATTATATAGTTATATTTTGTTTATGTGGTGGTGGCTTTTGAATTCCTGCTTTTGCTTTCTGCTTTCGCGGCATGTCTGGGGGGATCGCGATTGCCGATGTCATTGCGATCTCCGGGCTCACAGCGAAAACAGAAAATAGGTTTTAGAGATGGTTGTTCTAGAAATACACTAGAAAAACATGAGTTTCATGTGTACAGTATTAAACCTCTAGTGTGTAGAATACTGTAGTGTGTGTGCATATATGTGTTTTCACTTTATGGGAAAGGCATGATCGTCGCGGTTAACAACGTCATTGCGACATCTCGAATAACTGCGAAAACGGAAATAGGTCTGAAAGATGGTTTTTAAAGAAACTTAGTATAAAAAAATGAGTTTAAACATGCTTTGAAAGAAGCTTGTATATAGTAATGTGTGTAGGGCAATGTTCAGAATGGATTTTTTTACACATAATTTTTGGATGTGTTGGTGGCCATTGAATGTCTGCTTTTGTTTCCTTTTTCACGATGTGTCCGCGGGGATTGTGACCTCATGCAAAGATCCCAAAAACTATAGAAAAAAAACCTTTAGAAAAAACCTTCACGAGGCAAGATGGCGGTCGACTGAGACCGTAGCAGCGCACAGCAACTGAGAGCTAGGGTTTCAAAATTAATGCTGTGATACAAGAAAGGTGATGCATGCAACAATTGGGCAGCGATGATTTCGGGAACGCAAACAGAAACGCTACGGGTCCCCTCAAATATGTATGGACGCTATGTGCAACTGGTTGGAACGCTTATCGGGTTGGCGGTGCTTAGGCACTTTAAATACCTTAAGAACACTCTCTCAAGCGTACCTGGGTGTCACATTGGTGGCGTATCGCGTTTGCTGATGGTGGCATCGGCATCAGCATCAGCATCGGTGGAGCCTGTGGAGGCCGGCAGGATGGGTCTGAAATCAGCGGCCGCGGTCAAGGCAAAAACAGCGCGTTTCATGCCCAAGAGTCTTGCGGAGGTCAGAGAGGTGGGAGCAGATGCGGACATGATGGGAGAGGATGCATCGCCGGTGCGGACGCCCAGGCGAGGACGCCGAGGGCAGCAAGCTGAGCAGATCCATGAGAGGAAGGGAAGAGGCGGGGCTGTAACGAAGGCACGGCCGGCCGGCCCTACGGTAGTAGACCTGCTGAGAGGACCTGCAGGAAAGGCAGCTTCCGCTCCTGGTGAGGTGGGTCAGAGAGGCGGTACAGAGGAGACGAGAGCTGAGGGAAGCCCGATGGTGCTACACACAGACTGCCAGGTATTGGGACAAGGGCAAGGTGTGCCTGGAACTAACCCCTCACTTTCACCGAGTGCTAACGGGGGAGGGGATGAACCCGGCATTGGTGCTCTAGAGACAGTGCTTGCTCCCACAGAAGCTAATGCTGCTAATGTTGCTACCATTTGCATGACATTCAAGGCCCAAAGATAGTAGAAAAAGGGTGCTTGGAAAATATACCTGAGAAGGAGGCAGAGAAGGAGCTAGACTTCTTTTCTGTTTCGGATGGAGGGGAGTGGTCAGAAGACCTCACGGACAGCACTACAGACCTGAGCAATAGCGATCTTGATATGGCTGATGGGGGGAAATCAAAGACAATTCTGAGGAAATGAAAAAAGAAATCAGGAGATAGAGACCTTACCTGGGATTATACCCCATCGAACCAGCTTACTAGTCTCTCGGCGAATGGGCACACAGCTGAAAGAGCATGTGGATCTAACCCCCCAATGCTAGAGGCTATTTTTCAGGCCATATCTATGCACCATGAGGAGACACGACAAGATGGGCGGAAAGCTCAGGCAGCAATGAGAAAGGTGCAGGGGGTGGTACGAAAATTGACTAAAACTTGCAATGTCTTTGGGGAACGATTGTCTGATCTTGAGGCAAGGATTTGCACCACAGAATCTGATCTTGTGACCACTCAAGAATTGGCTAAATCCCATGAGGTGCAGATAACCGACATTCAATGGAAACTGGAAGCACATGAGAACCACCAACGGCGCAATAATTTACGGGTCCTTGGGGTTCCGGAAGGGGCAGAGGGGGCAGATGCCCGTAAGTACATCATAGAACTGTTCAAAGACACGCTCCCAGAACTTACTGATTGGAACTGGTCACTGGAGGTACAACACGCCCATAGAGTACCTTTTGTACAAAAGCAAACAGTGAGGGCAGGGGCATTACCACGAGCCATTCTGGTATTTTTTGGCAGTTTTTTATTACGTCAGGCTATTTTTGAAAAGGGTAGACCTGAGGCAAGGAGATCCAGGAACGGTGTCTCTTATTTTGTTCGCCCAGACTTCTGTCACTCCACCGTTGAAAGACGGTGGAGGCTGCGACAGATGATCAAACCCTTTCAAGATAAAAATGCACAAGCTTTCTTGAATAACCCTGCCCGGCTAAAAGTTGTCTGGGGCGGCCAAATGCGCTTTTCCATGTCTGAAGTTCAAGCCAAAGAGCATCTGGATAGTCTCTCAGGCTAAATAAGTTAAAAAAAAAAAAGAGAGAAAATGGGGTGGGGTAATAAGGAAGGTAGTAATCACAGGGGGAAGGGAAGAAGAAAAGGAGAAAAAGAATTAAAAACAGCATGTATTGGTTAAAGGAATATGTGTTTAAGTGCTCTTAGGACTGTGCGGCGCATCCATCATGCACAGGCATAAGTCTGAGTTCCTCTCGGGGGGATGTTGGGGAGGCTGGGGTGGGGCGGGGTGGGGTGGGAGGGGGCTGGGCGGTGGGTGGGGAGAGGGAGGGGGGAGAAATATGGAAAAAGCATACCCAGAGGAGAAAAGGAAAAGGAAATATGTAGACAATCAAAAGGAAATTGTGCAAATCAGAGTATGAAGTGTATTGTTTTGGAGAAAACAGGGAGAATAACAGGAATGCTAGGAACACAAAGAATCGTTACAATTAAACTTAGATGGGGAGGATAACCATCTGTTCTGTGAACGTGGCAGGGCTAAATGATGCAGCAAAGAGGGCAAAGCTGGGTGAATTAGTAAGGATAAACTCATTTGATATTGTTTGCCTTTAGGAGACCCATGTCCCATGGGGAAAAAAAAACTGGTTGACAATTCAGGGATATAACCTATTGGTATGTACGTCCCAAACTTCAAATATCCGCGGAGTAGCCATTTTGGCTAAAACATCTTTGGGCCAAATCAAACGTAAGGCAGCCGATGCTCTAGGGAGGTGGACAATAGTTGAGCTAGGGATGGGGCTTATTATATGCTCAATTTATGGATCAAATTATGATGACCCACAGATTTTTTAAGATCTTGAGTTGGAACTTGCGACATGGTCTACACCATTAATTGTATGTGGAGATTTTAACATTGCTCTAGACCCGCAACAAGGTCAAATGAATCAAGAGATATACCAGGGGCGAAAACCCCGAGTATATAGGGCATTAACCTCACTCAATAGGAGTCATGGATTGGTCGACATATGGACGGCTAAAAACCCCCCAAAAAATGTAGGATATACGTATTATTCGTGTCCACATAAAAAATATGTTAGGATTGACTATTTCTTTGGAACAAAGGACCTACTTAATCGAGCTACTATTAAAATTTTCCCTAAGGTAATCTCTGATCACAATCCATTGATCTTAGAGATAGAAATTTCAAGCTTTATGAAAGAAAGGAGTAAATGGTCGTTTGATAAGAAACTTTTAGTCAACAATGGATATATCGAGCATATTAGAAATTGGGCACGGGAATATTTTGATATAAATAGGTATAGTGCCTCCAGAATAATCGTTTGGGATTCTTTTAAGGCTGGCCTCAGAGGGGAAACCATCAGTTATACCGCTAGGGCTAGGACTCAGCGTGTGATCAAGAATCAGGAATTAATGCATAAACTTAAAGAGACAGAAGAGGAACATGTTTTATTGATTAAGCAGGGGCGAGACGTCACCCAAAACCAGAGTCAAATTACTGCCCTTAAAGCAGAAATAAATAGCTGGCTTGCACAAAAATCGGCAGAGGAGTATCAATCCCAGCTGAATAGTTTATATGAAAGTGGCGAATTAGTTGGGAAAAGATTAGCTCTTCGTACTAGACAGAAGATAGCGCAGAATCAAATATCTTCTATTACTGTGAACGGACAAACATACACTGACCCAGACGATATAGTTAGGGTGTTTCAGGAATACTATCAAGCATTATACTTAGAAGAAAGGGATAGGGATATAGCCCTGACTTTGCATGATATCACCCGAATGGTGACTGCTTGTGAATTGGGAGAGGTGCTGGATAGTTCTCTTAAAGACGATCTAGAGAAGGAAATTACATTAGAGGAAGTTCAAGTAGCTCTGCAAAGTATGGCTTCAGGTAAGGCTACGGGCCCTGACAATTTACCTCTTGAAGTATACAAACTTCTGGGTATAACGATAATGCCTCTCTTATTAGATCCTTTTAGAGGTATTCAATGTAGTGGCAGTTCACCGGATTCATGGAGGGAGACAAATATTATAATTTTTCCAAAAAAGGGGAAACCACTTGATAACCCAGGATCATATAGGCCAATCTCCTTGATTACTTCAGATATCAAAATCTATTCAAAAATGTTGGCTATCCGGTTGGGGAGGATCATAGGTCAGCTGGTTTCCCCCTGGCAGCATGGATTTATACCCAGGAAAGAAACAACGGACCACATTCGTAGAACCATCTCATTATTTGATGTTATGTCCAGGACGGGGGGCCAGGTGGCCATGATCCTCCTCGATGCCAAGAAGGCATTTGATCGAGTGGCATGGGAATTTTTATGGGGGATTTTGGAGTTAAAAGGGTTTGGGCAGGGAATTATCAGGGCAATCAAAGATATGTATTGTGACCCAAGAGCCCGGATACAAATGATGGGGAAAGAATCTGGCGATATTTTAATATCCAGGGGAACCAGGCAAGGGTGTCCCTGCTCAACTATATTATTTGCTATGTACATTAACCCTCTAGTTGAGAAATTACTACAGTCTCACAAAATCAAACCCATAGTTACCAGGGGGTACAAGACTAAAGTTCTGGCCTATGCCGATGATGTGGCAGTTTTAACAACGGATCCAAAAGAGGCCCACGATGAAATTAACCAGATAACCGAAAGTTATGGCCTCCTTGCAGGATATGCTCTAAATAGAGGAAAAACAATTGTTATCTGTACAGATAATATGGATTTTAATGGTCCTAGGCGAGCGGAATCGGTAGTTTATCTCGGGGTTCGAATTACAACAAAGGTGGATGAAATAGTTAAATGTAATTTTGATCCGCTGGTTAAATCAATAGCCATGGAATTAAGGAGAGTGAATGGGTTTCATCTGTCGATAATTGGGAGGGGAATTTTTTTAAATGACTATACTACCTAAGATTTTGTATTTGTTTAGGTCAATCCCGCTTGCCTTAGATGATCATTTACTGAAGACTCTCGACTCTATTTTCTCCAACTTTATTTGGCAATAAGGGAAGGTGAGGAGGACATTGAAGTATTTAACTTTACCACAGGATAGAGGAGCCCTTACAATTCCAAACATTACATTGTATTATTGGGCTGCCCTACTCCACCAGATTACCTTTCTGTTAACAATAGATAGAAGTAGTGACGAGGAAAGGATGGCGAGAATCCCCACAATATTTGAACTTGCTATAGGGAAAGAGGCCTCTGGGTTGCTATTGAGACAACTAGAGCAAAGTTACTATAAAAAGTTCGCTTCAAAGTAATACGCAGTGCATGGAGGATATGGAAACAAGTATCAAAATTTATGGGGATACCGAAGGTTACTCAATATACTCCCCTGTGGCGCGTATCGCTATTTCCGTCCCAAGCTTATAATGCTATGGGGAAAGAATGGGAAAATCGGGGGGTGAGTACAATTGGAGAGTTCTATAGGGGAGAACAAATTGCCCAATTCTCTATGCTCCAACATGATTTTGGAATACCAGCTAATCAGTATTTTAAATTTGTACAGATCAGGAGCATTCTTATGGCATACAGACCAGCTTTTAAAATTGAGAGTATACCTCTGATGGACCTCATTATTAAAAAATCATGTAAAATTAGAAATATATATAGTTTGTTATTAACAGAATTACCAGATGATTTGGAAAAGATTGAGACATCCTGGACTGTGAAACTGGATAATCCTGATGTGGATATATATATGAGCCTATTCTTATCTGCTAAAATATTTTTATCCTCAAATTTAAAAGCACAATTGTATAAAACTATATTTAATTTATATTTTACACCTTCTAAATTATTTATTTGGGGAAAAAGAGCTGATGATAAATGTCCCAGATGTGGGACTGGTCCGGCTACATTGATACATATGTTTTATGAGTGTGATAAATTGACTCTTTTAAAATCAGGGCTGCATGGTTTCTGGAAAGAACTATTTGGCCTCAGATTCGAGCTGACCCCTACGCTATTGATCCTAGGATATGATAACTCTCTGGGCCTTAATAAAGAACAGGAATATTGCCTATTCTTGGGCACAGAAATCTTTAGAATAATGCTAACGGCCAGATGGAAAGCTATAGAGCCTCCGACATTTCAGATGTGGTTAGCCAGGCTTCCTGGAGTATGGAAACAAGAGATGGCGTTGTATGCATGTAGGGGCAGGCAAGCCAGAACTCGGGGACTAAAAATATGGGCACTCATTTTTGGATGGAGCAGAGATGTGAGGGGACCGGAATAGGTTGGAACTCATAAAATGCTGCTAAAAGGTTTACCCTATTTCTGTGACGGGATCAACTGTTTATGAATGAATCCGGCAATATATTTAAGAGCTGTGTATCTTGATGAACTATATTTTGATAAACTGCTATTTATCCCTGTGTATTGTATTTAAGTATTATATGTGTTAAATTTGTGATATATCTTTTTATGTATTCTAACTAACTGTCTTTATGAACTGATCTGTTGATGTGTATTACCGCAAATATCCTGCTCTGGGTATGAATAAAAATATAATAAAAAAAAAAAAACCTTCACAATATTTCGGGTACTAGGATGGCTCTGACAAGAGCCATTGTTTTGGTTGTGTGTATATGGCTGCTACACATAAGACCAAATGCAGGGTTTCAGGTTACTTAGAAACACCCTGTTGATTTCATCTGTAAAGTGCACTCCATCATTTCTATAAATTCCATGCATGTCAACACGCAGATTGTTGTTATAGATACAGCCCATGCGATGGTCTTTGAGGAATGCAGAAACAGTTTTATTAACATGTTTCCTGGCCTGTGGACAGAATTGATTTGACCTTTTCCATTTCTGTCTTTGGCATATATTAGAGTATACCAAGACAGTGTAAGGGAAAGTGACATCAGTTCTGCAAAGGTTTCTTTCATTAGGATTTCCAGCCTTACCCCAGTCAATGTGCCTAGGTCATTGCCAGCACAGTGCACAATTATGAGGTGCGGAGCTTGGGAATCTGCAATGGAATTAAACAAAGCCAGCAACTGATGAAACTTTAACCCTCTCTGTCCAAACCAAATAATCTGCACATTTGGCAAACCCAAGTCTCTGTCAATACCTCTCTGTTGTGCAGCCTCTTTAGCCCAATAGATATAGCTGTGGCCCACAATCCATACTCGAAGCTTATGCTGAATGAGGTAGTTTTCCAAAGGAAAAGCAGTTAAAATGGAGGTGTTTAAAAAAAAAAAAAAAAAAAAAATAATATATATATATATATATATATATATATATATATATATATATATATATATATATATATATGGAGCAATGGAGGAATGAGGGCTCCGGTCTTCTATTTGATACCGAAGGTGCATAAAAATGCGAGCTCCCCCTGGTTGTCCCATCATATCAGCTATAGGGAGTATGATGGAGAACACTTCCAAGTATATTGATTTCTTCCTAAAATCATATGTCACAAAGTTATCATCTTAGGTGAAGGACAGTGGTGACTTTCTTAAAATGGTGTATGATACACCAATGGAACATGATTATGTGCTAATAGTGCTTGATATAACATATCTGTATACCAGCACAGCTCACAATGATGGCTTAAGAGCAATGGAATATTTTTTACAGGAGAGATCGGCGAGTATATCTAATCACACCCAGATGCTAATGTCTATGGCAAAAAGATGCCTGAAAGATAACTTCTTCCTATTTGGTAGTGAATTATATTGGCAACAGCAATGGACTGCGATGGGCACTTGTTTCGCCACTAGTTACGCATGCTTGCATGTGGGCTGGTGGGAGGAACAGGTGTTCCGGAAGGAACATGCAAAAATTGAATTTCGTCTTTTTTGAAGAGTTGTGTCTTTCTTTGATGGTAGTTGAATTCCGGTGGATAAAGGGCAGTCCTTAATTTGAAAATGTAACATGTGATCAAGGTCGCTTGGACAACCGAAACGCGTCTTGTTGGTTGACGAAGGAATAAAACAACAAAACCGCATCTGAGTCGGCTCCGTTCTTGTCATTTTTCAACATTGACAGAAACCATTTTGAGATATATATATATATATATATCAACAGAAAAGAGATGTCGAAGCTCAGATCCGCAAAACACCGGCTTTGTTTCAATTCAATGTGGCAGCGTTTCATTCTCTCTTTCCTGACGCGTTTCGGCTACTCTTTAGCCTTGTTCACAGGTGAGCATGATATTAGTGCTAATTCTGAAGGCCTTAAAACCACATGCACCACGTGACCTTGAGTAGCAGCATACAGTGTCCATAATGCACCTGCGAAGTAAATACATTGTATGTAATTGCAATGTAGGTAAATATCAATGCTGAATAGCATCATAAAACATTGCAATAAAGTTGGAATTGTTCAAGTGCACAAAATTAATATTTGTTTCCTACTAAAGGATTATAATAGATGTTTTAATTCAAACAGCGCACTGAACCAACCATGGGAGAGCAGTAATTAGCCCTAACAGACTTCCATTCCCAGCAGACATTTGGATGATCACGTGCACCAAGCACGGTAAACTGGGTGTTAAAAACCTAATAAAAGTATACTGCCTTAAAAGCTGAAAGGCATTTTGTTGACATATATATATATTACTGGAGATGCTTTCCACCTAAACTTGAGAACTACCCAGAGTTCTCTGCTTCTGTTTTTGCATAATTTATTCATCACTCTATGCCTGAAAGGGTTTTGTTTTGACTTATACTGGGTGCTCCCTTGTGTCTGGACATAGCTATACCTCTCTGAAGAGCTCTAACGAGAGCAAAACACGCGTCAGGGGTTGCTTTTATTCATTTCAGGTTGGCTTGGATGGTATTTTACTAATCCAAAGCTGTAATACTGTGCTTGGAGTGGTAAAAGGCTTTGGCCATTATACAGCTCGGCAGCGATAGCACTGCGCTACTCCTATGCTTAAAGACTTTGCTGTAAAAATGGCAAAAGAATTTGTCCCTTTCTATCTCGGCGTGGATAGCACTGCGCTAATCCTATGCTTAAAGACTTTGATAGAAAAGCAGACATTTGAGGTGAGCAAATTTAGAGTGTCGCTGGTGTTGAGAGTGCTCTTACTGGAGCTGCTTTCCACCTAAACTTGAGAACTACACAGAGTTCTCTGCTTCTGTTTTTGCATAATTTATTCGTCACTCTATGCCTGAAAGGGTTTTGTTTTGACTTATGCTGGGTGCTCCCTGGTGTCTGGACAAAGCTATACCTCTCTGAAGAGCTCTAACGAGAGCGAAACACGTGTCAGGGTTTGCTTTTATTCATTTCAGGTTGGCCTGGATGGTATTTTACCAATCCAAAGCTGTAATACTGTGCCTGGAGTGGTAAAAGGCTTTGGCCATTTTACAGCTCGGCAGCGATAGCTCTGCCCTAATCCTATGCTTAAAGACTTTGCTGTAAAAATGGCAAAAGAATTTGTCCCTTTCTATCTCGGCGTGGATAGCACTGCGCTAATCCTATGCTTAAAGACTTTGATAGAAAAGCAGACATTTGAGGTGAGCAAATTTAGAGTGTCGCTGGTGTTGAGAGTGCTCTTACTGGAGCTGCTTTCCACCTAAACTTGAGAACTACCCAGAGTTCTCTGCTTCTGTTTTTGCATAATTTAATCGTCACTCTATGCCTGAAAGGGTTTTGTTTTGACTTATGCTGGGTGCTCCCTGGTGTCTGGACTAAGCTATACCTCTCTGAAGAGCTCTAACGAGAGCGAAACACGTGTCAGGGGTTGCTTTTATACATTTCAGGTTGGCTTGGATGGTATTTTACCAATCCAAAGCTGTAATACTGTGCCTGGAGTGGTAAAAGGCTTTGGCCATTTTACAGCTCGGCAGCGATAGCATTGCGCTAATCCTATGCTTAAAGACTTTGCTGTAAAAATGGCAAAATAATTTGTCCCTTTCTATCTCGGCATGGATAGCACTGCGCTAATCCTATGCTTAAGGACTTTGATAGAAAAGCAGACATTTGAGGTGAGCAAATTTAGAGTGTCGCTGGTGTTGAGAGTGCTCTTACTGGAGCTGCTTTCCACCTAAACTTGACAACTACCCAGAGTTCTCTGCTTCTGTTTTTGCATAATTTATTTGTCACTCTATGCCTGAAAGGGTTTTGTTTTGACTTATACTGGGTGCACCCTTGTGTCTGGACAAAGCTATACCTCTCTGAAGAGCTCTAACAAGAGCAAAACACGTGTCAGGGGTTGCTTTTATTCATTTCAGGTTGGCTTGGATGGTATTTTACCAATCCAAAGCTGTAATACTGTGCCTGGAGTGGTAAAGGCTTTGGCCATTTTACAGCTCGGCAGCGATAGCATTGCGCTAATCCTATGCTTAAAGACTTTGCTGTAAAAATGGCAAAAGAATTTGTCCCTTTCTATCTCGGCGTGGATAGCACTGCGCTAATCCTATGCTTAAAGACTTTGATAGAAAAGCAGACATTTGAGGTGAGCAAATTTAGAGTGTCGGTGGTGTTGAGAGTGCTCTTACTGGAGCTGCTTTCCACCTAAACTTGAGAACTACCCAGAGTTCTCTGCTTCTGTTTTTGCATAATTTATTCGTCACTCTATGCCTGAAAGGGTTTTGTTTTGACTTATGCTGGGTGCTCCCTTGTGTCTGGACAAAGCTATACCTCTCTGAAGAGCTCTAACGAGAGCGAAACACGTGTCAGGGGTTGCTTTTATTCATTTCAGGTTGGCTTGGATGGTATTTTACCAATCCAAAGCTGTAATACTGTGCCTGGAGTGGTAAAAGGCTTTGGCCATTTTACAGCTCAGCAGCGATAGCACTGCGCTAATCCTATGCTTAAAGACTTTGCTGTAAAAATGGCAAAAGAATGTGTCCCTTTCTATCTTGGCATGGATAGCACTACGCTAATCCTATGCTTAAAGACTTTGATAGAAAAGCAGACATTTGAGGTGAGCAAATTTAGAGTGTCGCTGGTGTTGAGAGTGCTCTTACTGGAGCTGCTTTCCACCTAAACTTGACAACCACCCAGAGTTCTCTGCTTCTGTTTTTGCATAATTTATTTGTCACTCTATGCCTGAAAGGGTTTTGTTTTGACTTATACTGGGTGCTCCCTTGTGTCTGGACAAAGCTATACCTCTCTGAAGAGCTCTAATGAGAGCAAAACACGTGTCAGGGGTTGTTTTTATTCATTTCAGGTTGGCTTGGATGGTATTTTACCAATCCAAAGCTGTAATACTGTGCCTGGAGTGGTAAAGGCTTTGGCCATTTTACAGCTCGGCAGCGATAGCATTGCGCTAATCCTATGCTTAAAGACTTTGCTGTAAAAATGGCAAAATAATTTGTCCCTTTCTATCTCGGCATGGATAGCACTGCGCTAATCCTATGCTTAAGGACTTTGATAGAAAAGCAGACATTTGAGGTGAGCAAATTTAGAGTGTCGCTGGTGTTGAGAGTGCTCTTACTGGAGCTGCTTTCCACCTAAACTTGAGAACTACCCAGAGTTCTCTGCTTCTGTTTTTGCATAATTTATTCGTCACTCTATGCCTGAAAGGGTTTTGTTTTGACTTATGCTGGGTGCTCCCTTGTGTCTGGACAAAGCTATACCTCTCTGAAGAGCTCTAACGAGAGCGAAACACGTGTCAGGGGTTGCTTTTATTCATTTCAGGTTGGCTTGGATGGTATTTTACCAATCCAAAGCTGTAATACTGTGCCTGGAGTGGTAAAGGCTTTGGCCATTTTACAGCTCAGCAGCGATAGCACTGCGCTAATCCTATGCTTAAAGACTTTGCTGTAAAAATGGCAAAAGAATGTGTCCCTTTCTATCTTGGCATGGATAGCACTGCGCTAATCCTATGCTTAAAGACTTTGATAGAAAAGCAGACATTTGAGGTGAGCAAATTTAGAGTGTCGCTGGTGTTGAGAGTGCTCTTACTGGAGCTGCTTTCCACCTAAACTTGACAACCACCCAGAGTTCTCTGCTTCTGTTTTTGCATAATTTATTTGTCACTCTATGCCTGAAAGGGTTTTGTTTTGACTTATACTGGGTGCTCCCTTGTGTCTGGACAAAGCTATACCTCTCTGAAGAGCTCTAATGAGAGCAAAACACGTGTCAGGGGTTGTTTTTATTCATTTCAGGTTGGCTTGGATGGTATTTTACCAATCCAAAGCTGTAATACTGTGCCTGGAGTGGTAAAAGGCTTTGGCCATTTTACAGCTCGGCAGCGATAGCATTGCGCTAATCCTATGCTTAAAGACTTTGCTGTAAAAATGGCAAAATAATTTGTCCCTTTCTATCTCGGCGTGGATAGCACTGCGCTAATCCTATGCTTAAAGACTTTGATAGAAAAGCAGACATTTGAGGTGAGCAAATTTAGAGTGTTGCTGGTGTTGAGAGTGCTCTTACTGGAGCTGCTTTCCACCTAAACTTGACAACTACCCAGAGTTCTCTGCTTCTGTTTTTGCATAATTTATTCGTCACTCTATGCCTGAAAGGGTTTTGTTTTGACTTATACTGGGTGCTCCCTTGTGTCTGGACAAAGCTATACCTCTCTGAAGAGCTCTAACGAGAGCAAAACACGTGTAAGGGGTTGCTTTTATTCATTTCATGTTGGCTTGGATGGTATTTTACCAATCCAAAGCTGTAATACTGTGCCTGGAGTGGTAAAAGGCTTTGGCCATTTTACAGCTCGGCAGCGATAGCACTGCCCTAATCCTATGCTTAAAGACTTTGCTGTAAAAATGGCAAAAGAATTTGTCCCTTTCTATCTCGGCGTGGATAGCAGTGCGCTAATCCTAAACTTAAAGACTTTGATAGAAAAGCAGACATTTGAGGTGAGCAAATTTAGAGTGTCGCTGGTGTTGAGAGTGCTCTTACTGGAGCTGCTTTACACCTAAACTTGAGAACTACCCAGAGTTCTCTGCTTCTGTTTTTGCATAAATTATTCGTTACTCTATGCCTGAAAGGGTTTTTTTCTGACTTATACTGGGTGCTCCCTTGTGTCTGGACAAAGCTATACCTCTCTGAAGAGCTCTAACGAGAGCGAAACACGTGTCAGGGGTTGCTTTTATTCATTTCAGGTTGGCTTGGATGGTATTTTACCAATCCAAAGCTGTAATACTGTGCCTGGAGTGGTAAAGGCTTTGGCCATTTTACAGCTCGGCAGCGATAGCATTGCGCTAATCCTATGCTTAAAGACTTTGCTGTAAAAATGGCAAAATAATTTGTCCCTTTCTATCTCGGCGTGGATAGCACTGCGCTAATCCTATGCTTAAAGACTTTGATAGAAAAGCAGACATTTGAGGTGAACACATTTAGAGTGTCGCTGGTGTTGAGAGTGCTCTTACTGGAGCTGCTTTCCACCTAAACTTAAGAACTACCCAGAGTTCTCTGCTTCTGTTTTTGCATAATTTATTCGTCACTTTACGCCTGAAAGGGTTTTGTTTTGACTTATACTGGGTGCTCCCTTGTTTCTGGACAAAGCTATTCCTCTCTGAAGACCTTCACGAGAGCTAAACACGTGTCAGGGGTTGCTTTTATTCATTTCAGGTTGGCTTGGATGGTATTTTACCAATCTAAAGCTATAATACTGTGCCTAGGAGTGGTAAAAGGCTTTGGCCATTTTACAGCTCGGCAGCGATAGCACTGCGCTAATCCTATGCTTAAAGACTTTACTGTAAAAATGGCAAAATAATTTGTCCCTTTCTATCTCGGCGTGGATAGCACTGCGCTAATCCTATGCTTAAAGACTTTGATAGAAAAGCAGACATTTGAGGTGAGAAAATTTAGAGTGTCACTGGTGTTGAGAGTGCTCTTACTGGAGCTGCTTTCCACCTAAACTTGAGAACTACCCAAGAGTTCTCTGCTTCTGTTTTTGCATAATTTATTCATCACTCTATGCCTGAAAGGGTTTTGTTTTGACTTATGCTGGGTGTTCCCTTGTGTCTGGACAAAGCTATTCCTCTCTGAAGAGCTCTATCGAGAGCGAAACACGTGTAAGGGGTTGCTTTTATTCATTTCAGGTTGGCTTGGATGGTATTTTACCAATCCAAAGCTGTAATACTGTGCCTGGAGTGGAAAAAGGCTTTGGCCATTTTACAGCTCGGCAGCGATAGCACTGCGCTAATCCTATGCTTAAAGACTTTGCTGTAAAAATGGCAAAAGAATTTGTCCCTTTCTATCTCGGCATGGATAGCACTGCGCTAATCCTATGCTTAAAGACTTTGATAGAAAAGCAGACATTTGAGGTGAGCAAATTTAGAGTGTCGCTGGTGTTGAGAGTGCTCTTACTGGAGCTGCTTTCCACCTAAACTTGAGAACTACCCAGAGTTCTCTGCTTCTGTTTTTGCATAATTTATTCATCACTCTATGCCTGAAAGGGTTTTGTTTTGACTTATACTGGGTGCACCCTTGTGTCTGGACAAAGCTATACCTCTCTGAAGAGCTCTAACAAGAGCAAAACACGTGTCAGGGGTTGCTTTTATTCATTTCAGGTTGGCTTGGATGGTATTTTACCAATCCAAAGCTGTAATACTGTGCCTGGAGTGGTAAAAGGCTTTGGCCATTTTACAGCTCGGCAGCGATAGCATTGCGCTAATCCTATGCTTAAAGACTTTGCTGTAAAAATGGCAAAAGAATTTGTCCCTTTCTATCTCGGCGTGGATAGCACTGCGCTAATCCTATGCTTAAAGACTTTGATAGAAAAGCAGACATTTGAGGTGAGCAAATTTAGAGTGTCGGTGGTGTTGAGAGTGCTCTTACTGGAGCTGCTTTCCACCTAAACTTGAGAACTACCCAGAGTTCTCTGCTTCTGTTTTTGCATAATTTATTCGTCACTCTATGCCTGAAAGGGTTTTGTTTTGACTTATGCTGGGTGCTCCCTTGTGTCTGGACAAAGCTATACCTCTCTGAAGAGCTCTAACGAGAGCGAAACACGTGTCAGGGGTTGCTTTTATTCATTTCAGGTTGGCTTGGATGGTATTTTACCAATCCAAAGCTGTAATACTGTGCCTGGAGTGGTAAAGGCTTTGGCCATTTTACAGCTCAGCAGCGATAGCACTGCGCTAATCCTATGCTTAAAGACTTTGCTGTAAAAATGGCAAAAGAATGTGTCCCTTTCTATCTTGGCATGGATAGCACTGCGCTAATCCTATGCTTAAAGACTTTGATAGAAAAGCAGACATTTGAGGTGAGCAAATTTAGAGTGTCGCTGGTGTTGAGAGTGCTCTTACTGGAGCTGCTTTCCACCTAAACTTGACAACCACCCAGAGTTCTCTGCTTCTGTTTTTGCATAATTTATTTGTCACTCTATGCCTGAAAGGGTTTTGTTTTGACTTATGCTGGGTGCTCCCTGGTGTCTGGACTAAGCTATACCTCTCTGAAGAGCTCTAACGAGAGCGAAACACGTGTCAGGGGTTGCTTTTATACATTTCAGGTTGGCTTGGATGGTATTTTACCAATCCAAAGCTGTAATACTGTGCCTGGAGTGGTAAAAGGCTTTGGCCATTTTACAGCTCGGCAGCGATAGCATTGCGCTAATCCTATGCTTAAAGACTTTGCTGTAAAAATGGCAAAATAATTTGTCCCTTTCTATCTCGGCATGGATAGCACTGCGCTAATCCTATGCTTAAGGACTTTGATAGAAAAGCAGACATTTGAGGTGAGCAAATTTAGAGTGTCGCTGGTGTTGAGAGTGCTCTTACTGGAGCTGCTTTCCACCTAAACTTGACAACTACCCAGAGTTCTCTGCTTCTGTTTTTGCATAATTTATTTGTCACTCTATGCCTGAAAGGGTTTTGTTTTGACTTATACTGGGTGCACCCTTGTGTCTGGACAAAGCTATACCTCTCTGAAGAGCTCTAACAAGAGCAAAACACGTGTCAGGGGTTGCTTTTATTCATTTCAGGTTGGCTTGGATGGTATTTTACCAATCCAAAGCTGTAATACTGTGCCTGGAGTGGTAAAAGGCTTTGGCCATTTTACAGCTCGGCAGCGATAGCATTGCGCTAATCCTATGCTTAAAGACTTTGCTGTAAAAATGGCAAAAGAATTTGTCCCTTTCTATCTCGGCGTGGATAGCACTGCGCTAATCCTATGCTTAAAGACTTTGATAGAAAAGCAGACATTTGAGGTGAGCAAATTTAGAGTGTCGGTGGTGTTGAGAGTGCTCTTACTGGAGCTGCTTTCCACCTAAACTTGAGAACTACCCAGAGTTCTCTGCTTCTGTTTTTGCATAATTTATTCGTCACTCTATGCCTGAAAGGGTTTTGTTTTGACTTATGCTGGGTGCTCCCTTGTGTCTGGACAAAGCTATACCTCTCTGAAGAGCTCTAACGAGAGCGAAACACGTGTCAGGGGTTGCTTTTATTCATTTCAGGTTGGCTTGGATGGTATTTTACCAATCCAAAGCTGTAATACTGTGCCTGGAGTGGTAAAAGGCTTTGGCCATTTTACAGCTCAGCAGCGATAGCACTGCGCTAATCCTATGCTTAAAGACTTTGCTGTAAAAATGGCAAAAGAATGTGTCCCTTTCTATCTTGGCATGGATAGCACTGCGCTAATCCTATGCTTAAAGACTTTGATAGAAAAGCAGACATTTGAGGTGAGCAAATTTAGAGTGTCGCTGGTGTTGAGAGTGCTCTTACTGGAGCTGCTTTCCACCTAAACTTGACAACCACCCAGAGTTCTCTGCTTCTGTTTTTGCATAATTTATTTGTCACTCTATGCCTGAAAGGGTTTTGTTTTGACTTATACTGGGTGCTCCCTTGTGTCTGGACAAAGCTATACCTCTCTGAAGAGCTCTAACGAGAGCAAAACACGTGTCAGGGGTTGCTTTTATTCATTTCAGGTTGGCTTGGATGGTATTTTACCAATCCAAAGCTGTAATACTGTGCCTGGAGTGGTAAAAGGCTTTGGCCATTTTACAGCTCGGCAGCGATAGCACTGCGCTAATCCTATGCTTAAAGACTTTGCTGTAAAAATGGCAAAAGAATGTGTCCCTTTCTATCTCGGCATGGATAGCACTGCGCTAATCCTATGCTTAAAGACTTTGATAGAAAAGCAGACATTTGAGGTGAGCAAATTTAGAGTGTCGCTGGTGTTGAGAGTGCTCTTACTGGAGCTGCTTTCCACCTAAACTTGACAACTACCCAGAGTTCTCTGCTTCTGTTTTTGCATAATTTATTCGTCACTCTATGCCTGAAAGGGTTTTGTTTTGACTTATACTGGGTGCTCCCTTGTGTCTGGACAAAGCTATACCTCTCTGAAGAGCTCTAACGAGAGCAAAACACGTGTAAGGGGTTGCTTTTATTCATTTCATGTTGGCTTGGATGGTATTTTACCAATCCAAAGCTGTAATACTGTGCCTGGAGTGGTAAAAGGCTTTGGCCATTTTACAGCTCGGCAGCGATAGCACTGCGCTAATCCTATGCTTAAAGACTTTGCTGTAAAAATGGCAAAAGAATTTGTCCCTTTCTATCTCGGCGTGGATAGCAGTGCGCTAATCCTAAACTTAAAGACTTTGATAGAAAAGCAGACATTTGAGGTGAGCAAATTTAGAGTGTCGCTGGTGTTGAGAGTGCTCTTACTGGAGCTGCTTTACACCTAAACTTGAGAACTACCCAGAGTTCTCTGCTTCTGTTTTTGCATAAATTATTCGTTACTCTATGCCTGAAAGGGTTTTTTTTTCTGACTTATACTGGGTGCTCCCTTGTGTCTGGACAAAGCTATACCTCTCTGAAGAGCTCTAACGAGAGCGAAACACGTGTCAGGGGTTGCTTTTATTCATTTCAGGTTGGCTTGGATGGTATTTTACCAATCCAAAGCTGTAATACTGTGCCTGGAGTGGTAAAAGGCTTTGGCCATTTTACAGCTCGGCAGCGATAGCATTGCGCTAATCCTATGCTTAAAGACTTTGCTGTAAAAATGGCAAAAGAATTTGTCCCTTTCTATCTCGGCGTGGATAGCACTGCGCTAATCCTATGCTTAAAGACTTTGATAGAAAAGCAGACATTTGAGGTGAACACATTTAGAGTGTCGCTGGTGTTGAGAGTGTTCTTACTGGAGCTGCTTTCCACCTAAACTTGAGAACTACCCAGAGTTCTCTGCTTCTGTTTTTGCATAATTTATTCGTCACTCTACGCCTGAAAGGGTTTTGTTTTGACTTATACTGGGTGCTCCCTTGTTTCTGGACAAAGCTATTCCTCTCTGAAGACCTTCACGAGAGCTAAACACGTGTAAGGGGTTGCTTTTATTCATTTCAGGTTGGCTTGGATGGTATTTTACCAATCCAAAGCTGTAATACTGTGCCTGGAGTGGAAAAAGGCTTTGGCCATTTTACAGCTCGGCAGCGATAGCACTGCGCTAATCCTATGCTTAAAGACTTTGCTGTAAAAATGGCAAAAGAATTTGTCCCTTTCTATCTCGGCATGGATAGCAGTGCGCTAATCCTATGCTTAAAGACTTTGATAGAAAAGCAGACATTTGAGGTGAGCAAATTTAGAGTGTCGCTGGTGTTGAGAGTGCTCTTACTGGAGCTGCTTTCCACCTAAACTTGAGAACTACCCAGAGTTCTCTGCTTCTGTTTTTGCATAATTTATTCATCACTCTATGCCTGAAAGGGTTTTGTTTTGACTTATACTGGGTGCTCCCTTGTGTCTGGACAAAGCTATTCCTCTCTGAAGACCTTCACGAGAGCTAAACATGTGTCAGGGGTTGCTTTTATTCATTTCAGGTTGGCTTGGATGGTATTTTACCAATCTAAAGCTATAATACTGTGCCTATGAGTGGTAAAAGGCTTTGGCCATTTTACAGCTCGGCAGCGATAGCACTGCGCTAATCCTATGCTTAAAGACTTTGCTGTAAAAATGGCAAAAGAATGTGTCCCTTTCTATCTCGGCATGGATAGCACTGCGCTAATCCTATGCTTAAAGACTTTGATAGAAAAGCAGACATTTGAGGTGAGCAAATTTAGAGTGTCGCTGGTGTTGAGAGTGCTCTTACTGGAGCTGCTTTACACCTAAACTTGAGAACTACCCAGAGTTCTCTGCTTCTGTTTTTGCATAATTTATTCGTTACTCTATGCCTGAAAGGGGTTTTTTTTCTGACTTATACTGGGTGCTCCCTTGTGTCTGGACAAAGCTATACCTCTCTGAAGAGCTCTAACGAGAGCGAAACACGTGTCAGGGGTTGCTTTTATTCATTTCAGGTTGGCTTGGATGGTATTTTACCAATCCAAAGCTGTAATACTGTGCCTGGAGTGGTAAAAGGCTTTGGCCATTTTACAGCTCGGCAGCGATAGCATTGCGCTAATCCTATGCTTAAAGACTTTGCTGTAAAAATGGCAAAAGAATTTGTCCCTTTCTATCTCGGCGTGGATAGCACTGCGCTAATCCTATGCTTAAAGACTTTGATAGAAAAGCAGACATTTGAGGTGAACACATTTAGAGTGTCGCTGGTGTTGAGAGTGCTCTTACTGGAGCTGCTTTCCACCTAAACTTGAGAACTACCCAGAGTTCTCTGCTTCTGTTTTTGAATAATTTATTCGTCACTCTACGCCTGAAAGGGTTTTGTTTTGACTTATACTGGGTGCTCCCTTGTGTCTGGACAAAGCTATTCCTCTCTGAAGACCTTCACGAGAGCTAAACACGTGTCAGGGGTTGCTTTTATTCATTTCAGGTTGGCTTGGATGGTATTTTACCAATCTAAAGCTATAATACTGTGCCTAGGAGTGGTAAAAGGCTTTGGCCATTTTACAGCTCGGCAGCGATAGCACTGCGCTAATCCTATGCTTAAAGACTTTACTGTAAAAATGGCAAAATAATTTGTCCCTTTCTATCTCGGCGTGGATAGCACTGCGCTAATCCTATGCTTAAAGACTTTGATAGAAAAGCAGACATTTGAGGTGAGCAAATTTAGAGTGTCGCTGGTGTTGAGAGTGCTCTTACTGGAGCTGCTTTCCACCTAAACTTGAGAACTACCCAGAGTTCTCTGCTTCTGTTTTTGCATAATTTATTCATCACTCTATGCCTGAAAGGGTTTTGTTTTGACTTATACTGGGTGCTCCCTTGTGTCTGGACAAAGCTATTCCTCTCTGAAGACCTTCACGAGAGCTAAACATGTGTCAGGGGTTGCTTTTATTCATTTCAGGTTGGCTTGGATGGTATTTTACCAATCTAAAGCTATAATACTGTGCCTATGAGTGGTAAAAGGCTTTGGCCATTTTACTGCTCGGCAGCGATAGCACGGCGATAATCCTATGCTTAAAGACTTTGCTGTAAAAATGGCAAAAGAATTTGTCCCTTTCTATCTCGGCGTGGATAGCACTGCGCTAATCCTATGCTTAAAGACTTTGATAGAAAAGCAGACATTTGAGGTGAGCAAATTTAGAGTGTCACTGGTGTTGAGAGTGCTCTTACAGGATCTGCTTTCCACCTAAACTTGAGAACTACCCAAGAGTTCTCTGCTTCTGTTTTTGCATAATTTATTCGTCACTCTATGCCTGAAAGGGTTTTGTTTTGACTTATGCTGGGTGCTCCCTTGTGTCTGGACAAAGCTATACCTCTCTGAAGAGCTCTAACGAGAGCGAAACACGTGTCAGGGGTTGCTTTTATTCATTTCAGGTTGGCTTGGATGGTATTTTACCAATCCAAAGCTGTAATACTGTGCCTGGAGTGGAAAAGGCTTTGGCCATTTTACAGCTCGGCAGCGATAGCACTGCGCTAATCCTATGCTTAAAGACTTTTCTGTAAAAATGGCAAAAGAATTTGTCCCTTTCTATCTCGGCATGGATAGCACTGCGCTAATCCTATGCTTAAAGACTTTGATAGAAAAGCAGACATTTGAGGTGAGCAAATTTAGAGTGTCGCTGGTGTTGAGAGTGCTCTTACTGGAGCTGCTTTCCACCTAAACTTGAGAACTACCCAGAGTTCTCTGCTTCTGTTTTTGCATAAATTATTCGTCACTCTATGCCTGAAAGGGTTTTGTTTTGACTTATACTGGGTGCTCCCTTGTGTCTGGACAAAGCTATACCTCTCTGAAGAGCTCTAACGAGAGCAAAACACGTGTCAGGGGTTGCTTTTATTCATTTCAGGTTGGCTTGGATGGTATTTTACCAATCCAAAGCTGTAATACTGTGCCTGGAGTGGTAAAAGGCTTTGACCATTTTACAGCTCGGCAGCGATAGCATTGCGCTAATTCTATGCTTAAAGACTTTGCAGTAAAAATGCCAAAAGAATTTGTCCCTTTCTATCTCGGCGTGGATAGCACTGCGCTAATCCTATGCTTAAAGACTTTGATAGAAAAGCAGACATTTGAGGTGAGCAAATTTAGAGTGTCGCTGGTGTTGAGAGTGCTCTTACTGGAGCTGCTTTCCACCTAAACTTGAGAACTACCCAGAGTTCTCTGCTTCTGTTTTTGCATAATTTAATCGTCACTCTATGCCTGAAAGGGTTTTGTTTTGACTTATACTGGGTGCTCCCTTGTGTCTGGACAAAGCTATTCCTCTCTGAAGACCTTCACGAGAGCTAAACATGTGTCAGGGGTTGCTTTTATTCATTTCAGGTTGGCTTGGATGGTATTTTACCAATCTAAAGCTATAATACTGTGCCTATGAGTGGTAAAAGGCTTTGGCCATTTTACTGCTCGGCAGCGATAGCACTGCGCTAATCCTATGCTTAAAGACTTTGCTGTAAAAATGGCAAAATAATTTGTCCCTTTCTATCTCGGCGTGGATAGCACTGCGCTAATCATATGCTTAAAGACTTTGATAGAAAAGCAGACATTTGAGGTGAGCAAATTTAGAGTGTCACTGGTGTTGAGAGTGCTCTTACTGGAGCTGCTTTCCACCTAAACTTGAGAACTACCCAAGAGTTCTCTGCTTCTGTTTTTGCATAATTTATTCGTCACTCTATGCCTGAAAGGGTTTTGTTTTGACTTATGCTGGGTGCTCCCTTGTGTCTGGACAAAGCTATACCTCTCTGAAGAGCTCTAACGAGAGCGAAACACGTGTCAGGGGTTGCTTTTATTCATTTCAGGTTGGCTTGGATGGTATTTTACCAATCCAAAGCTGTAATACTGTGCCTGGAGCGGAAAAAGGCTTTGGCCATTTTACAGCTCGGCAGCGATAGCACTGCGCTAATCCTATGCTTAAAGACTTTTCTGTAAAAATGGCAAAAGAATTTGTCCCTTTCTATCTCGGCATGGATAGCACTGCGCTAATCCTATGCTTAAAGACTTTGATAGAAAAGCAGACATTTGAGGTGAGCAAATTTAGAGTGTCGCTGGTGTTGAGAGTGCTCTTACTGGAGCTGCTTTCCACCTAAACTTGAGAACTACCCAGAGTTCTCTGCTTCTGTTTTTGCATAATTTATTCGTCACTCTATGCCTGAAAGGGTTTTGTTTTGACTTATACTGGGTGCTCCCTTGTGTCTGGACAAAGCTATACCTCTCTGAAGAGCTCTAACGAGAGCAAAACACGTGTCAGGGGTTGCTTTTATTCATTTCAGGTTGGCTTGGATGGTATTTTACCAATCCAAAGCTGTAATACTGTGCCTGGAGTGGTAAAAGGCTTTGACCATTTTACAGCTCGGCAGCGATAGCATTGCGCTAATCCTATGCTTAAAGACTTTGCTGTAAAAATGGCAAAAGAATTTGTCCCTTTCTATCTCGGCGTGGATAGCACTGCGCTAATCCTATGCTTAAAGACTTTGATAGAAAAGCAGACATTTGAGGTGAGCAAATTTAGAGTGTCGCTGGTGTTGAGAGTGCTCAAACTGGAGCTGCTTTCCACCTAAACTTGAGAACTACCCAGAGTTCTCTGCTTCTGTTTTTGCATAATTTATTCATCACTGTATGCCTGAAAGGGTTTTGTTTTGACTAATACTGGGTGCTCCCTTGTGTGTGGACAAAGCTATACCTCTCTGAAGAGCTCTAACGAGAGCGAAACATGTGTCAGGGGTTGCTTTTATTCATTTCAGGTTGGCTTGGATGGTATTTTACCAATACAGAGCTGTAATACTGTGCCTGGAGAGGTAAAAGGCTTTGGCCATTTTACAGCTCGGCAGCGTTAGCACTGCGCTAATCCTATGCTTAAAGACTTTGCTGTAAAAATGGCAAAAGAATTTGTCCCTTTCTATCTCGGCGTGGATAGCACTGCGCTAATCCTATGCTTAAAGACTTTGATAGAAAAGCAGACATTTGAGGTGAGCAAATTTAGAGTGTCGGTGGTGTTGAGAGTGCTCTTACTGGAGCTGCTTTCCACCTAAACTTGAGAACTACCCAGAGTTCTCTGCTTCTGTTTTTGCATAATTTATTCGTCACTCTATGCCTGAAAGGGTTTTGTTTTGACTTATACAGGGTGCTCCCTTGTGTCTGGACAAAGCTATACCTCTCTGAAGAGCTCTAACGAGAGCAAAGCACGTGTCAGGGGTTGCTTTTATTCATTTCAGGTTGGCTTGGATGGTATTTTACCAATCCAAAGCTGTAATACTGTGCCTGGAGTGGTAAAAGGCTTTGACCATTTTACAGCTCGGCAGCGATAGCATTGCGCTAATCCTATGCTTAAAGACTTTGCTGTAAAAATGGCAAAAGAATTTGTCCCTTTCTATCTCGGCGTGGATAGCACTGCGCTAATCCTATGCTTAAAGACTTTGATAGAAAAGCAGACATTTGAGGTGAGCAAATTTAGAGTGTCGCTGGTGTTGAGAGTGCTCAAACTGGAGCTGCTTTCCACCTAAACTTGAGAACTACCCAGAGTTCTCTGCTTCTGTTTTTGCATAATTTATTCATCACTGTATGCCTGAAAGGGTTTTGTTTTGACTAATACTGGGTGCTCCTTGTGTGTGGACAAAGCTATACCTCTCTGAAGAGCTCTAACGAGAGCGAAACACGTGTCAGGGGTTGCTTTTATTCATTTCAGGTTGGCTTGGATGGTATTTTACCAATACAGAGCTGTAATACTGTGCCTGGAGTGGTAAAGGCTTTGCCATTTTACAGCTCGGCAGCGATAGCACTGCGCTAATCCTATGCTTAAAGACTTTGCTGTAAAAATGGCAAAAGAATTTGTCCCTTTCTATCTCGGCGTGGATAGCACTGCGCTAATCCTATGCTTAAAGACTTTGATAGAAAAGCAGACATTTGAGGTGAGCAAATTTAGAGTGTCACTGGTGTTGAGAGTGCTCTTACTGGAGCTGCTTTCCACCTAAACTTGAGAACTACCCAAGAGTTCTCTGCTTCTGTTTTTGCATAATTTATTCGTCACTCTATGCCTGAAAGGGTTTTGTTTTGACTTATACTGGGTGCTCCCTTGTGTCTGGACAAAGCTATACCTCTCTGAAGAGCTCTAACGAGAGCAAAACACGTGTCAGGGGTTGCTTTTATTCATTTCAGGTTGGCTTGGATGGTATTTTACCAATCCAAAGCTGTAATACTGTGCCTGGAGTGGTAAAAGGCTTTGGCCATTTTACAGCTCGGCAGCGATAGCACTGCCCTAATCCTATGCTTAAAGACTTTGCTGTAAAAATGGCAAAAGAATTTGTCCCTTTCTATCTCGGCGTGGATAGCACTGCGCTAATCCTATGCTTAAAGACTTTGATAGAAAAGCAGACATTTGAGGTGAGCAAATTTAGAGTGTCGCTGGTGTTGAGAGTGCTCTTACTGGAGCTGCTTTCCACCTAAACTTGAGAACTACCCAGAGTTCTCTGCTTCTGTTTTTGCATAATTTATTCGTCACTCTATGCCTGAAAGGGTTTTGTTTTGACTTATACTGGGTGCTCCCTTGTGTCTGGACAAAGCTATACCTCTCTGAAGAGCTCTAACGAGAGCAAAACACGTGTCAGGGTTGCTTTTATTCATTTCAGGTTGGCTTGGATGGTATTTTACCAATCCAAAGCTGTAATACTGTGCCTGGAGTGGTAAAAGGCTTTGGCCATTTTACAGCTCGGCAGCGATAGCACTGCCCTAATCCTATGCTTAAAGACTTTGCTGTAAAATGGCAAAAGAATTTGTCCCTTTCTATCTCGGCGTGGATAGCACTGCTCTAATCCTATGCTTAAAGACTTTGATAGAAAAGCAGACATTTGAGGTGAACAAATTTAGAGTGTCGCTGGTGTTGAGAGTGCTCTTACTGGAGCTGCTTTCCACCTAAATTTGAGAACTACCCAGAGTTCTCTGCTTCTGTTTTTGCATAATTTATTCGTCACTCTACGCCTGAAAGGGTTTTGTTTTGACTTATACTGGGTGCTCCCTTGTGTCTGGACAAAGCTATTCCTCTCTGAAGACCTTCACGAGAGCTAAACACGTGTCAGGGGTTGCTTTTATTCATTTCAGGTTGGCTTGGATGGTATTTTACCAATCTAAAGCTATAATACTGTGCCTAGGAGTGGTAAAGGCTTTGGCCATTTTACAGCTCGGCAGCGATAGCACTGCGCTAATCCTATGCTTAAAGACTTTACTGTAAAAATGGCAAAATAATTTGTCCCTTTCTATCTCGGCGTGATAGCACTGCGCTAATCCTATGCTTAAAGACTTTGATAGAAAAGCAGACATTTGAGGTGAGCAAATTTAGAGTGTCACTGGTGTTGAGAGTGCTCTTACTGGAGCTGCTTTCCACCTAAACTTGAGAACTACCCAAGAGTTCTCTGCTTCTGTTTTTGCATAATTTATTTGTCACTCTATGCCTGAAAGGGTTTTGTTTTGACTTATGCTGGGTGCTCCCTTGTGTCTGGACAAAGCTATACCTCTCTGAAGAGCTCTAATGAGAGCGAAACACGTGTAAGGGGTTGCTTTTATTCATTTCAGGTTGGCGTGGATGGTATTTTACCAATCCAAAGCTGTAATACTGTGCCTGGAGTGGAAAAAGGCTTTGGCCATTTTACAGCTCGGCAGCGATAGCTCTGCGCTAATCCTATGCTTAAAGACTTTGCTGTAAAAATGGCAAAAGAATTTGTCCCTTTCTATCTCGGCATGGATAGCACTGCGCTAATCCTATGCTTAAAGACTTTGATAGAAAAGCAGACATTTGAGGTGAGCAAATTTAGAGTGTCGCTGGTGTTGAGAGTGCTCTTACTGGAGCTGCTTTCCACCTAAACTTGAGAACTACCCAGAATTCTCTGCTTCTGTTTTTGCATAATTTATTCGTCACTCTATGCCTAAAAGGGTTTTGTTTTGACTTATACTGGGTGCTCCCTTGTGTCTGGACAAAGCTATTCCTCTCTGAAGACCTTCACGAGAGCTAAACATGTGTCAGGGGTTGCTTTTATTCATTTCAGGTTGGCTTGGATGGTATTTTACCAATCTAAAGCTATAATACTGTGCCTATGAGTGGTAAAAGGCTTTGGCCATTTTACTGCTCGGCAGCGATAGCACTGCGCTAATCCTATGCTTAAAGACTTTGCTGTAAAAATGGCAAAAGAATTTGTCCCTTCCTATCTCGGCGTGGATAGCACTGCGCTAATCCTATGCTTAAAGACTTTGATAGAAAAGCAGACATTTGAGGTGAGCAAATTTAGAGTGTCACTGGTGTTGAGAGTGCTCTTACTGGAGCTGCTTTCCACCTAAACTTGAGAACTACCCAAGAGTTCTCTGCTTCTGTTTTTGCATAATTTATTCGTCACTCTATGCCTGAAAGGGTTTTGTTTTGACTTATGCTGGGTGCTCCCTTGTGTCTGGACAAAGCTATACCTCTCTGAAGAGCTCTAACGAGAGCGAAACACGTGTCAGGGATTGCTTTCATTCATTTCAGGTTGGCTTGGATGGTATTTTACCAATCCAAAGCTGTAATACTGTGCCTGGAGTGGAAAAGGCTTTGGCCATTTTACAGCTCGGCAGCGATAGCAGTGCGCTAATCCTATGCTTAAAGACTTTTCTGTAAAAATGGCAAAAGAATTTGTCCCTTTCTATCTCGGCATGGATAGCACTGCGCTAATCCTATGCTTAAAGACTTTGATAGAAAAGCAGACATTTGAGGTGAGCAAATTTAGAGTGTTGCTGGTGTTGAGAGTGCTCTTACTGGAGCTGCTTTCCACCTAAACTTGAGAACTACCCAGAGTTCTCTGCTTCTGTTTTTGCATAATTTATTCGTCACTCTATGCCTGAAAGGGTTTTGTTTTGACTTATACTGGGTGCTCCCTTGTGTCTGGACAAAGCTATTCCTCTCTGAACACCTTCACGAGAGCTAAACATGTGTCAGGGGTTGCTTTTATTCATTTCAGGTTGGCTTGGATGGTATTTTACCAATCTAAAGCTATAATACTGTGCCTATGAGTGGTAAAAGGCTTTGGCCATTTTACTGCTTGGCAGCGATAGCACTGCGCTAATCCTATGCTTAAAGACTTTGCTGTAAAAATGGCAAAAGAATTTGTCCCTTTCTATCTCGGCGTGGATAGCACTGCGCTAATCCTATGCTTAAAGACTTTGATAGAAAAGCAGACATTTGAGGTGAGCAAATTTAGAGTGTCGCTGGTGTTGAGAGTGCTCTTACTGGAGCTGCTTTCCACCTAAACTTGAGAACTACCCAGAGTTCTCTGCTTCTGTTTTTGCATAATTTATTCGTCACTCTATGCCTGAAAGGGTTTTGTTTTGACTTATACTGGGTGCTCCCTTGTGTCTGGACAAAGCTATACCTCTCTGAAGAGCTCTAACGAGAGCAAAACACGTGTCAGGGGTTGCTTTTATTCCTTTCAGGTTGGCTTGGATGGTATTTTACCAATCCAAAGCTGTAATACTGTGCCTGGAGTGGTAAAGGCTTTGACCATTTTACAGCTCGGCAGCGATAGCATTGCGCTAATCCTATGCTTAAAGACTTTGCTGTAAAAATGGCAATAGAATTTGTCCCTTTCTATCTCGGCGTGGATAGCACTGCGCTAATCCTATGCTTAAAGACTTTGATAGAAAAGCAGACATTTGAGGTGAGCAAATTTAGAGTGTTGCTGGTGTTGAGAGTGCTCAAACTGGAGCTGCTTTCCACCTAAACTTGAGAACTACCCAGAGTTCTCTGCTTCTGTTTTTGCATAATTTATTCATCACTGTATGCCTGAAAGGGTTTTGTTTTGACTTATACTGGGTGCTCCCTTGTGTCTGGACAAAGCTATACCTCTCTGAAGAGCTCTAACGAGAGTCAAACACGTGTCAGGGGTTGCTTTTATTCATTTCAGGTTGGCTTGGATGGTATTTTACCAATCCAAAGCTGTAATACTGTGCCTGGAGTGGTAAAAGGCTTTGGCCATTTTACAGCTCGGCAGCGATAGCACTGCGCTAATCCTATGCTTAAAGACTTTGCTGCAAAAATGGCAAAAGAATTTGTCCCTTTCTATCTCGGCGTGGATAGCACTGCGCTAATCCTATGCTTAAAGACTTTGATAGAAAAGCAGACATTTGAGGTGAGCAAATTTAGAGTGTCGCTGGTGTTGAGAGTGCTCTGACTGGAGCTGCTTTCCACCTAAACTTGAGAACTACCCAGAGTTCTCTGCTTCTGTTTTTGCATAATTTATTCGTCACTCTATGCCTGAAAGGGTTTTGTTTTGACTTATACTGGGTGCTCCCTTGTGTCTGGACAAAGCTATTCCTCTCTGAAGACCTTCACGAGAGCTAAACACGTGTCAGGGGTTGCTTTTATTCATTTCAGGTTGGCTTGGATGGTATTTTACCAATCTAAAGCTATAATACTGTGCCTAGGAGTGGTAAAAGGCTTTGGCCATTTTACAGCTCGGCAGCGATAGCACTGCGCTAATCCTATGCTTAAAGACTTTGCTGTAAAAATGGCAAAAGAATTTGTCCCTTTCTATCTCGGCGTGGATAGCACTGCGCTAATCCTATGCTTAAAGACTTTGATAGAAAAGCAGACATTTGAGGTGAGCAAATTTAGAGTGTCACTGGTGTTGAGAGTGCTCTTACTGGAGCTGCTTTCCACCTAAACTTGAGAACTACCCAAGAGTTCTCTGCTTCTGTTTTTGCATAATTTATTCGTCACTCTATGCCTGAAAGGGTTTTGTTTTGACTTATGCTGGGTGCTCCCTTGTGTCTGGACAAAGCTATACCTCTCTGAAGAGCTCTAACGAGAGCGAAACACGTGTCAGGGGTTGCTTTTATTCATTTCAGGTTGGCTTGGATGGTATTTTACCAATCCAAAGCTGTAATACTGTGCCTGGAGTGGAAAAGGCTTTGGCCATTTTACAGCTCGGCAGCGATAGCACTGTGCTAATCCTATGCTTAAAGACTTTGCTGTAAAAATGGCAAAAGAATTTGTCCCTTTCTATCTCGGCATGGATAGCACTGCGCTAATCCTATGCTTAAAGACTTTGATAGAAAAGCAGACATTTGAGGTGAGCAAATTTAGAGTGTCGCTGGTGTTGAGAGTGCTCTTACTGGAGCTGCTTTCCACCTAAACTTGAGAACTACCCAGAGTTCTCTGCTTCTGTTTTTGCATAATTTATTCGTCACTCTATGCCTGAAAGGGTTTTGTTTTGACTTATACTGGGTGCTCCCTTGTGTCTGGACAAAGCTATACCTCTCTGAAGAGCTCTAACGAGAGCAAAACACGTGTCAGGGGTTGCTTTTATTCATTTCAGGTTGGCTTGGATGGTATTTTAACAATCCAAAGCTGTAATACTGTGCCTGGAGTGGTAAAAGGCTTAGGCCATTTTACAACTCGGCAGCGATAGCAGTGCCCTAATCCTATGCTTAAAGACTTTGCTGTAAAAATGGCAAAAGAATTTGTCCCTTTCTATCTCGGCGTGGATAGCACTGCGCTAATCCTATGCTTAACGACTTTGATAGAAAAGCAGACATTTGAGGTGAGCAAATTTAGAGTGTCGCTGGTGTTGAGAGTGCTCTTACTGGAGCTGCTTTCCACCTAAACTTGAGAACTACCCAGAGTTCTCTGCTTCTGTTTTTGCATAATTTATTCGTCACTCTATGCCTGAAAGGGTTTTGTTTTGACTTATACTGGGTGCTCCCTTGTGTCTGGACAAAGCTATACCTCTCTGAAGAGCTCTAACGAGAGCAAAACACGTGTCAGGGTTGCTTTTATTCATTTCAGGTTGGCTTGGATGGTATTTTACCAATCCAAAGCTGTAATACTGTGCCTGGAGTGGTAAAAGGCTTTGGCCATTTTACAGCTCGGCAGCGATAGCACTGCCCTAATCCTATGCTTAAAGACTTTGCTGTAAAAATGGCAAAAGAATTTGTCCCTTTCTATCTCGGCGTGGATAGCACTGCTCTAATCCTATGCTTAAAGACTTTGATAGAAAAGCAGACATTTGAGGTGAACAAATTTAGAGTGTCGCTGGTGTTGAGAGTGCTCTTACTGGAGCTGCTTTCCACCTAAATTTGAGAACTACCCAGAGTTCTCTGCTTCTGTTTTTGCATAATTTATTCGTCACTCTACGCCTGAAAGGGTTTTGTTTTGACTTATACTGGGTGCTCCCTTGTGTCTGGACAAAGCTATTCCTCTCTGAAGACCTTCACGAGAGCTAAACACGTGTCAGGGGTTGCTTTTATTCATTTCAGGTTGGCTTGGATGGTATTTTACCAATCTAAAGCTATAATACTGTGCCTAGGAGTGGTAAAAGGCTTTGGCCATTTTACAGCTCGGCAGCGATAGCACTGCGCTAATCCTATGCTTAAAGACTTTACTGTAAAAATGGCAAAATAATTTGTCCCTTTCTATCTCGGCGTGGATAGCACTGCGCTAATCCTATGCTTAAAGACTTTGATAGAAAAGCAGACATTTGAGGTGAGCAAATTTAGAGTGTCACTGGTGTTGAGAGTGCTCTTACTGGAGCTGCTTTCCACCTAAACTTGAGAACTACCCAAGAGTTCTCTGCTTCTGTTTTTGCATAATTTATTTGTCACTCTATGCCTGAAAGGGTTTTGTTTTGACTTATGCTGGGTGCTCCCTTGTGTCTGGACAAAGCTATACCTCTCTGAAGAGCTCTAATGAGAGCGAAACACGTGTAAGGGGTTGCTTTTATTCATTTCAGGTTGGCGTGGATGGTATTTTACCAATCCAAAGCTGTAATACTGTGCCTGGAGTGGAAAAAGGCTTTGGCCATTTTACAGCTCGGCAGCGATAGCTCTGCGCTAATCCTATGCTTAAAGACTTTGCTGTAAAAATGGCAAAAGAATTTGTCCCTTTCTATCTCGGCATGGATAGCACTGCGCTAATCCTATGCTTAAAGACTTTGATAGAAAAGCAGACATTTGAGGTGAGCAAATTTAGAGTGTCGCTGGTGTTGAGAGTGCTCTTACTGGAGCTGCTTTCCACCTAAACTTGAGAACTACCCAGAATTCTCTGCTTCTGTTTTTGCATAATTTATTCGTCACTCTATGCCTAAAAGGGTTTTGTTTTGACTTATACTGGGTGCTCCCTTGTGTCTGGACAAAGCTATTCCTCTCTGAAGACCTTCACGAGAGCTAAACATGTGTCAGGGGTTGCTTTTATTCATTTCAGGTTGGCTTGGATGGTATTTTACCAATCTAAAGCTATAATACTGTGCCTATGAGTGGTAAAAGGCTTTGGCCATTTTACTGCTCGGCAGCGATAGCACTGCGCTAATCCTATGCTTAAAGACTTTGCTGTAAAAATGGCAAAAGAATTTGTCCCTTCCTATCTCGGCGTGGATAGCACTGCGCTAATCCTATGCTTAAAGACTTTGATAGAAAAGCAGACATTTGAGGTGAGCAAATTTAGAGTGTCACTGGTGTTGAGAGTGCTCTTACTGGAGCTGCTTTCCACCTAAACTTGAGAACTACCCAAGAGTTCTCTGCTTCTGTTTTTGCATAATTTATTCGTCACTCTATGCCTGAAAGGGTTTTGTTTTGACTTATGCTGGGTGCTCCCTTGTGTCTGGACAAAGCTATACCTCTCTGAAGAGCTCTAACGAGAGCGAAACACGTGTCAGGGATTGCTTTCATTCATTTCAGGTTGGCTTGGATGGTATTTTACCAATCCAAAGCTGTAATACTGTGCCTGGAGTGGAAAAGGCTTTGGCCATTTTACAGCTCGGCAGCGATAGCAGTGCGCTAATCCTATGCTTAAAGACTTTTCTGTAAAAATGGCAAAAGAATTTGTCCCTTTCTATCTCGGCATGGATAGCACTGCGCTAATCCTATGCTTAAAGACTTTGATAGAAAAGCAGACATTTGAGGTGAGCAAATTTAGAGTGTTGCTGGTGTTGAGAGTGCTCTTACTGGAGCTGCTTTCCACCTAAACTTGAGAACTACCCAGAGTTCTCTGCTTCTGTTTTTGCATAATTTATTCGTCACTCTATGCCTGAAAGGGTTTTGTTTTGACTTATACTGGGTGCTCCCTTGTGTCTGGACAAAGCTATTCCTCTCTGAACACCTTCACGAGAGCTAAACATGTGTCAGGGGTTGCTTTTATTCATTTCAGGTTGGCTTGGATGGTATTTTACCAATCTAAAGCTATAATACTGTGCCTATGAGTGGTAAAAGGCTTTGGCCATTTTACTGCTTGGCAGCGATAGCACTGCGCTAATCCTATGCTTAAAGACTTTGCTGTAAAAATGGCAAAAGAATTTGTCCCTTTCTATCTCGGCGTGGATAGCACTGCGCTAATCCTATGCTTAAAGACTTTGATAGAAAAGCAGACATTTGAGGTGAGCAAATTTAGAGTGTCGCTGGTGTTGAGAGTGCTCTTACTGGAGCTGCTTTCCACCTAAACTTGAGAACTACCCAGAGTTCTCTGCTTCTGTTTTTGCATAATTTATTCGTCACTCTATGCCTGAAAGGGTTTTGTTTTGACTTATACTGGGTGCTCCCTTGTGTCTGGACAAAGCTATACCTCTCTGAAGAGCTCTAACGAGAGCAAAACACGTGTCAGGGGTTGCTTTTATTCCTTTCAGGTTGGCTTGGATGGTATTTTACCAATCCAAAGCTGTAATACTGTGCCTGGAGTGGTAAAAGGCTTTGACCATTTTACAGCTCGGCAGCGATAGCATTGCGCTAATCCTATGCTTAAAGACTTTGCTGTAAAAATGGCAATAGAATTTGTCCCTTTCTATCTCGGCGTGGATAGCACTGCGCTAATCCTATGCTTAAAGACTTTGATAGAAAAGCAGACATTTGAGGTGAGCAAATTTAGAGTGTTGCTGGTGTTGAGAGTGCTCAAACTGGAGCTGCTTTCCACCTAAACTTGAGAACTACCCAGAGTTCTCTGCTTCTGTTTTTGCATAATTTATTCATCACTGTATGCCTGAAAGGGTTTTGTTTTGACTTATACTGGGTGCTCCCTTGTGTCTGGACAAAGCTATACCTCTCTGAAGAGCTCTAACGAGAGTCAAACACGTGTCAGGGGTTGCTTTTATTCATTTCAGGTTGGCTTGGATGGTATTTTACCAATCCAAAGCTGTAATACTGTGCCTGAGTGGTAAAAGGCTTTGGCCATTTTACAGCTCGGCAGCGATAGCACTGCGCTAATCCTATGCTTAAAGACTTTGCTGCAAAAATGGCAAAAGAATTTGTCCCTTTCTATCTCGGCGTGGATAGCACTGCGCTAATCCTATGCTTAAAGACTTTGATAGAAAAGCAGACATTTGAGGTGAGCAAATTTAGAGTGTCGCTGGTGTTGAGAGTGCTCTGACTGGAGCTGCTTTCCACCTAAACTTGAGAACTACCCAGAGTTCTCTGCTTCTGTTTTTGCATAATTTATTCGTCACTCTATGCCTGAAAGGGTTTTGTTTTGACTTATACTGGGTGCTCCCTTGTGTCTGGACAAAGCTATTCCTCTCTGAAGACCTTCACGAGAGCTAAACACGTGTCAGGGGTTGCTTTTATTCATTTCAGGTTGGCTTGGATGGTATTTTACCAATCTAAAGCTATAATACTGTGCCTAGGAGTGGTAAAAGGCTTTGGCCATTTTACAGCTCGGCAGCGATAGCACTGCGCTAATCCTATGCTTAAAGACTTTGCTGTAAAAATGGCAAAAGAATTTGTCCCTTTCTATCTCGGCGTGGATAGCACTGCGCTAATCCTATGCTTAAAGACTTTGATAGAAAAGCAGACATTTGAGGTGAGCAAATTTAGAGTGTCACTGGTGTTGAGAGTGCTCTTACTGGAGCTGCTTTCCACCTAAACTTGAGAACTACCCAAGAGTTCTCTGCTTCTGTTTTTGCATAATTTATTCGTCACTCTATGCCTGAAAGGGTTTTGTTTTGACTTATGCTGGGTGCTCCCTTGTGTCTGGACAAAGCTATACCTCTCTGAAGAGCTCTAACGAGAGCGAAACACGTGTCAGGGGTTGCTTTTATTCATTTCAGGTTGGCTTGGATGGTATTTTACCAATCCAAAGCTGTAATACTGTGCCTGGAGTGGAAAAAGGCTTTGGCCATTTTACAGCTCGGCAGCGATAGCACTGTGCTAATCCTATGCTTAAAGACTTTGCTGTAAAAATGGCAAAAGAATTTGTCCCTTTCTATCTCGGCATGGATAGCACTGCGCTAATCCTATGCTTAAAGACTTTGATAGAAAAGCAGACATTTGAGGTGAGCAAATTTAGAGTGTCGCTGGTGTTGAGAGTGCTCTTACTGGAGCTGCTTTCCACCTAAACTTGAGAACTACCCAGAGTTCTCTGCTTCTGTTTTTGCATAATTTATTCGTCACTCTATGCCTGAAAGGGTTTTGTTTTGACTTATACTGGGTGCTCCCTTGTGTCTGGACAAAGCTATACCTCTCTGAAGAGCTCTAACGAGAGCAAAACACGTGTCAGGGGTTGCTTTTATTCATTTCAGGTTGGCTTGGATGGTATTTTAACAATCCAAAGCTGTAATACTGTGCCTGGAGTGGTAAAAGGCTTAGGCCATTTTACAACTCGGCAGCGATAGCAGTGCCCTAATCCTATGCTTAAAGACTTTGCTGTAAAAATGGCAAAAGAATTTGTCCCTTTCTATCTCGGCGTGGATAGCACTGCGCTAATCCTATGCTTAACGACTTTGATAGAAAAGCAGACATTTGAGGTGAGCAAATTTAGAGTGTCGCTGGTGTTGAGAGTGCTCTTACTGGAGCTGCTTTCCACCTAAACTTGAGAACTACCCAGAGTTCTATGCTTCTGTTTTTGTATAATTTATTCGTCACTCTATGCCTGAAAGGGTTTTGTTTTGACTTATACTGGGTGCTACCTTGTGTCTGGACAAAGCTATACCTCTCTGAAGAGCTCTAACGAGAGCGAAACACGTGTCAGGGGTTGCTTTTATTCATTTCAGGTTGGCTTGGATGGTATTTTCCCAATCCAAAGCTGTAATACTGTGCCTGGAGTGGTAAAAGGCTTTGGCCATTTTACAGCTCGGCAGCGATAGCATTGCGCTAATCGTATGCTTAAAGACTTTGCTGTAAAAATGGCAAAAGAATTTGTCCCTTTCTATCTCGACGTGGATAGCACTGCGCTAATCCTATGCTTAAAGACTTTGATAGAAAAGCAGACATTTGAGGTGAGAAAATTTAGAGTGTCGCTGGTGTTGAGAGTTCTCTTACTGGAGCTGCTTTCCACCTAAACTTGAGAACTACCCAGAGTTCTCTGCTTCTGTTTTTGCATAATTTATTCGTCACTCTATGCCTGAAAGGGTTTTGTTTTGACTTATACTGGGTGCTCCCTTGTGTCTGGACAAAGCTATACCTCTCTGAAGAGCTCTAACAAGAGCAAAACACGTGTCAGGGGTTGCTTTTATTCATTTCAGGTTGGCTTGGATGGTATTTTACCAATCCAAAGCTGTAATACTGTGCCTGGAGTGGTAAAAGGCTTTGGCCATTTTACAGCTCGGCAGCGATAGCACTGCCCTAATCCTATGCTTAAAGACTTTGCTGTAAAAATGGCAAAAGAATTTGTCCCTTTCTATCTCGGCGTGGATAGCACTGCGCTAATCCTACGCTTAAAGACTTTGATAGAAAAGCAGACATTTGAGGTGAGCAAATTTAGAGTGTCGCTGGTGTTGAGAGTGCTCTTACTGGAGCTGCTTTCCACCTAAACTTGAGAACTACCCAGAGTTCTATGCTTCTGTTTTTGTATAATTTATTTGTCACTCTATGCCTGAAAGGGTTTTGTTTTGACTTATACTGGGTGCTCCCTTGTGTCTGGACAAAGCTATACCTCTCTGAAGAGCTCTAACGAGAGCGAAACACGTGTCAGGGGTTGCTTTTATTCATTTCAGGTTGGCTTGGATGGTATTTTACCAATCCAAAGCTGTAATACTGTGCCTGGAGTGGTAAAAGGCTTTGGCCATTTTACAGCTCGGCAGCGATAGCATTGCGCTAATCGTATGCTTAAAGACTTTGCTGTAAAAATGGCAAAAGAATTTGTCCCTTTCTATCTCGGCGTGGATAGCACTGCGCTAATCCTATGCTTAAAGACTTTGATAGAAAAGCAGACATTTGAGGTGAGCAAATTTAGAGTGTCGCTGGTGTTGAGAGTGCTCTTACTGGAGCTGCTTTCCACCTAAACTTGAGAACTACCCAGAGTTCTCTGCTTCTGTTTTTGCATAATTTATTCATCACTGTATGCCTGAAAGGGTTTTGTTTTGACTTATACTGGGTGCTCCCTTGTGTGTGGACAAAGCTATACCTCTCTGAAGAGCTCTAACGAGAGCGAAACACGTGTCAGGGGTTGCTTTTATTCATTTCAGGTTGGCTTGGATGGTATTTTACCAATCCAAAGCTGTAATACTGTGCCTGGAGTGGTAAAAGGCTTTGGCCATTTTACAGCTCGGCAGCGATAGCATTGCGCTAATCCTATGCTTAAAGACTTTGCTGTAAAAATGGCAAAAGAATTTGTCCCTTTCTAGCTCAGCGTGGATAGCACTGCGCTAATCCTATGCTTAAAGACTTTGATAGAAAAGCAGACATTTGAGGTGAGCAAATTTAGAGTGTCGCTGGTGTTGAGAGTGCTCTTACTGGAGCTGCTTTCCACCTAAACTTGAGAACTACCCAGAGTTCTCTGCTTCTGTTTTTGCATATATATATATATGTATATGCCAAACAACGTTGCTCCTTCCGGATCGAAGGGGACCCGAGAAAAGTGGTGCACATGCCGGCAGAGCATACCGGCTGTCAATTCTCGCCAAAGTTACAATGCGTGCGCTCTCAGGACAATAAACTCAGTTCAGATGGTATACTGCAAAGGTGTTTATTACACTACGCGTTTCTACTGCGTCCGCAGCCTTGCTCACGTGTAAAGTGCACAAACAGAATGGTAACTTTTAAAACAAGGTGAGTTACATGGACATGAAAGATGGACAATAAAGACAAACGTATTTCTGGCGGCCATGTTATCGTGGTGAAAACATCAGTCAAGTCAGTGCATAGATTGCAATGTAAGCGCATACCTGTGATAAATGCACATGCTACAATAACGTAAACATCTCCTTAAAACAGACAAAAATTGATAAACTGTATAACGAGTGTTGGAAATAACGAAACGCAGGCAATCAAAAGCGCTCAAAATAAGAGGGAAGAATTGTCCGTGCAAATGCCTAGAGGAAAAGAGGCCATTCAAGACCAAACAACTTTATCAGTATGGCGGCTGGAACCACTGCCAAATCAGAGAATGCTCACTCTGGTGAAAAAAATAATAGATAGAATCTATGTGAATCATCTTGCAATATTAAACAATCATGATATTACACCACAATGTTATATGTCCATGAAATATACGAATTTGTACAGAAACAAATGTCATGTGGTGCACGATGTTATCGCAACAAGTACGCATGTCTGATGATTTACAACGGGGACAAGTGCTGGCATTGTGCCCAAGTAACCCCTAGCTAGCCAAGCACCAACGGGAATGTCAGCCGATAGTAATACAAAATCTATAAATAAATTGATGAATATATTCAAACTGTAGTGCAATATAGCACAGTTGCACCGAATCACAAATGTGATAAAATCAGGTAAATTGCAACTCATTCCTTAATGTGACTGTGTCTGTGACAATAACACACAATAAATGGCAAGTGCCCCAATTATCGTGTCTAATCACAAAGGTCAATGGTGGTGCAAGAAAGTGTGACATGTGTAAGCACATAAGAAAACCATGTCACACGTGAAATCATTCCCCTACGATGTAAAGTCCAAATACCTTGGCAGAGCCCTGCCAGTCAGTCTTTCACGTGTAACATAACATGTAAAGAAGTTACCAGCTCAGTGATGCGTGACAGTGATGACGAAGGGGAAAAGGGTAGGTTACCTGTGAAGGTGAATACAGGTGAGTGGGCCCCTTCCTTTCCTCCTGCAAAAGAAACAAAGAAAAAATAGGTTAAAAATACCATGTGATGCTAGCGTATCTCTAATGATACTACTATTTACAATTAAAACCAAAAAATACATGTTATCAGATACAGTTTCTAATGAACAAAGAATGGAAGAGAAGGTATGTAAGCATGCTTGTGAACGAGTCAAACCTATAGAGAACTTGGAACAGAAGACAAAAAAATATATGTATATATCGCAGTAGATTTATTCCTCTCTGAGGTGTATGGCGAGTTCCTCATCTTGATTAAGTCCCCCCGGGATCTTGGTCTGGAAGTCCACAATATACTTGGACTCTCTCTGTCTTAATTTGAGAACTCTGTCACCCCCTCTTGGATCTTTATATATCTGTTCAAGGATGAAATAGCTCAGGCGGGATGAATCTGAGAAGTGTTTGTCATAAAAATGACGTGCTACTGGATATTTAGGGTCATTGTTAGTGATAGCTCTCATGTGCTCTAATATTCTTTTCTTCGCCATGAGAGTAGTACTGCCTATATACCAGAGCTTACATGGGCATTCAATTGCATATATAACGAACGTAGAGCTACAAGTGAGGAACTGTGTTATGGATTTGCTGTCATTTCTATACACGACCTCTCTGCGGAAACTGCTGTTTTTGCAATCCTTGCAGTGGCCGCAGGGAAAGAAACCAAGTAGGCCATGTTCGTTTCTATTAGAATAAGTAGTGATGTCACTATGAACTAACATGTCCCTCACATTTCTCCCTCGTCTATGTATTATGTTAGGCCTATCAGGGATGGTGTCACCGATTATGTTATCACATTTGAGAATGCCCCAGTTTTTGGTCCAAATGCGTTTGATACTGTTGGAATCTGAATTATACGTCATGATGATTCTCGTACTATCCTCACCTATATCGATTTCCGATATTTTTGTATTGGAAAGGGTCTGTGCTCTGTTCAACCCATCTGCTCTGTCTTTTGCTTTTTTGAGTACCCAGCTAGGATAACCTCTTGTTTTAAAATGCTCAATCATAGCTTTACACTCATGCTGGTATGCTTCTTCGGTGTTACAGTTCCTTTTTGCCCTCAGCAGCTCGCCATAAGGGATGCTCCATTTGAGGGCTTCCGGGTGGCTGCTGAGGGCATGAAGTATGCTATTACCCGCGGTAGACTTCCGGAACAAAGCAGAATGAACTTGATTCTGCTTTATTTCGAGGCTGACATCGAGGTATTCAGCTTTGGTTTTGCTAATGCTGCCTGTGAGCAGTATGTTGCGGTCATTCTTGTTGAGTTTTTTTATGAACTCACTGGCAGCATGTTCAGAACCCCTCCAGATAATGAACAAGTCATCGATGAACCTGAGCCACATCGTGACATGTTCAAAATCCACAGTGTAATCCGGATTGGTAAAAATCTCTTCCTCCCAGCGTCCCATAAACAGGTTGGCAAAGCTGGGAGCAAAGCATGATCCCATCGCTGTCCCCGTGGTCTGTCTATAGAGGGCACCATCAAACATGAAAATATTGTTTTTAAGGCAGTACTCATTCATCTCTAGTATCATTTGGCTATGGTCACGGAATCTGACTGGTCTTGTATTGAGAAAATGCAGGCACTCATCTAAACCTTGTTGATGATCGATGATAGTGTACAGAGAATGAACATCAAGTATGATGAACAAAAAGTCATCCTCCCACTGGATATCCTGTATTTTACTCAGGAAATCCTTCGGTATCCCTGATGTAACTTGGGAGTTTCATGACAAAGTCCCTAAGAAAATGATCGACTTATTTGGATACATGTTCTGCTACACTCCCTCTAGAAGATACAATTGGGCGCCCAGGAGGTCTTCTAGGGTCCGTTTACTAATGTTTTTTGGTGTAAAGTGGATGTACGTTGTGTGTAGTGGAATTATATGGTATGTTGTGCAGTGAAATTATGTGGATAGAAAGTATGTGGTATTTAGTGTATAGGAATAATGTAGAGTGGGATTATGTGTTATGGAGAGTAATTATGTGGTATGGTAGTCTGTGTTGTGGAGTGGTAACCTCAGGTTTAGTCTTCCTCGTTTCCATAGAAGCTCAACTATGAACTCAGTGAGACAAAAAAAGAAGGAATCACTGAGCTTGTGGACCTAGTCAGAGGTATGAGTAGAGCCACTGGAATTATGCGACTGTTTGGCTGCACTGACTTTCGCACAATTATACATTTTCTGCATTAGCCACATAATTCATCATCTGCTCCCTAATCTGCAGATTTGAACAAAAAAAGCCTTGTTTGTAGCTCAAAAGGCTCAAACGTTACCAAAAATGCAGCGACAAGTGTTACAGTGTGGTGGAAGGCCCTTTGCATACCTAGAATGGTCACCTATTACTTATTGCTAAATGTGGGTGTTAAATTGGTACTAATGGTGTGCAAGCCACTCTTGCTTCCTTCTGCGTGTCTCTTGCCTCTTTCTGCATTTCTGCTGCTTCTTTCTGCACATTTCTTTTTTTTCTGCACTTCTCTTGCCTCTTTCTGCAAATCTATTCTACTTTCTGCACCTCTCTTCCCTCTTTCTGCACATCTGTTGCCTCCTTCTGCACCTCATTTGCTTCTTTCTGTCCCCCTCTTACGTCTTTCTGCACCCTTTTTGCCTCTTTCTGCACCTCTGTTCCTTCTTTCTGCACTTCTTTTGTTTCTTTCTGCACCTGTCTTGCTTCTTTCTGCACCCCTCTTGCCTCTCTCTCCGCCCCTCTTCCCTCTTTCTGCACTTCTGTTGCTTCTTTCTGCACTTATCTTGCTTCTTTCTGCACCTCACTTGCCCCTTTCTGTACCTCTATTGCCTCTTTCTGCAGTTCTCTTGCCTCCTTTTGCACTTCACGTGCCTCTTTCTGTAACTTTCTTGCCTCTTTCTATACCTCTCTTGCCTCTTTCTGCACCTCACTTGCTTCTTTCTGCACCCCTTTTACCTTTTTCCGCACCCCTCTTCCCTCTTTGTGCAACTCTCTTGCCTCTTTCTACACCTCTCTTCCCTCTTTCTGCACCACTCTTGCCTCTTTATGTACCTCTGTTCCTTCTTTCTTGACCTGTCTTGTCTCTTTCTGCACCCTTGGTGCCTCTTTCAGCACCTCTATTGCTTCTTTCTGCTGTTCTCTTCCTCTTTCTGCACCCCTCCTGCCTCTTTCTGTATCCCTCTTGCCTCTTTGTGCACCTCTCCTACCCCTTTCTGCACCCCTCTTGCCTCTTTTTCCACCTCTGTTGTTTCTTTCTTGACCTCTTTTGCTTCGTTCTGCACTTCAATTGCCTCTTTCTGTACCCTTCTTGCCTCCTTCTGCACCTCTGTTGGTTCTTTCTGCACTGCTCTGGCTTCTTCCTGCACCTCTGTTCCAAATTTCTGCATACCTCTTGCCTTTTTCTGCACCCCTCTTCCCTCTTTCTGCACCTCTCCTGCCTCAGTCTGTCCACCTGTTCTCTCTTTCTGCACACCTTTTGCCTGTTTCTGCAACTCTCCTGCCTCTTTATGCAGTTCTCTTGCCTCCTTCTGCACCTCACTTGCCTCTTTTTGCACCTCTGTTAGTTCTTTTGCATTGCTCTTGCTTCTTTCTGCACCTCTCTTTCAAATTTCTGCACCCCTCTTGCCTCTTTCTGCACCCCTTTTATCTGTTTCTGCACCTCTCTTGCATCTGTCTGCACCTCTGTTCCCTCTTTCTGTAACTCTTTTGCCTGTTTCTGCAACTCTCTTGCCTCTTTCTGCAGTTCTCTTGCCTCCTTCTGCACCTCTGTTGCTTTTTTCTGCACTTCTTTTGCCTCTTTCTGCACTTCTGTTGCTTCATTCTGCACTTTCCATGCTTCTTTCTCCACCTGTCTTGCTTCTTTCTGCACCCCTGTTGTCTCTATCTGCACTCGTCTTCCCTCTTTCTGAACCTTTCTTGCCTGTTTCTGCATCTCACTTGCCTCTTTCTGCACTTTTCTTGCTTCTTTCTACACCTCTGTTGCTTCATTCTGCACTTTCCATGCTTTTTTCTGCACCTGTCTTGCTTCTTTCTGCACCCCTGTTGTCTCTTTATGTACCTCTTTTGCCTGTTTCTGCAACTCTCTTGCCTCTTTCTGCAGTTCTCTTGCCTCCTTCTGCACCTCTGTTGCTTCTTTCTGCACTTATATTGCTTCTTTCTGCACCCCTCCTGCCTCTTTCTGTACCTCTCTTGCCTCTTTGTGCACCTCTCCTACCTTTTTCTGCACCCCTCTTGCCTCTTTTTGCACCTCTGTTGGTTCTTTCTGCGCTGCTCTAGCTTCTTTCTGCTCCTCACTTGCCTCCGTCTGCACTCCTCTTCCTTCTTTCTACAGCTCTGTTGCTTCTTTCAGCAATTCTCTTGCCTCTTTTTGCACATCTCTTCCTTCTTTCTGCACCCCTCCTGCCTCTTTCTGTACCTCTCTTGCCTCTTTCTGCACTTCACTTGCTTCTTTCTGCACCTCTCTTTCTGCACCTCTGTTGCTTCTTTCTGCACTTCTCTTGCCTCTTTCTGTACCTCTGAGTTAGAGGTAGTTTTAATCCCCCTGCCCTATTATGTACTAGGGCCTTACAGGGAGGTCATGCCAATCACAGGGGTACCCCAACCCATAGTGTACCCTAGTGTACCCTAGTGTATGTAGGTGCTTTCACTGTATTCTGTAAGTGTCTTTCAGCATAGCACTGGCTCCGGGCCTGGTTAGTCAGAGTCAGTTACCACCAGTACCAATCAGCAAAAAGTTGGGGGCACAGGATGACTTTGCAACAATGCCTCGTTCTGCACCTCTGTTGGTTCTTTCTGCATATCTCTTGCTTCTTTCTGCACCTTTCTTCGTCTTTCTGGACTTCTGTTGGCTCTTTCTGCATTTCTCTCGCTTCTTTCTGCACCTTTCTTCCTCTTTCTGCACATGTCCTACCTCTGTAGGCATAGTTAGAAATTAGCATTTAAAAAACCTTTGAAATTCATTGAAAAAACCATAGGTTTCAGAGACGTTATAGTTAGAAATTAGCATTTAAAAAACCTTTGAAATTCACTGAAAAAAACATAGGTTTCAGCGACGTTATAGTTAGAAATTAGCATTTAAAAAACCATAGAAATTTACTGAAAAAACCACAGGTTTCAGGGACGTTATAGTTAGTTGGACATTTCACTCGTACAAAACCAGAGAAATTTGGCTGTTATAATTAGTTGAGCTAAGTATAACTCACACCCCTGCAATGCACTGCTGATGACATCACATATTACATCACTCATGACATGGTCAGTGACATCACTGATGACATCACTGATGACATCTCAAATGACATCACTGATGACATCATCCATGTGATCCTCTGATGCACCTCCTCACAGCCTAATTTAACCTTTGATACACCCACTCTAAAATACAGACTGTCATTCTCGAAACCATAGACACACCAATACCAGTTACTACATACCCACTCACTGATTCCTAGGTCTACACACACATCCACTCACTCACCCATACAGTCACTGATACATGCAGTCACTCATCAATACAGCCACTATCATATGCACTCATACTCCTATACAGACACTCACACACCGCCACTCACCCATAGAGTTACTTACACAGCTAGTTAGTCATGCAAAGAATCAATCACACTCCCATTTACTCACCTATACAGTTATACACACACCACCTCACTTATTCACACAGATACTAACACATACTTACTCTCTTATACAATCACTGACACAAGCACATACTCATCCACACAGCCACTCTCACAATCACTCACTCTCACATATAGTCATTTATATACTCCAACAATCACATATACTGTCTTTCACATATGTTGTTACTCACACATGTACCACTGAGACATCCATTCACTCACCAACACAGCCATACACACACACACTCACCCACCCATACAGCCCCTCACAGACGTACTCTTGAACCCATACACCCAGTGAATCACCCACTCACAAATCCATGTAGAGTCACACACACCCCATCCACCCACACAGACACTCAGGCACCCATACAGATACACCGACAAGCGATCAATACCCATATAGACACTCATGTAGCTACTCACCAACCCATGCAACCGCTTACACACCAACAGACAGACTGATACAGACATTCACACAGTTTAGTCACTAACCCATGCATTCAGTAAGACACGTTTAATCACTCACTTATACAGTCAGTCACACACCTACTAAATCATCCATTCAGACAGTCATACACTCACTCATTCTTCAATACACCTTGGCCTATATATATATAAAACATATTTAAACTTTACAGAAACACACAGTCACTGGATGATGTCATCAGTGATGTCATTTGAGATGTCATCAGTGATGTCACTAACCATGTCATGAGTGATGTAATATGTGGTGTCATCAGCAGTGCATTGCGGGGGCGCTAGTTATACTTAGCTCAACTAACTATAACAGCCGAATTTCTCTGGTTTTGTAATGCTGTCAGGATGAAAGTGACTAAAATGAGCTAGTACGTTGGGTGCCTTAGCAAAAAGTCTTACTATTGGCAGTTGTTTGAGAAAAAAAAATGAAATATGGATATGTTTTTGAATCTGTGGAGTAAAGCACACCTGCTGTATTTTATTTGGAAGCAGCATGTTTCTTGTAGAATATGCTGTGAACTTTTGACCGTCTGGTTCCACTGGGTTGCTAGGTACACTGAGCTAAGACTGTATTGGGGGGAGGGTGTTAAAGAGACAGAACATTTTTTTAAAGTTGAGGAGTGATGACACAATGTAAGTAATGGGTTAAACAAAGGAGGGAGTGAAGAGGTAATGCGCCAAGAGCATAAGGGGTGGATACGTCCTCCTCAAATCAATATGTCAAAAAACAAAGGGATCCACCCTTATAAGAAAGTATAGAAGTGTTCCTCCAGACTACCTGTGTCTCCTACAATGGTGTAAAGCACACAGCTTTGTTTAAATACCCCTCACCCACCAAAAGGGCCCTTGGTGGCATGCTTCATCATCGGGGTCTTCCTGCCCTGCTGCAGGACGGGGCGTGCTACGACCTACGACTACGCGGGAGCACTGATTTTTGAAAAAACAATACTATGTGTGGTGTAGTAGTGTGCACCATGAACACCATTCACTCCGGCTCTCCTTCCGACCCCTGCCCCCACCACATCTTCAACAAAGCAAGCTCCATCATCGCACCTCAACTCCGAAAGATCACCAACAGCTCCTTCAAAACAGCCACCTTTCCGGAGAGCTGGAAACACGCCGAGATCAACGCCCTTCTCAAGAAACCTAAGGCGGACCCAAAGGACCTCAAGAACTTTTGACCCATCTCCCTGCTCCCGTTCCCGGCAAAAGTCCTTGAGAAGACCGCCAACAGACAACTAACCCACTTCCTGGAGGAGAACAACATCCTGGACTCCTCCCAATCCGGCTTCCGCAGCAATCACAGCAGCGAAACCGCCCTCATCGCTGCCACCGATGACATCAGGACCCTGCTGGACAGCGGCGAAACCGCGGCCCTCATCCTCCTGGACCTCTCGGCCGCCTTCGACACCATCTGCCACCACACCCTACGCACACGCCTCCACGACGCAGGGATCCGTGACAAAACCCTGAACTGGATCACCTCCTTCCTCACCGGCAGAACCCAGAGAGTCCGTTTCCCCCCATTCAGATCCGAAGCCACCACGATCACCTGCGGCGTACCCCAAGGATCATCCCTCAGCCCGACCCTTTTCAACATCTACATGGCACCGCTCGCCAACATCGTCCGAGCGCACCACCTCAACATCATCTCCTACGCCGACGACACCCAGCTGATCCTCTCCCTCACCAAGGACCCGGCCACCGCCAAATCCAACCTCCATGAGGGAATGAAGGCCGTCGCAGAGTGGATGAAGACCAGCCGTCTGAAACTGAACTCTGACAAGATGGAGGTCCTCATCCTCGGCTCCACCCCCTCCGCATGGGACGACTCCTGGTGGCCGGCCATGTTGGGAGCTCCTCTGACACCCACCAACCACGCACGCAACCTGGGTTTCATCCTGGACTCAACGCTCTCCATGACCCAGCAAGTCAACGCTGTCTCCTCCTCCTGCTTCAACACCCTCCGCATGCTCTGCAAGATCTACAGATGGATCCCCACCGAAACCAGAAGGACGGTCACCCAAGCCCTCGTCAGCAGCCGGCTGGACTACGGCAACGCCCTCTATGCGGGAACCACAACCAAACTCCAGAAACGACTCCAACGCATACAAAACGCCTCCGCACGCCTCATCCTCGGAACCTCTTGCCACAGCCACATCACCGCCCACCTGAGAGACCTGCACTGGCTCCCGGTCAACAAGAGGATCACCTTCAAGCTCCTCACCCACGCCCACAAAGCACTTCACAACGCCGGACCAGCATACCTCAACGAACGACTCACCTTCTACACACCGAACCGCCAGCTCCGCTCCGCTCCGCTGTCCTCGCCCTCGCCACCATCCCACGAATCCGCAGAATGACCACCGGCGGCATATCATTCTCCCACCTCGCCGCCAAGACTTGGAACACCCTCCTCATCCACCTGCGACAGACCCAGGACCTGCTGACTTTCAGGAGACTTCTTAAGACCTGGCTGTTCGATCAGTAGCTGCTTCATCCCTCCCCCCTAGTGCCTTGAGACCCTCACGGGTGAGTAGGGCGCTCTATAAATGTGTTGATTGATTGATTGATTGATTGAGTGGAAGAGTCAAAAGTGAATATAAAGAGTGAAAGGTTAAAAAATACCTGGCTTGGCGGAAAAAGTCAGTTTAATTATTCCTATAAGCTGGTATTGTTAAAAATGGGGAATGAAATGGACATGCTATGCTTCAATGAGCTGTTTCTCCTGAGTCGACATGTTTCGAAGTCCTCCCCTGGCTTCTCATCAGGACCTCAAAAAAGATCCCTTCCACACTCGAAATTGCGAAATAATATGAAAAAAAATGTATTTACATATAATAATAACTAAGTGGTGCACCTCACTATCCACATGCACAATATACTATACCCCAATCGGTATATGCTGGATAGGGTCTGGAAGAATAAAAACAGAGTTAAAAATATAAGACATATGCCTTGCACCGTCAGTGATGATGACCTATAAAGAAAAGTGATATATTTTTTGTGTGATATATTTTTCTTCTCTTTATCCGTTACGTTGCTGGTGCTGTGTTATATCGGCGAGATGGGACAATACAAAGACATACAACCATGTAACATAAAGCACACACTCTATATCTGGGGACCGCATGATGTGCGTGTCCATATTATAGGTATACATGTTGGTCTCAATAAAAATATATATTTATCCTAGGAAACATTGTCACGAGCCAAGTGAAAAGGGTGAAAATAAGCCTGCACACTGGGTTATTCACGTACTTGGATTCTGCCCTGCTAATACCTCATGAGCCTTCGAAACGGGAGGGAAGGGGTACCAATAGTCAAACACTGGACAGGAGAAGTGCAGAAAAAAAAACTTGTTGGTTTTGAGAAAAGCCCTCCTAAACTGACATTGTTGCACTGTTGCATAGCGGCTATGCCGTACTTACAATTTCAAGGTTACCTCCTCACCAGGACACTACCTCGCCGCGGCTCCATGGAACATTGAGCCAGTGTGGGTAGTGTCCTTATGTACTCCTCTTAATTGATAGTATTCCGCCAAAAGGGGCCCTAATTGGTAAAAAAAACTAGACTGCTACTTCGGTGCCTCTAATCTGAGGTTGTCCTCACTTCCTGTTTGCGGCAGTATTTGTGATGTAGAGGAAGGCTGGGGCACTAGACAGCTAAACCAAATCACTGGTTGAACGGGAACCTCACTTCCTGTTGATGCGATAGACCGCTAAACCAAATCACTGGTTGAACGGGAACCTCACTTCCTGTTGATGCGATTTTCATGTAGTGGTACACTTGAATGTTATGAGAGGGGGAGAGATTGGAGTGCTAAATGGCGGTTATTCAAAAAAACACTACCTACTAGTGTTCGTGAAGTTATAAAATGAACGGACAGTCTGAAATAATCTTTCCGTACATTCCATAAACCGAAAGAAAAAAGTAAAGACCGCCCCATTGGCCAAACAACAGATCTTAAGAGGAGATCTTAAGAGGCGAAAGACCCTCGTGCACGAGGCCTGCTGATAGCGGTAAGTAATGTCAAGTTTTAATTTCCAACTCAGGACTATGTAATAAACTGTTGTGTAGTATTTACATTTCAGAAAAATGAAGCTATATATAGGTTTGAACTCCCGTTTTTTTCATGATTTCTCCACGATCATCGTGAAAACATCCGAAAATGTGCCAACAGGAACCTCGTTTTGAAAGAGAGGGAAAGGGTTAACAGATGCTAACCATTCACAAGTGGAGATGCAGTAGTCTAAAATGAAAGACATGATTTAATTTGCTGGTTTTCCTATGATGATAGAGTGGAAAGTTGAAGAGCTTGCCATTTTAGAGTTGCTTTGTATGAAAGTGGTGTACCATTCTTCTGCTTAGATTTTACAATTTTTAACAATGTCAAAACTATGCAGAAAGAGCTAAAACAACAATATAATCTATAAACTGAATTCAATGGTATATATGTAACTTTGTAATTATTATTTTACAGATGTACATTAGAAATTAAGATGTATATTGGAGTTTGATTAAAAGCAGTATCACAGTGATGAGATAAAATATATCAGATGAACTGTATGTATATGTGTTTAAGAGGTTAGTGGTGAATGTTTCGGGAATAAGAGAAAAATTAGTTAGTGCCTGTTTATTTCATTGTGTAATTTATGAAAAAATAACAGTATAGTCTTGTGGAAAGTTGCAATGAGGAACTAAGGTCATATGCAGAATAGATACATCTGTCATTTGCATTCTGGGAGTTGTAGTACTTTTAGTAATATTATTAAACAGGAATAGTGTAGTGAGAAATAAAAGATGAGAACATGTTGTCCGCCTGTATATGAATTAGAAAGAAGTAATACTTGTTAGGTATGTATTGGGAAGTGTTGCCAATGTGATTGGGGGCCGGAGCTTGCCTGAGCCTAAGATGGCCGCTTAAACCGTGAGCTCCGCCGAGCCAGCTAAATATTCAACAGGAATCCTGCATTGGGCTGTACATCGTCGCCTGAAAAGCGCTGCTCCGAGTCTCGGAACCCTTGCTCCACGCGGCGATCGCCTTGAAATCTGAGGAAGGTGCCTGCAATGGCAGAAAACTGAGAGTGCAGCGGTGCTGAGAGCTGCGTCATGGGGCCTCGATAGACGCTGGGAGAGACGCCCCCGATCGGGACTGCAGGTGCGTTGCTGCCGGGAGCTGCTTGGTGGTGGAGCGCTGCTGGGACCCCGTAACGGCCCAGTAAAGATCTGGGAAGCAGCGTAGTGCAAAGCCCCTTGCGCACTCACTCCGAACCCGCTGGTGAAGACGAGCCGGCCCCCTGGGGGAAGCCGCCGCATCGCAGCGCTCTAGGAGCCACCGAGTGTGAAGTCAGCTGCCCAGTTGCCGGAGATGTGAGTCGACTGCTGAGAATCCCTGTCTGGCCTCGAGTTGGAGGCACAAGAGAGAGGTGGTGGCTGCGTGGGCGCCCCTGAGACCTGTACCTTGCAAGTGGATCATGCTGGTCCTGCTGCATGCAGACTGCCCAAATGAAATCGTGGTGGTAACCCCAGGCGCACGCAGACAAGGTAAGGCACATTGGCACTGAGAGCTGGAGCCCCGACGAAGCCTCAAGCACAAGTCGTGGCATAGCGGCCCTAGCACCTGCTGCGCTACATGGCACACAATGCACTGGGTGGAGGACCTGGTTCGGACAGTCAGTCGCACTGATTTCCCTGCCTGCAGCTTCTTTGCCCCCCCCCTTCTTTGAGCGATGAGGCAGAATTGCGGATAACTGGGGCCATTTCCACTGCGCAATCTGGGATTGCACCTGCTAGGTCAGCCTGAAACCTGAGTTACACCTCAGGGGGAGGAGTACGCACCTGCCGGGGAAGCTGTAACAGAGAGCAGAGGTGTCACCCTAACATCGCAACATCTGCATACCATAAGCCTACGCAGGGCATAAAGGCTTTGGGAGACACACCACTTGCTGCGTGGATGTATACTGGTTGCTACAGACTATAGACCTCATGTGGCTGGAACCCCCTGATAAAGACACTCTTATCGACGCTGTGGGTGCAGTCTTGCTGGACATCCTTGTACTAAGTTGGGGGGGGTGACAACCATCGCCCTTGCTTGCCTGCGATGGGTAAAGTAGACAAAGCACAGTCGAAGCTCAATTTTGAGCAGCGCAAGCCTAGGACAAGAGAGACTACCCCGGAGGGGAGTTGAGGCGCGCAGGAGGAGGTACCTGAGCAGGTGGAGGGGGATATCCGCACCATGCTAATAGCCATGCAGAAAAGCCTGCAGGACAGCTTGACGGCTATTGATACAAAGCTTGACTCACTGTCATATGGAATTGACAGGATGTCAGAACGAGTGGATAAGCAGGCAGAGAGGATGGACATGGCTGGACGCAGGGTTACCGAAGTTGAGGAGGCCCAGCCGGAAATGGATACCACACAAAAGCAGATGGACAGAGTGTTGCAAATCCTGCAGGACAAAGCGGAAGACCTTGAAGCCCGCTCTCGAAGATGTAACATACGAATTACGGGCTGGCCAGAATCCACGCAGGTTGGTAACATGGAGGTATTAGTGGAGAAGATGCTGGTCACCATGCTGGGAATGGATACGTTTTCTGCGATGTTTGTGGTAGAGAGAGCACATCGTTCGCTGGGCCCGAAGCCTGTCCCGGGGACACCACCAAGACCAATTATCGCTAAACTCCTGAACTACAGGGATCACGACGCAGCCTTGAGATTTGCACGGGAAAAGAAGTAATTGCAGTTTGAGGGGTCAGCCATCTTGCTCTACCCGGATTTCATGTTCCGAGTGCAGGAGGCCCGCAGGCAATTTGAACCATTCAAACGACAGCTACGTGACCAGAACATTGACTACGCTATGTTGTACCCGGCACAGTTACGAGTTAACAGGCAGGGTAAATCCAGGATTTTTACAGACCCCAAGGCTCTGCAGAAAGCTCTGAAGGAGTGGTCGAAAGAGAGACACGGAGCCCCAGAGCAGAGTGGCCAGGAGGGCGCAACCGGAGGCAGCCTGGATGAACAGGACTAGAGAGTGATATTACAGACTGGTAGATAAGTGGGAGTCGGGTGGGCCTGGGGTTTTTGATGTGTTCTTATAGCGTATTGTGAGCATTGCTGGGGGTCTAGCAGCTGGGGATTGTATATCGTCAACAGTAGTATGCAGTCACCTTACAGCAAGATACGATTATTTGCATAGAGGGTGAGACCAATAAGGGCAGGGGACGGGCTAAGGAACTTGTGACCTATGAGTGGTCAGTTTATTTTATACCTGATGCACTAGATACGCCGGACGGCCGCCGGTAGTGAGCAGTTAGCCTAATAGTTCTAAGTTACAACACGGTCAGGCAACATCTGCCCATGTGTGTGCTCCACAACCTGGGTTCAAACTTACTTATTTTTGTTAACATATTCATAGATGTGAACTTGTTATGATTTTTGGGGGAATCAAGGGGGAACTTTGCCATGGCAAAGTTGGGGAACGCCTGACGTGGGTGGGGGGCAGGAGGGGATAGAGACTGATGTACTGCAAAGTCTATTTCATAAATGCTGGGTTCCAGCTACACGGAGGTAGTATAGATCACAGCCACATGACACAGTCAGATTCACTTATGGTCGCACCAGCTCTAAGATGACAGCTAACAGCACGCGAGACACGATCACTCACAGTAGGCTCAGACTATTAACATGGAATGTCCGGGGTCTTAATGACCATAGGAAGCTGAGGAAGGTCATGGCTTACTTGTAGCGACACGAGATAGACATAGCTATGCTACAGGAGTCACACTTGCCATTGGAAAGCAGCATGTTCCGCAGTAGGAGTTTACAGGGACATACGCACGCGGCTGGTTTCACTACACATGCGCGGGGAGTAATCACTTGGGTGAATCCCAAATCTAATTTAAAACTGGTACCACTTGAATCTGACCAAGAGGACAGGTATGTTGTCTCACGATGCATGGGGAAGGGCATGGACATGATCCTGGTTAACATCTATGGCCCTAACTACGATAACCCGAAATGTTATGCCTCCCTAATGGAAAAGATGCTGGGATATGAGAATAGAATACAGCTTTGGGGCGGCGATCTTACTTGTGTTCTGAGCCCTCGTCTGGATAGATCGGGCGGCCCGGAACGACGCACGGTGGCGTCGGCTCGCGCAATAGTTGATGCAATGACACAACTGGAGCTAAGCGATGTGTGGTGGTGGCGGCACCCTCAGGGGGAGGATACACACATTACTTGGCGTGCCACGACTTACATACCAGGATAGATTACTGGCTAGCTTCCCTGAGTGTCTATGATAGAATACGCGATTGCGTTGTGCTCCCTCGCACCTTCTCTGACCACTCCCCTATTTTATTAGTAGTAGACACACCACAGAAACATATCCCTCCTTTTACCTGGCGCTTCCCACCGTATTCACTGTTTGACGAGACCTTTAAGTATGAGATAGCGGAAGCAATAGACACTTTCTTTGCCTGCAATGTTGGCTCGGTAGATACTTTTACAACGGTCTGGGAAACATTTAAAGTTTATATCCATGGGATAGCCATGGCAAAACACTCCGGAGTACTTAAGTCGCTTTGTAAGTGGCTGTCGGATCTGGAGAATACTCTCAAAACACTTGAACAAAAAGTATTAGACGGTGCGAGCGACACCTATGCAGCAAGCTTTAAAACGCTTTTAGGAGAATACTATGATACAGCGGACGCTGAATTTAAGCACTTAGGCAAATATGCAATTGCACGCTCGTATGGGGAAGGAGAGCACCCGGGCACAGTCCTGGCCTCCCTCCTAAAGAAGTGCAGGGAGGCGGCGATGGTATCCGAGATCAGGGGCGCGGAGGGGGAGATGATAACGGAAGAGACTGGTATAGCTGCGTGGTTCCGACAGTTCTACTCGTTTTTATATGGCTCACGAGAGACGGGAGGGGAGACAGAAATATTGGACTATCTGGCTCATATCAAGATGCCCTGGCTAACCAATGAGCACCGAGAATACCTAATGCGCCCATTGGAACGGGAGGAAATAATCTCGGCACTAGCGGGAATGAAATCGAGCAGCGCGCCGGGAGTGGATGGCCTTACGGTCACATTCTACAAAGCATTCCAGGATCAGCTGGTCGCTCACCTAGCTACGCTGTTCGAGGAGATGTGTGTTGGTGGAATCATGCTACCTTCAATGAGGGAGGCAGTCATTGTGGCGATACTGAAACCGGACAAGTCCCCAACTGATTGTTCCTCGTATCGCCCCTTGTCGCTCCTCAACGTTGACACCAAGATTTACGCCAAAATCTTGGCGGCTTGCCTTACACCCCTAGTCCCGATTCTAGTGGCGCCAGAGCAAGCGGGCTTTGTTCCTGATAGGAACCTGACCTATAATCTTAGAACGGTATTCGGGGCGATACAACACACCCGCCAAGACGTACCGTCAGTCGCAGTATTTTTAGATATGGAAAAGGCCTTCGATTCGGTCGAGTGGCTCTTTATGAAACTGGTGCTGACAAAGTTGGGACTGGGAAGCATATTCCTACAAATGGTAGGGGTATTATATAATTCCCCAACTGCTAGAATAAAAATTGGCAACTTAGTTACTGACACCATACAAATTACTAGGGGTACTCGCCAAGGGTGCCCATTATCACCGATTTTATATGCGTTGGTGGCGGAGCCATTAGCTTGCGCCCTACGGGAATACCACAAGCATAGAGGGATACGATTCCCTGAATACGAACTGATAGTTTCCGTGTACGCGGACGACACGCTGCTCTATGTGCGGAACCCGGATAGTAACCTGTCCCCCATACTGAGGGAAGTGTTCAAATTTGGTTCGTTATCGGAACTAAGAGTCAACTGGTCTAAATTGATAGTTTTTCCCCTTACTCCTGCTACTGTGCCCTTGAAGCCGGACTATCCACTGCAGTGGACCACGGAGCCGGTCCGGTATTTAGGAATTAAGATACAAACGGACTCGGAGGTGGTCTTCCGTGAGAACTATGGGGTGGCTGTTAGCAGACTAGAGAGCGACATAGAGAACTGGATCCGGCTGCCGTTGTCACTGGTAGGATGGATCTCGCTAATGAAAATAGTAATACTCCCTCGATTTCTGTTTCTGTTCACTAATATTCCTATGGCACTTCCGGGAACATTTTTTCGCATGCTCACATCGCTCCTGATAAAGCTAGTGTGGGCAGGGAAACAGGCTAGGGTTAGGTGGGAGGTCCTCCACTTCCTTACCGTCTGGGAGGACTAGGTGCTCCGGACCTTGATTTATACTACAGAGCAGCACAGGGGGCCCATGCTCATTACTGGATCCATGGCCTTCCTGACACCCCCCATATCCAGATTGAGAGGGTCGCAGCGACGCCACTCTCGCTACCTGCTATGCTGTTTACCCCGTTAGACCGTAGGACAGGGATTCTAGATTCTATAAACGCTACCAGGCATGCGTGGCAGCACTTGTTGAAACTACAAGTGGGGGCGATACTTTACTCGCCGCTTGCCCCCTTGGACTGGTGCCGTTGGCTGCCTTCGTGCACAGACAGAGGAGTGACAAAGGCGCTCGGCTCCTTAGAAGTCATAACGATAGGGTATCTGTTCAAGGATGGGAGAGCCAAGACATGGGAGGAGCTGGAGAAACCGGACCAACAGACAACGTTCTTGCATAAATTCCAATTCCATAGAACGAGACAGGCACTGGTGGGAATCTTGGGCAGTGATTTGGTGGAACCGCCGGAAGTGGTGCCACTCACATATGTGATAAAAGCTACCTCTCCAACTCAAATTGTATCCAAAATTTACAAATTAGCACTGGGGTACCGAGAAAACTTTTACACCAAGGCTAGACTTGCGTGGCAAATGGATCTGGAATTAGAATTAGATGATGAGACCTGGAGGTACTGCTGCGAAAGTACTAAGCGAATTTCGCTAAATGGGAGGCACAGGCTCATTCATTTTAAATTTTTGAATAGAGTATATTATACACCAGAGAGACTATGCAGATATGGACTGCACGGCATGGCGCAATGTGAGCGATGTGGCGATAGCCCAGCAAATTTTCTACACCTGGCTTGGGCATGTCCTGGGGTGGCTAGTTTTTGGGCACGTATATTTCAAGAGATAGGGGCCATGATAGACATGCAGTTAGCGCCAGATCCCTTGCTTGCTTTGCTGGGGTATTCTAAGCCGATGCCAAAGGCAGTGCGTAGATTGGCTGACATGAGTATGCTAATTGCTAAGCGTAGAGTGGTGATATGCTGGTCAAAAGGCCCGACTCCAACTATTGCGGACTGGCTCAGAGACTTGCTGTATTGCAGTATGCAAACTGAAAATTATAGTGAGTTACTCCCACCACGTAGTCGTCCCAAAAATGTTTGGGCGCTGTACAAGACATACCTCACAACCAAAGACAATGATGCCGAAGGCATTGACATTGCCAGGTGTGACAACGAAGATGAGCAGACCCAGCAACCTAGAGAACCCACTCGTTAGGACATCGGGGATTGGAATGCCAAATTGCTGGTGGTCACTGTGATAGTAGGCTTAATGGGCGGGTGGGGAGCCTACATCAAATAAGACTTGACTGTGCTGGAAACAGACTACAAATGCTGTCGCGAAACTGGATTGTCAGTGTGGATAACAGGAAATGTATAGTTAGTATGGATGAGAATTACTGCGACAAGGTGCGCTGGGGATTGTTTACTTTTCTTGCTGTATAAGCTGGTTATTATGCTGAATGATGTCAGATCTCTTTATTATTACTAAATGTTAATAAAGTACTTAATAAAAAAAAAAAGTGTTGCCAATGTGGTTTTTAACATATATGACCACTTTGCATGTGCTTAGATGTTGAGATATGGTTTTTGTGCTTGCACATGGTTATATATACAGTGGGACTTTTGAGTTTGCTTAAAGATGCAGAGAGGTACATATTTTGGGAAAGATGGCTTTGAGGTGTACATATAAGATATTGCATATATGTTTACATGCTGCTCTATGTTCTGTAAAGCTGATGAAAATTGTATGTATATTGCGAGGGTAGTGTTTTTCTGTAAACATGCTTTGTTTATAATTTGAGAAGGATTAATGGTGGAGAATGCCTCAAGAATTCTTGTGATAGCTTCATTTCGAGTGTAACTTTTGTTTGAGATATGCTGAATATATGTTTTACAAGCAGAAGAAGTATTTAATAAATTATGTAGTATCCTTAAACATTTGGAAAAACAATTCTGCCCACCAATCTGGTCAGGTCTTTATAATTACTGCCGGCAGACTATCTGGTCCCACTGCCCTAGTTAAAGTTAAGTTTGCTATAATGCATCAAATTTTGCTTGTCGTAAATACGACACTGCTATCTTCACTTTTATCATTCCAAGCATTGACCCTCCTAGCTGCAGTTTCTTCCCTTACCCCATACATTTCTTCCAGATATGTCTACCAAGCCTCTTCTGGCACCAGCACCACACAATTCATTGTCCCCTGTGTCCTGCCAGAGCCATCTTGGACTAATTTCCAGAACTTATTTGAGTTTTTAGTTTCTATTGCTTCCAGAAGATTAACCCAACATTTCTTGTGGTTTCTTTTTTGGTCTCTAATTAACTTTTTATATTGTTTCTTTAACTTCTGGAGGCTGTTAAAATAGCTTGAGTCATAGCTTAACTTAAGGCTTCTTTCCCCTTTTCTGATCTGTGATTTCAGTTTCCAACATTCATTGTTAAAACAATCCTTTTCTTTAATCTGTGCTCTCTGGTTCTTATTTCTGCCATTTTTCTTCTAATTTACTTCAACTCTCAAACACTGCACAACCTGTCTAATCATTTTTTCATACCACCTTAAATTTTTACTAGGGGTGCTACTTAGCCTTTGACTCTGTTGGAATATAGATAGTTTTTTCATACATTCTTCAGACATTCTCGTAGTGAGGTGTCTCAGGTAATCCATTTGAACAGGGAGCACTTTTTCTCTTGGTGTCTTTTCACCCCCTTCAAATTCGAGTTTTAGGGGGAAATGATCACTTTCCTCAACTTGGGGCACCTCAAAGCCACTCCACCATTGATGATCCTTCCGCAGGTTCACCTACGGAAACCTTGTTATGACTTTTACTTCCTCTAGATAGTCCAGTTTGATCGTCTTCTCGGCGCTCCACCTGGGCTGTTGCTGACCCCCGCGGGGCAGATCCGAGGACCTCACTAAACCATCCAATCAGTAGTTGTGACGGGCGGTGTGTACAAAGGGCTGAGACTTAATCAAAGCGAGCTTATGACCCGCACTTACTGGGAATTCCTCGTTCATGGGAAATAATTGCAATCCCTATCACAAACGGGGTTCAGCAGGTTACCTGCACCTGTCGGCGAAGGGTAGACACACGCTGATCCGTTCAGTGTAGCGCACGTGCAGCCCTGGACTGGAGAGGCCAAAAACATTGGGATTAAGGGTATAGCACAGAAAATTCTTAGTGCTACATTTTTTTTTAAAAATACAATTTTAGCCAATTCTGCATTGGACAGCCACACAAGTGAGGGATCCTTTTACTCGGGAGAACAAGGGGAACACTGGGTGGTAGGACATTTGTGCCGGCATGGTGATCCCACACAAATATGTGTGGAAAAAGTGATTTTGTTCAGCTAAATGTGAGGTTTGCAGGGGATTCTGGGTAGGGAAACGTTGGGGGATCTACGCAAGCCATACCTCCTTGGACTCTCCAGGGTGTTTGGTTTTCAGAAATGTGTGGGCATGGTAGGTTTCCCTATATGGCCGCCGAGCCCGGGGCCAAAAACCCAGGTGCCCCCCCTTGCAAAACCAGGTTGTTTTGTGATAGGTACATTTGATGTCTCCACAATACGTTTTGTGCCCTTGCCTGTCGCGGGTACTTTACCCACCCAAACGAGTGAGGTACCATTTTTATCGGGAGACCTGGGGTAATGCTGGGTGGTAGGAAAGTTGTGTCAGCCCAGTGATCCTACAACTTTCCCACATAGAAATTTGAGAAACATTGATTTTTTTCAGCTAAATTTGAGGTTTGCAGAGCATTCTGGATAGGAAAACGTTGGGGGGTCCACATAAGCCATACCTCCCTGAACTCCCTCGGGTGTTTAGTTTTCAAAGATGTCTGGGTTTGGTAGGTTTCCCTAGATGTCCGCCGAGCGGGGGGCCAAAAACCCAGGTGTGCCCCTTTGCAAAACCAGGCCGTTTTGTGATACGTAATTCTGATGTCTCCACAATATGTTTTGGGCCCTTCCCTGCCGCAGGCACTTAGCCCACCCACAAAAGTGAGGTACCATTTTTATCAGGAGACTTTGGAGAATGCAGGGTGGGTGGAAGTTTGTGGACCCACGCAGATTCCAGAACTTTCCATCACAGAAATGTGGGGAAAATGCGGTTTTATTTTACAAAGTTTGAGGTTTGCAATGGATTCTGGGTAACAGAACCTGGTGTGAGCCACACAAGTCACCCCCTCCTGGATTCCCCTTGGTGTCTAGTTTTCAAAAATATATAGTTTTGCTAAGTTTCCCAAGGTGCCAGCAGAGGTAGGGTTCAAAATTCACAGCTAGGCACTTTGCAAAAAAAAGGTCAGTTTTCACTGTAAAAATGTGGTGTGCCCACGTTGTGTTTTGGGCCATTTCCTGTCACGGGCACTAGGCCTAACCACACAAGTGAGGTACCAATTTAATCAGAAGACTTTTGGGAATGCAGGATGGGTAGAATTTTGTAGATCCGCGCAGATTCCAGAACTTTCTATCACAGAAATGTGAGGAAAATTTGTTTTTTGTGACAAAGTCTGATATTTGCAAGGGATTCTGGGTAACAGAACCTGGTGAGAGCCATACAAGTCACCCCCTCTTGGATTCCCCTGGGTGTCTAGTTTTCAAAAATGTATAGGTTTGCTAGGTTTTCTAAGGTGCCGGCAGAGCTAAGGTTAAAAATCAACAACTAGGCACTTTGAAAAAAAAGGGTCAGTTTTCACTGTAAAAATGTGGTGTGTCCATGTTGCGTTTTGGCCTGTTTCCTGTCGCGGGCACTAGGCCTACCCACACAAGTGACATACCATTTTTATTGGAAGACTTTGGGGAATGCGGGGTGGGGGGAATTTTGTGGATCCACAAAGATTCCAGAACTTTCCATCACAGAAATTTGAGGAAAATGTGTTTTTTGACTAAGTTCGAGGTTTGCAAGGGATTCTGGGTAACATAACCTGGTGAGAGCCATACAAGTCACCCCCTCTTAGATTTCCCTGGGTGTCTAGTTTTCAAAAATATATAGGTTTGCTAGGTTTTCTAAGGTGCCGGCAGAGCTAAGGTTAAAAATCAACAACTAGGCACTTTGAAAAAAAGGGTCCGTTTTCACTGTAAAAATGTGGTGTCCATGTTGCGTTTTGGCCTGTTTCCTGTCGTGGGCACTAGGCCTACCCACACAAGTGATGTACCATTTTTATCGGAAGACTTTGGGAAATGCGTGGTTGGTGGACTTCTGTGGATCCACGCAGATTCCAGAACTTTCCATCACAGAAATTTGAGGAAAATTTGTTTTTTCGACAAAGTTCAAGGTTTGCAAGGTCTTCTGGGTAACAGAACCTGGTGAGAGCCACTCAAGTCACCCCTTCCTGCATTCCGCTCAGTGTCTAGTTTTCAAAAATGTATAGGTTTGCTAGGTTTCCTGTTATGATGTCACTTACCTGTGTGCAGCAAGCTATTCCCTCGTGGAGCTTCTTATCTCTGTCATGCACGTTCTTTCTTCTGTATTCCATAGAATGTGAGGTTGACGGCACTCAATAGTTTTCAGTTGCTGCTGGATTGTCGAGGTGGTCGGATGCCAGGTTGTGCTAGAAGTAAACTTACCTTTAAAGTATCCTGGTTCCTGTCTGATTTGTCCACGGCTCGTCTTAACAATTTTGGCGACGATCTTGTGCCTTCGCGTGTTCCAGTGCATCTCGAGCACAACCTGGTGATCCTTTGGCTCGCCCGTTTTCCTTGCTTCTCTTCCTGCTCTTCACGACGTCGTTGGATGTACTCTGCGGTATCTCCTACAGTTTTGTTTCCTGTTCTTCTGAGTATTTAAAGGTACTGTTTACCTTTGTTTATTTGGCTCTTGAGCTCAGCGCTGCCGTTGGGATCGCGCGCTATTGCTCGAGCCCCCTTCACTTCAACACTAAGTCATTGGAATGCTCTTCTTCTGTGGAACGCACGGTGTACGCTAGTCTTCCAGTACGTGCATCATGTACACCGTGCGCAACGTCTTTACCTCATTTGCGTGCCGCCATCTTGCGAGTTTCCTCAATCTGCTCGCAAAGCGCTTCACGCCGGAGGCTCTAACAGTTATATGGTATTCTTTCAATTCTATTTTAATGCGCACTTCCACCATCTCTGACTCACGTTAATCTGCACCCTTGTTACTTGACTCTCGTGCAGCTCCGTTCACGGTGATTTGCACACCTTGCCCTTTATTTGGGTATCTGGTTTTGTTTTGACTGTTTCCTTGCACTTACCTCAGTATTTATTAATGCGCATTTCTTTTACTTTTCAAGGTTAATGTACATATCTTTTACTGTTATTAATTGATTGTTAAGCAGTCACTTTCTAGGCCTACTGCACATCTTTGATTATTCAGTGCTTTTTCATTGTAACTGCTTTGCTATTTCTCTTACACATTTGCTTGTGTTACTTACTATTTCAGCTATGAATTCCAATGTTGTTACGCCACCTATGTTTCTTCCTCTTCCAGGCTCTCCTGCCATTGTCTGGGAAGATTGGGTAGAAATGTTAGATAATTATATTACTGCTCTAGATGGTCAAAACTTTACCAGTAGCCATGGGTCCCAATGGTCAACCCATGGATGATGTGTACAAAGAAGACTGGAAACAAGGTTTGCTAAAGAAGTCAACTTAGTTATGGCCAGATATAAATTCTACACTAATCCACAAGCTGAGGGTGAATATATTGATGACTTCGTAGCCAGATTACGTGAACATTCTGTGAAATGCCGCTTTGGAACCATGACCGATGAATTGATCCGTGATCAACTTATAGTACAATGTCGTGAAAGAAAGATTCAAGAACGACTTTGGGCTGCCAAAGACCCCTCGTTAAAAGATGCTGTGGACATGGTCAAAGTCAATGAGGAATCCAAGAAATGCATTAAGGAGTTAGAGAGAAGGGACAAAAGTTTATCTCAAATTGGCAATGTCGAGAATGATTGCAAAGAAGAAGATACTGATGTTAATGCAGTCTCAAAGAAATTTACAAAGGGCAGTATCCCTTCTACTTCTTCATCCAGAATTAAGGGCAGAGAGTGTTTGCGGTGTGGGAGTCAGTACCATATGGCTGATTTCAAAAAATGTTTTGCCTTAGACCAAATTTGTAGGAAGTGTGGTCGCAAAGGACATTATGCACGCATGTGCAGACAAGTTGATAGTTCGGATAGAAATAAGTCTAAAGTTAATGTGGTACAACAATGCATGGATCTTAAACAAAATGTGAATAGAGTACTTATAGTACAAGAATCCACTGACTGTGTAGTGGGAGGAGTCAGTCAAGACGTTCGTAGATTAACGAGACCGACTGCTGAATTCAATGTGTGTGGGCAGGATGTTACCCTTATGGTAGACTCAGGCTCCATGTTTACAATTATTCCTGAGTCTTTATTTATTTCATTGTGGAAGGGTGTTGCCTTATCTGACAAGGAAATCAATCCTGTTGGATACCAAGGTCAAACGATTGACATCTTAGGTTATATGTTCGGCTCCATTAGATTTGGTACAAGAAGCATTGAAGGGAAGGTTTACATTGCTAAAGAAGGCCCACCTATCCTTGGATGGAGGCACCAATATGATCTTCATATTGTTATCAATCCAAGGTCCCCCAACGAAATCATGGGGGTTGATGATGAAATCCAGATTGAGCACATTTTACAAGATGCCAATAAAGTTTTTGAAGATAAGTTGGGGTGTGTCAAGGGTTATCTCCACAAAATCATTTTAAAGCCTAACGCCTGCCCAGTCCAACACAAGCTCAGAAAGGTACCTTTATCCATGAGGCAAGGTCTTAAAGATCTCCTGCAAGATCTGTTAAAGTCAGGAGTCATTGAACCAGTTGAGGCATCCTCATGGATTTCTCCAGTCGTTTTGACGCTTAATCAGATGGTCGTTTGAGGTTTTGCATTGATCTCAGGTCACTTAATCGTGACATTGTTACTGACACATTTCCTCTCCCCAATATCAACGAACTGTTGCAATCTGTGGGGGGTGGTAGATATTTTTCTAAGATAGATCTGAGAAGTGCATACCACCAAATCAAGTTACACCCTGAGTCCAAGCCACTCACTGCTTTTATCACGACGGAAGGCACTTTCCAATTCACTCGCATGCTGTTTGGCCTAGCCTCGGCTGCAAGTGTATTCCAACGAATGATGTCCGACATGTTTGAGGGCTTGGATGGGAAGACTGTTGAGGAACACAATGCCATTTTACGACAGGTGTTATGGAAACTAGAACATGCAGGCTTAACTGTCAACAAAGATAAAAAAAAATTAACTGAACAGATTGAGTATTTAGGCTACACCATTTCTAGTGGTGGTATAGCTCCCAAGAGTAATTTGCTAGATGCCATTAAAAATGCTCCGTCGCCCAAGGACAAAGATCAACTCAGGTCCTTTTTGGGCCTTGTTGAATATTATTCTAAATTTGTTAGAGGGTTTGCTGACATTTCTGAGCCTCTGAGGGTCCTGTTACGCAAAGGTAATAAATATGTGTGGGATAGACTACAAGAAGAATCCTTCCTGAATATCAAAAACGAAATTTGCAATGCTGGGATATTGTCTCCTTTCAATTCTGCATGCAAGTCTTTCCTCACCGTTGATGCTAGTCTTACTGGCATTGGTGTTGTACTATCCCAAATTCAGCGTGGGGTAGAAAAAACTATTGCCTTTGCCTCTAGGACTCTCACCCAAGCTGAGAGAAACTACTCTGTAATTGAGCGGGAAGCTCTTGCCGCAGCCTGGGGAGTCGAGTATTTTAGGGTATACTTGTGGGGTTCGAGATTTATTTTGAGGACGGACCACAAACCTTTGATGAAGATTTTGTCTGCTGGGGGAGCTGGAAAAGGCTCTGCACGTCTTGCCAGATTCGCTGCCAGATTGCAAGAATATTTGTACGACATTGAATTTATCCATGGGTGGAAAAATGTGCAAGCAGATTGCTTGTCTCGTATGTCGTTGGATTGGGAGCATGTTGATGAAGATGTTGTGAGGAATCTTGAAGCTGAGGAAGCTGTGGCCCTTGTGAGTGACGTTTGTGAGTCTTCTCTGGGAGCTTTCTCTAAAGCTCAATGGATGAGTGAAATGCAGTTAGATTCTACTTTGAGAGATGTCATAGTTTCGATTAAAAAGGGGGCTTCCCGGGAAACCATGGTGCCTGTTTCTGTTAGACCGTTCTGGAAACTTTTGGATGAATTGTCTGTATCTGGTTCTGATGTAGTTATGAGGGGTGATCGGTTTGTACCTCCTTGTGGTCTGAGATTGCACATATTTAGACTAGCGCACGAAGGTCATTTGGGCCAAGGGATGACCATCAGGAGGATCAAACAGGAATTTTGGTGGCCTGGGATGGACGATCGAATCAGAAGATGGGTGGAAGCCTGTAATTTTTGCAAGGAGAGTGAGAAAAGACTAAAAGTCGGTAGCCAGAGCGTCTTGGGTCAAATCACCGATCCAGGAAAACCATGGTATACCATTTGTTTGGATTTTATAGGTCCGCTCTCTGAACTACCTGTGGACATGCGTTTTGCTACTGTTATTATTAATGTCCACTCAAGATGGCTCTTTGTTAAGTTCATGAGGGATGTCACGACCAAGTCTACCATTGAGGTGCTGGAGAAACTTCTTAGAGGAAGGTGTCCCTCACATGTTGTTGACTGACAATGGCACACAATTAACTTCAGGTGAGATGCGCTGTTTTTTGGAAAAGTGTGGAACAAAACACTCGTGCACCTCTCTATACAATCCCATGGGCAATGGCATGGTGGAGAGGTCAAACAGGTTGGTAAAGGGTACTATCCAACTTGCCTTAGCCAATGGTTTATCTCCCAGACGACTCATTGAGGAGATGATATGGGCCTATCGCACAACAGTTCATAGTGTTACACAAAAGTCTCCTTTCCAGGTTATGAGAGGACGTCTTCCAGGTTCTAGGCTAGTGCCATCTTGGTTTAAGGATTGGGTACACTCTGGAGGTGTGCGTGTCCCTGAGTTTGTGGTCGGCGACTGGGTAAAGCTAAGATCTGGCAGAATGAATGCTGGTTTGAACAAATTTTACCGCTTCGCCGCGATCGGAATTCCGCCCAGGTGCTGGACATTCCGATCGTGGGTGTGGTCGTGACGAGCTCAGCTCATCATGCGCACACGCCAACCGCGCAGCATGATGAGCTGAGCTCGTCATGAGCATCGAAGGGGTTAAGGGGCCTTGCCGTGTGATCAGTGTGGGTAAGTACTTTGTTGTTGTTGAAGGTGGTGAAAGATGGAATTTGCGCAGAGTGGCGTTGTACCAGAGAGGTGGGTTGAGTCTTAGGCAAGCTTGTGATGATGAAGGGTGTTCTGGCGCCATGTTCATGCCAGATTCTTTTTCCAATGATTGTTCTCGTGATCTCAGCACCACACTTGTTCCTGCCTCGCAGGCAGAGGGTGTGAGTCCTAATGCTGGTTCAAAGGTTGAGGTTGGTGCTGGTGTTAGAGTTAGCAGGGCTCACTTGTAACTTCAGGATTATGTTACTGTTTAAACTCTTGTAGTGAGTTATTGTTGTTTATCGTTTCCTTTCTTTTCCTTTGTTTTTTTTGTTTTTTTTGTTTTCTAAGGAGGAGGATGTGTTATGTTGTCACTTATCTGTGTGCAGCAAGCTCTTCCCTAGTGGAGCTTCTTATCCCTGTCATGCATGTTCTTTTTTCTGTATTCCATAGAATGTGAGGTTGACGGCACTCAATAGTTTTCAGTTGCTGCTGGATTGTCGAGGTGGTCGGATGCCAGGTTGTGCTAGAAGTAAACTTACCTTTAAAGTATCCTGGTTCCTGTCTGATTTGTCCACGGCTCGTCTTAACAATTCCCTAGGTGCCGGCAGAGCTAGAGTTCAAAATACTCAGCTAGGCACTTTGAAAAGAGGGTCAGTTTTCACTGTAAAAAAGTGATGTGGCCATGTTGAGTTTTGGCCTGTTTCCTGCTGCGGGCAGTTTGCCTACCTACACAAGTGAGGTACCATTTTTATCGGAAGACTTTGGTAAATGTGGGGTGGGTGGAAGTGTGTGGATTTGCACAAATTCCAGAACTTTCCATCGCAGAAATATGAGGAAAAAGTGTTTTTTGTAACAAAGTTTGAGGTTTGCAAGGGATTATGGGTAACAGAACCTGGTGAGAGCCACACAAGTCACCCCCTCCTTGATTCTCCTGGGTGTCTAGTTTTCAAAAATATGTAGGTTTGCTAGGTTTCCCTAGGTGCCGGCAGAGCTAGGGTTCAAAATCCACAGCTAGGGACTTTGAAAAAATAGGGTCAGTTTTCACTGTAAAAATGTGGTGTGTCCATGTTGCGTTTGGCCTGTTTCCTGTCACTGGCTCTGGGCCTACTAACATAAGTGAGGTACCGTTTTTATCGGAAGACTTTGGGGAATGCTGGATGGGTAGAATATTGTGGATCTGCACAGTCAAGAAGAAGATCCCCTTGGTAGGCACAATCATCAAACTTGCACACACATAACAATAAATAATATCACCAAAACATAAATACAATTTCCAAAAAAATGAATTCTCAATAAATCCTATGTAGGCCAAATCATCATTCAACAATGTATTATAAGTTGATATATTAATAACATATTACAATGCAACGTAAATCATAAAATACACATTAAGAATGGTAAAAAGACTAAAAAACAGTCTAGTGCATCAATTATTAAAAAAACACCTCAATTATACTAACACAGCGGAAGAACAAGTTAGACACAAAACATTTTTTTGTCATTAGAACCTAACTAGTCTAACTAGGATCATTTGTTTCCAGCAGAAACCGTACATCTATTAAAATTTATTGGTCCAACAAATGCCACAGAGATCTAGTGTTCCTTTTTTCTACAGTGCATCGATGCGTTTCGGTAGGTTCTAGAATTCGACAACCACCTTCTTCAGGAAAAAATCGATATCTCCCAGCATTGAATCGTTATCTATATCAAACATCACAAAATTAAAAAATTAAAGAAAAAACATAAGCATTATACATTATCAAACATTATTGGCCCCACTCAAACAGTATTTACATAATGGTGATATTTTTTTTTAAAACGCATACGTCAAGAGCCCATTCATACAAAAGAATGTTAAAGTACCGAGATCTAACTTCGGTACAGTTGTGGAAATACCTTGATTCCCTACAAACAATCGCTTCTGGCAGTTAAAAGCGTTGCATCAAAGATCCAAGGGTTAGGGTGTATGCACATCCCTACACCAAACTCTCCGGGGATCTGCAAATGTAATAACATCCTCTGTGAGGTATATATGTATAACCATTCTGTTCTCATACACATACGACTTATATCTAAAAAGTGAGGTTACCTGCCTTTGCTTTACAATATACCCCTACTGATCAGGAAAGTGATAAATACAGCATCTATGGGAAAAAAATTCCAACAATTCCCAATTAGCAGAAAGACAATCTTGTGACCCTTCCAAATCTATTTTCATTTGATATTAGTATTACATTTACCTAAAACACTTAGGGGCCCATTAGGATGCCGGGCGGTAGCACCACCGCCGTGCTGTCGGATGTAAAAACCACCAGTTACCGTCCGCCCGCCGCGGCCCACACACCCGCCCAATTAGGATGTGAAAAGTCAGCCAAACACCACCCGTAAGCCAGCGACGCCGTCCGCCATCAAAGTGCGCCCGTTCACGTAGCGGCGCGGCCCAATGGACACACATCGTCCGACGAAATCACGTACCGCCCGGCGTACAAATTACGATGCCGCAAACAAACAGCTCCCACGGCAAAGAGACACCGCACGAGAAACCAAGGCGGAAACTCGATCGCTGAGTACGGACACCAAAGAGGCGGACCCCCCGAGCATGAATCCAGCACTGCAGGCCCTCCCCATGCTCTACTTGATGAAGAACCTAGGAGTCAAAGCACCGCGGAGACGCAGGTAGGCAGACACACAACAAGGGCACGCAAACACTGCACACAGTGCAAGGGCGGAAGAACTGTACATGGCCCCCCCGACACCCCTGCGTGTACACAACACATCCACCACTGCACCCACAAATGTCACACCGGGCAAATTGAAACAACTCGTAACAACCGGGCACACACTACCTGGGACCAGGAACTAACGTCCCCGTCACGGCCCCGCAGCGCAGCGGCGAAGACGCAGCCACACATGCGCACAACGCAGAGCCCAACGACAGCGCCATGTATGCGCCGCACACAAACAAGACAGGGCACAACAAACACCACACACCAGCCCCACCCTGAACGCACATGTCACGTGACAGACCTGCCACAGTCATATCCCCAACCGGTAATTCACTGTTGCCAACCTGACGTCACACAACTGAGCCGAACATGTCAGTGATGTCACGCCAAATTAGGACACACCCCTGTGTGCAAAACATGGCGAAGCACACAGCGGCGGAAATATCACCCAGCAGAATATGGACCCCGTCGGCAAAAGGTACGCCAGTAACACACAGAAACACCGATACCACCCTGCACCCAATACCAAGACATGCAATACGTAACATCAAAGATTCCGGGGACCGACAACAGGTGGCTCCAATTATAACACCCACACACAAGGCCCAACGTATAGCGGAAACGCAGCGTGCCGCCCACACACGGGAGAGGAGATAGCACTGAATGGCCTTCCATACCCACACCGAAACCACAGCTCAACCATTCAAGCAGGACAATACAGTCATTATCCCCAAAAAAGCCCAACACAGGCATGCAGAGGGAACCGTCCACTGGGCAGATAGCGCATAACACGAAAGAACATTTCGAACGGAAAAAAGAAATAATAACACTCCCCCATGTGGTTCACATGCAAGTTATCTGGAAGGAGTCAGACACCACTGACCTTGACCATTCATAGAAGCATGTGGGATGAGGGCCCGTGTCCTCCGCACAAGCTACTATAACCCAAGTCCTGCCTCCCTACGACCATTACAGAATTCCCAGCAACGTCGGAGGTTGCACACTGCAGACTGCACAGACAGCCGGAGCACGCCATCACATCGCCCTGCAGCAAAATGGCACTTGCACCACACCTACCCAACTACGCCGGACAGATGAAGGTGTACAAACATAACCTGATACAGATATTGGGATGTGAAAATCTGGCTCTGCTGAACGTAACTTACCGACTAACTTACCGCATCGCATTGTTCAGCTGCGTCATCCCCGTCTTCTACTGTCGGAGGTGTCCATTCCACTGTCCTGTGGATTTATGTCTCTCCAACCCGGCATGTCCAATGGCGGACCTGGTACAACTGTTCAACCCCCTGGACGTCCACGACAGGATCTGTTCAGCCTATGGGGGCATGGCGTATGTGGCTGCAATCGGACCCACACTGCAATGGGACCACTGTGCCTCCACACGACGTATTCTGGATCACAGTTTCATCGAATGTCATCCAACATGTCCCATCAGGCTCCTACAAGGGACAACTTACGACCAACACCTTGACAGCCACCATCCGCTGCATTGGATTGCATCCATGTATACCACCAATGCCATGGAAGCCCTGCTGGAAGGTATCGCATACCTGACAACCTGTCAATTCGTCGGACCCCGACGCAATACCCCCAATTGAACAATGATGTCCTACACCGTACCTATGCTTGGCTCCGCACGGACTTAGCAGTTACCAGTACAACAACTATACCATACAACCTGCAACTAACACCACACCATTAACAACCCTGCCATGAAATCGGATAATATCGGGACATGCACTCAGTTCCTCATCGCATCCAGTAACTCTGCATGAACAGGGGGAGGCAGAGGCATGGGATTTGTGAATGGCAACCACATGGACAACACTGAACGTACAACTATGCCATAATGTGTATCCTGCGCCCATGAACATATGCACCGGTCAGTGGACAGTAATCGTTCGGCTGTAGTATGTGAGAGCTGTCACCTCACCTCCCTCTGAACTTCCGTGCCAGGACTTTTGCATGGACAACAAGTGCATCCCCCTACAACATGACCCCAGTGACTGTGTCATGTCCAGTAGCCACCACATTGCAACAACAAGTGGGACGCCGTTGCATGCACGTAGGCCCATGCCCTGATGACACCCCTCACGCACGTGTGTATGAGTAACTATAGCAGCAAACCTGTAACATGGAACTGAGATGTACTGTGCCCATGATGTCAAGCGGTCTGGTAGGCAAAATGTATACTGTCTGTGTCAAAGTCAGCAGCCCCACAGTAATTAGCAAATGCACATTAGCACAGCAACGGCTAAGCAGTTGTAACTCTGAAGCCCACATCCCACAGTCAACAACTAATCACATGTACCCCTACACCCTATGCTATGTGTAATCACGCTGAGTATATCCTCCACATGCATTTCTCTGCCAGTAGTGTCCACTATACTGCATCACAGAGGACATACGTCCTAATACATGGCTTGAAGTAAATATGTGTCTCTGCTTATTCATTCCACGAGTACGAATGAGAGAGGATGAGAGTGTGTGAAGTACACGGCAGTCGTGAGATGACCATGTAGTCCACTGTCATTGGATGTCAACGCTAATGAGTAGCACAACTGTGGAAGACACACATGTGTCATGTGAAGCGGGAGTTACGCTTGTCTCAGGTGGGTGGGTGTGACGGGTAGGTGCGCACATGCAATGTTGAAACACGCTGTTTTGGGAGGATTCCTGAGCAGTACATCACCGCTCTCCTGGGAATTTGTAAAGACCACCTGTCTGGGGATGAATGTGAACTCGTGTGTGCACAACAGGCGGGCACACGATCAATGCTGCATCAGGTGTAGATGTCAGCCCACCCTCTGTGGACATGCTGGATACTGCTGTGCGTCCGCCAGGCCCTTGCCAAGGCACTCACATCCCCTGTCGACCAGGTGTATCCCCAACATTGTCCACCTGCACAGGCAATCCAGGGCACGGGATGGCAGTGGAGCATGGTGGGTGAGAGGTCATGGCGTGCTCCTCCTGGTCACATCATGCAGGCAACACATCCTCAATATGTAGTATGGCACAAGTCAAATGGAAGTAGTGGGGTGACGCACACATCACGAGCAGGAGTGACGTCACGGAAGGTGGCTCGCACCATCTCACTCATTGCCTATTTTCCCACACACGTTACATGCCATTGCAACAGAGAAGCCAGCGCGTGCACAAGCAGCTCCAAGCTCGCCCCAAAGAGGCCAAAGAGTGAATGTGTGGGTCCATGAGCTCCAGTTGGACGCGGCCTGGGCCGCTAGGGCAGCTACAGCCTCTGTGTGTGTTGCAGGTGGTGTATCCGGACTGCGGAGCCTGTCATGCATTGTCAATGTTGCCCGGGTCTCGACTCGGGGCACCACGCAGGTGTATGGCGTCCCGCCACTTATTATACCGCGAGACAGACCACTTGTTCAACTGGCCCCACACATACACTCCTTGGCCTCTCTGGGGCGAGCTTGGAGCTTCTTGTGCATGCGCTGGCTTCTCAGGTGGAAACGCATATTTTGGTGAGCGAGGGGAGGCCATGAGTACAGGGTAACATATGACTGTCTGACTTCCAGTTAGTTTAAGGAATGACCCTGATGTGGTCATAAAAAGACGTGTCTCGTGTGTATTGCAACTAGTAGATAAGCCGATGAACTTCCCATGTCTTGCATGTAGCCCCGCACCTAGACCCGCACACTCGACACAAATAAATGAGTACCAGCACCACATCCTTCCCATTCGTAGCACTGACTGGGTGTGACAACCATCGGACAGTCTTGTGTAGTCCACCCACGCGTACATGTGGGCCCTCCATGATACATGTCACCTGCGGCAAAGTGATGTCATGGGCAATGACGGAAGTGAGGAGAGCTGTCTGCCCCACGCACAGATGGCGCATCAGCTCAACAGACCCAGCACTGAGGGCAGCAGGGGTCACATGTGCAGGGGCAGCTGTGCCTGGTGTGAAGGCACATGCATATAGACAGCACATCGTGCAATGTGTAGTCTGCCCACATCTACTGTCCATTGTCAGGCGGACCTAGCAAAATATCACAAGACAACACATCTGTGTGGGTGTACCCACTGTGACCAACACTGCGCAACAATCAACGTACTCGCCCTGTGCATGCCCCACCCCGCAACGGAGGTCACATTCAGTGCCACTAACTCACACACATCCCTATCACGAGGCATGGTGTGTCCAATCGACAGGGCTGAGTTTGCGCTTATCCGGAGGGTCCTGAACAGGAGACACATGTAACCCACTAGGCAGTCTGTGATGTCACCTACTGGCATTGTGCAGTCAATGTGCAGGCCAGGCCTGCTGGGACTGAGAAGGGCAGCATGGCCCCAGCCTGACATTCACACGAGCAAAAAGTGCACTGAGACCTGCATTGCCAAATGTCTGTGTCACTGGATGTCTGACATGAAGTTGCCATGTACCACCACTCGGGAGGGACAGACATGTCAAAGCGCCCGAGAGCTCACATACCCCTGCCACCTGCAGTCAGCATGGTGAGCAGTGCATGTTTGAACCCCACAGGCTCTGACTCATAGTGCTGCGGATCAACGACATGTGTGTCCCCCACATGCACTCCCACACACACTGCAGTTGTCTCTCACACACAACTTTCGCAAGGAATAGCCATGTGCAGTGTGCGTGGAGCTCGGAATCCAGGATCTCCAGCTCCTCGCTGGTGAGTGGACCTGGACATATCCTCAGCGTCATCGACGTGAAGGTGGACAGGTGGCAGCAGCAGGTGTTGTTGAGGGATGCCAGGCTGCAATCCCAGGTAGCTGTGGTAATGCCGGTCACACTCCCACACTCATATAGCCCCCTGGGGCAGGTTCAGTGGGTCCAAGCTGCTGCAATTTGTGTACCATGTCTACCAGCTTCAATTGCAGACGATGGCCTGCTCCCAGCTGGCCCGGGACGCTTACCTCCATAGTGGAACATGCAGGGTGCAACCGCGAGGGTCATTGGAGTTGGCCGCAAGGGCCTGGCCCATGGCGGGTACAGTCCGCTGATGCCATGTGCACCACATAGTATAATGTGCGCAATGCATCTGCAGGTGTGGCCATGATTTGTGTGTGTGAGCAGGTCCACAATGGACAGGGCCACAACATGCTGTGTGCATAGGCAGTGACGGCCAGTGCCCAGCCTCCACATGTCTGTTAGCATATCATCATGTACACATTGGCATGGGAGCATAGGATATGCATATGCACACACATGCCATCTTTCACAATGTACATCTGCCACCTGGCACGTGCAACGTTACGTGTCACTTGTGATGTGTATTGGCAATCACACAGCCGTGTTGGCATGGAGCTGTCAATGTGTACACCTGTCAATGTTTCTGGAGGTGTGATCCGTACAGTGCTGTACATAGGGTACAGTAGGGACATCAATGATTGTCTCATATCCCCTCGTGCTACAGGTCCCACTTGTTTTGGCCGCTCAACCTGTGTCCATAGCGTTGTTGGTGTGTGCCATACTCACCCAGCCTCGGAAGCAGTGTCATGCACAGCAGCCAGTTATGTTGCCGTGGTATTGCCGCTTGCCAAATATGCAGTCTGATACCATAAGCATGCCTTACAAGTTATTAAGGCCTAAATCCCCATGTGCATGCTCATAGCAATGGTGTGTGTCACTGCCCATTGCAATTGGCAGGGGACCTGTGCAAGTGTATTGTGGCTGTGCTGTCCCTACTTGTCAGCTGTTCTGTGTTTCTATTGCTTGGTCAGTCATTTGTATTTTGTGTATGTGGAAATGCCCTGTGGCATGTTGCTTTCACATGTGTCCACTTCCATCTTTCCTAGGAGGATACCAAACATACATCGCCCCTACCAATTGCTGTCAGACATGGAGGATGTGGAAGTAATCCGGAAATTCCGTCTGGACCGACCCACCCTGCATCGCCTATGTGCCTTGTTGGAACCCCACCTCCGTCCTCGCAGGGTGTATCCAACTGCATTTACCCCCACGGCTAAGGTGATGTCTGCACTGCATTTCTTCGCCACTGGGTCATTCCAACACACAGTGGGCAGTGGAAGTGGGATGTCCCAGCCCATGTTCAGCATGGTGCTTCGTGATGTACTGTCAGCTATGATGCTGTACAGGAACAGGTACATCAGATTCCCCAGGGCACGTGAATTGACGGCAGTGAAGGGTGATTTCTATGCCCTTGGACGGATCCCCCACGTTGTTGGTGCAATCGATTGCACCCATATTGGCCTTGTGGCACCACAGGCCATGGAGCACATTTATCGGAATAGGAAGCACACCCACTCCCTGAATGTGCAAGTGGTGTGCCTTGCGGACATGGTCATTTCACACGTGTGTGCGAAGTTCCCAGGATCGGCCCATGACTCGCACATCATGCGCAACAGCATCCTACCACGTCTGATGACCAATCTGCAACCGGACCGTGCTTGGATTGTTGGTGAGTATGTGTACTCGTGTAGCGTGGCTGTTGTGCGATGCTGTCTTGGGGACAGTTGGAATTGCAACTAATCTCGGTATTCCTCACACCCAGGGGACTCTGCTTATCCGAATGGGCCTTGGCTGCTCAGCCCATTACGTAATCCTCGGACCCCAGCTGATGACCGCTACAATGAGGCACATGGGAGGACCAGACGTGTGGTGGAGCGGACCTTTGGCCTCCTCAAGTCCAGGTTCAGATGCCTGGACCGCACCGGGGCGCACTGGCGTACTCCCCACAGAAGGTGTGCCAGATAGTAGTGGCTTGCTGCATGCTGCACAATCTGGCTATTCGCAAGCAGATCCCCCTAATAGTGGATGACGGTGATCATCCAGGGCCCCAGCCTGCAGACCAGGGCGGGTCCAGTGACGAGGACAGTGGAGAGGAGGAAGCTGTGAATGTGCGTCAGCAGCTCATCGCCCGCTACTTCACTTGACGGTGAGTGTCCATTTACGACGGCTGAAGTAGCTGTAGTTGTGCAGGTGTATGTGTGCTCTGTCACGGAGGCCTTTTGTTCACTGAGTGCTGTGTGTCAATGGTCCATGTCCAGGTTAGTATGCCACTGACAGTGGCTGTTGCATTGTGCCCTGTTGCTCTGTGAGATGTGTGTCCATTGTTTGTAGTTGGTGACAAGTACTGTGTGATGAGTGTGTGACACACTCATTGAATGTACTCTTGTTCTGTTTTTCACCCCTAGGTCCCTACAGCCTCTCCTGTCCCATCGACATACCACGCAGCAGATGCATTTCTGCTCATGGTGGCGGTTGCACATCGTTGAATAAACACAGGGCACAAACAGCAGATTGGGATCAAGGTGTATTTATTTACAGCTGTGACATGTTATTGTGTGCAAGGTGTTGACAAAAGTGGTGCGTGCAGTGACTATGAGTTAACGGTCATGGCTGCGTGATGCTCAAGGTGTACCCATTTAGTCCTATGTCCACAGTCCAACAGACACATGCCATTCACATGGCAGTGTGGGGTAGGATCGTATTACAAGTCAATGCAGTAGGTGGTCAAGGTGGCTGGCTGACTCACTGGCGTTTGGTGCGGGCGAAGTCCTCTCTGGTCACCTGTTTCCTCTTCGGAAGGCCCCTTCCATGTTTTTAAGGGGGGAGTGTGTTGGTGGGCTGCTGGTGGTGGCTGAGGAGTGCTCACTCGCTGTGGACGCAGGGGAACGCGATGCTGCACGACCCTGCGCCACAGCAGGTGGTGGCGGAGGTGGTGTTGCTGGCCTTGCTTGTGCCCTCGACACCACCACCAGCTGGCCCATGAGGGCCACCATTTGGCCCATATGGGCGTTCATGGCCCTCAACACCCCAAGGACCTCCCGCGTGTTGCTAGCCGACCTGGCCCATTCTCCTTGGGCCTCTTCATAGGCCCCAAGGACTCTGTCGATTTGCGGCTGGCCTTGGCTCCCAGGCACAGATGGCGTTGGCCTGACCCTGCTCCTCCTACCAGTACTGCTGCCACCGACCTGCCCACTAGCCACATTGCTCACCACGGTCCTCGTTCTGGCTCCCAGGGTGGACCCCGATGGCCGGGCCACCCCTTGCGCTGGGGCTGTGGCCAGGGATGACGTGGTGGTTGCGGCGGTGGTGGTGGTTGCGGCGGTGGTGGTGGTTGCGGCGGTGGTGGTGGCCGCAACGACCGTGGCAGCAGGGGTCTGTGACTGGTCAGCAGCCCTGGGCGATGGGTTGTTGGGTAGGAGGGGCCCTGGGGAGCGGTTGTGCCCTGCCACACCAGATGGGCCTGCTGGGTGGTCCACGTCCGAGGAGGTGTCCAGCTCCTCTACATCCGTGAGTCCGGGTCGGGGGCTTGCGGACTGGTTGTGCTGGCTGCTGTCTCCCTCTCCAGCGTCCAGCAGTTCGGCACCTGTGGGGAGAATGAGATAGGTTAATGTGTTGCACCTAGCAAAGTATGTATTGGTTGTCTGACATTCACAGTTCGTGCACTGTCGTGCACAGGTTTCCCAGAGGCGTGTGTGTGGATGTACGATGTGTGTATGCGTGGGCAAGGCGATGGAACTGTGGGATGTGAACATGTGGCATGGGACGGATTAGCAATGCCGATGGGTGTGTGTTGCTATACTCCTACATTTTGTGGTTCGGGTGTATGCGGGCTCCAGACCCATCGACGATGTTGAGGTGAAATATGCTTTTGTGGTTCAAATGGAACGCTTAGAAGCGCAGATGGGACAAGGGGGTACAGCCCCCTCAATGCTTTTGAGGTGAAATATGGTTTTGGGGTTCAAATGGAACGCTTAGTAACGCAGATGGGAAAAGGGGGTACAGCCCCCTCAACGCTTTTGAGGTGAAATGTGGTTTTGGGGTTCAAATGGAACGCTTAGTAACGCAGATGGGAAAAGGGGGTACGGCCCCCTCAACGCTTTTGAGGTGAAATATGGTTTTGGGGTACATACTGTGACATATGGGTGCAGAACGGGACATGTGTTTTGGCTACATGACAGTGCAGAGACAAAGGTGTGTGTATGTCTGACATCCCCAGCATATCTGCTCACTGTTATCATTTATGGACATTACACTGCAAGCATTGTAGTGAGTGAGTGATGGTTGTGTGCCACACAACATATTGCAGATGAGCCAATTCCTTGGTGTGCGTGCTACCCTCGGCCATGTGCAGCAATGCAGTGCTCTTGGGGTGTTGACTATATTATGTATGTTGTTGATTACAGTGTGACGTGCGCTTCAGTCACTGCAGGCACATTATTTGTCATGGGCAGGTATCTTTGCATAACTACTGTATGAGGGCCAGCTGTTCGGATGACATACCTTTCATGACACAGGGGCTGACAGATGAGAATGATGATATGTTGAATGTGCATTGTGTGCCTGTGTGTTTCATGGGTCCAGTGGTGTGTATGTGCATTATTGTGGTCCCACGCTGTTACTTCTAGGCAGGTTGGACTTACATGGGCGTTGTTGTACGTTGTGTGGGTAACAGGCAGTAAGGACTACATGGTCAAGACTTCGATGGTGTTGCTGATGTGTGTGATGAGTGGCACGGAGCCCGCCGTGTGGGTCTGTGCTCCAGTGGGACTTGTGCATGCAGACGTGGCTCCTTAGGTGTTGCTGTGTTTGTGATGGGTCATGTGGGGTATGACTCTGTAATACATGTCCGTGTGCACATTGGTGACATGATTGTGACAGGGAGCAGTGCTGCGTGTTCCCCTGCTACGTGACATGTCCCATGTGTTAGTCGTAGTACAGTCCTCATGCCTACAGACACCCCGCCCTGTACAGTTTTCCACCTACAGGTTGTTTTTGAGTGCGCAATGCTATGGATGCCACATGGTTATGGGAGGGGGGGTGCTCCATGTTGCTGGTCTGTGGGAGTGGGGGCGGTGTTGTGAGTTGTGGTGCTGGCTTACCACCCACAGAAACCCCTCCATGTAGGGTGAGATGTCTACCTCGGCTGGAGGTGTGCACTGCAGTGGCTGACACATGGGTGTGGGGTGTGCTCCACCTTGCTGCGCTGTCGGACTGGGGCCTGGTGTGTGTTGTACTTCAGCTGTCCCCCCTCCCACCCACTGACTTTGTGTTCTGGCTACTTACCTGTTACTTGTCGGTTACTGCAGCTATGGCTGACACATGAGTGTGGGTGTGGTGAGTGCTCCTTCTGGCACTTTTGGAGCACAAGGGGACCTGGTGGGAGTTGCGGTGCTGGCTGACTGTACACATGCTTCCATGGTTTTGTTAGTTGGTCGGTTTGGGCTGAGTGTGTGGTAGTGTCTGTTGCATGTGTGTGTGATGTCTTGTGTATTGTGTACTGGACATGGGGGTGTTTGTCCCTCGGAGCTATGGCATAGTGGTAGTGCATGTGAGTACATAGCGGTGTGCTGGTATACATTTGTTTGTACTTACCAGCCTCCACTCCCCCTGGTATTCCGGTGAGACTCTCCGGATGTATGATGCCTCGCACCTTCTCCTCCCACGCCTTGAAGGTCTTGAAAAGCACGGGATTACCTCCGCCAGTCCTGTCAGCCAGCTGCCGATTCTTGGCCTCCTTCTTCTTGACCTCCCTTTTCATATCGTGCCACCTCTTGGTGATTTCGCCTCGGTTCCATGGCACGTTCCCTACTGCATTGACCTGGTCTACGATCCTGCTCCACATCTGATTTCTGGTGGCTACTGTTGTCTGTTGGACCTGGTTGCCAAAGATTTGGGGTGCACCTTGATGATCTCGTCGGGCGGTGTATTTATGTAATTACTGCGCTCATGTCGGAGCGATCCTAATTTCACGGGCGGTGTCTAGATCGTCAGGGCGGGCGGTTTTTGGTTGTCGTGCGTATTTGCGTCCGTGGCGGACGGGTGGACTTAGAATCGGACATGATCGGGCGGTATTTTTGGGTTTTTTTCCGCTGCGGGCGGTGTTCGCTTCGCGGCATCGTAATTGCTCGGTCGGTATTCAGACGGTGTAGGCGGGCGGATTTTTACCGCTATGGTGGATGGCGGATTTTTTACCGCCCGGTATCGTAATGGACACCTTAGAGTTGAAAGTTGAAATCGGCCATCAGGACTAAGGGCCATATGTATCAAAGTTAGGTTTTGCGATTCTCAAATAGCGAATTTTAGAGAATCGCTATTTGAGAATCGCAAAACGAGATGTATGTAGGATTAGCAAATAAAATTGCGAATCCTACATATTCCTCAATTGCGAATCGCAAAGTGCGATTTGCAATTAAGGAAACCCTCCCCATTCATTCCTATGGGCCTAGAGGCCCATAGGAATGAATGGGAAGACATTCTCAATTTGCGATTAGCAATTAGAGAATCGCAAATTGAGAATGCAATTTCAAGGTTGCAAGGGTGTCAAAAGGACACCCTGTTGCACCCCTGAAATAAGCATGGGTGCACGTGTGGCGCACATACATGCCCTAAGGGCATGTATGTCCGCCACATTGCACTTTGAAAAATGCAAAAAAGTGCATTTTTCAAAGAAATCGCAAATTACCACCAACTTGAAGTTGGTGGTAATTTGCGATTCCTTAAGGCCAAATTGCACTTTTTTGGTGCTTCTTACATTGCATTTAAGGAATCGCAATTTGCGATTCCTTAAATGCAATCGCAAAATAGGGAATCGCAAATTTTGCGATTCCTTATTTTGCGAGGCAGTTTTTCATTAATAAATACCACTAAGCCCAATTGCGATCGCAAACGCTGAAATTCTGCGAATTTCGGCATTTGCGATCGCAATTTGGAATGATACATATGGCCCTAAAAAACCTAACGCTCCGTTGGTTGCACATTTTGAGGAATTAGGGCATGATGAACAGGATATACAATGGTACATGTTAGAAAAAGTGTTTATAGGGAGAAGAGGTGGTAATATTATCCTAAAGCGCAAAGCAAGAGAACAGTGGTATATATCAAAATTAAATACAGTACGTAATGGCTTAAACTCAAAGGAGGAATGGGATTGGTTAATAGGAACTTATTAAAGACATCTGCATGGGGTCTGTACCCTAGAGATATGAGTTTCTTTGTGTCTCTTGTATTTGCATACTCAACTTCTGTGATTAGAAAGGATGAGCTATCCCGTTTTAGGGAGGTATTTTGGCCTGCACTTTTAACCAAACTCAATCTGTATTTTTAAATATATCTAACTTTATGAACCAAGATTAGAGCAATAAGGGACTATAGTGTTACACCAATTAGTGGTGGAAAGAATTGAATTTAGTAAGGGTAATGACTATTATCACCATTTATATACTTTGGGTTTTTGATTTCTGTTCGGATCCCCTATTGAATATTTTTTACTGCTTAGTAGGAGGAAGTTTTTTTTCCGTATTTCCTATTGAATATATTTTATCATTGAGTAAGAGTTTAGTTTGGGAAGTTCAGGAATATTAGGAGCCTCGTTGAGGATATGAATAGTTACGCTGTTCGTTTTCCGTAGGGCTTACCCCTTCAATATGGCCCCCGCATGTTACATTCAGTCACGTGAGTTCAGGTTTAGCGGATATAACCGCACTTCCATTTAGATCTGATGTTTGATACCCACGGAGGCGTATACCCCGTTGCAACACTAAAAAAGAAGAGGTAAGGAGTTCCTTTGAGGAAAGTGGGGGTTTGTTTTACTTATGGAGGTGAACCTGGAGTCCTGTTTTGCCCCCTTCTTCACTTAAAGTATAAGATGGGCACTTTGTTATAACCGATTGCCCAGTACCCATATGGGATTATCTAGAGTAGAGAGCAGTATCTTTTCATATGATGTCAAATACTGAAGATGGGAATTTTATGTGATCCAGCTGTATAACAACAAAAGAGGGTTCTGCCGATATGGCGGATACGAAAATATGGGTTTGAACTAATGTGGACAGTTTGACATTTGCCGAAATACTGTTCCTTTTTATGCATAAAATCTGTTGGTCCTCTATGGAGCTATGTTTGGTGACTATATTGCTCGGAGGTTTTTGACAATTTATGGGCGAAGTGTTAAGGAATGTCGGCCTTTTTTGTTTTTTGGAATTTGGTAGAGCCAAAAGGGAAATAATAGATGTTTCTTTTTAGTGGTCCAGGCTACATCAAGATAGCATCTGATGCCTGTAGAGTTAAAGGCTAGCCGAAATTAGCAGTTATGAATTACTGTGACACGTAGGTGATTTTGTAGTTTCTAGTCATTTACTCCTGGAGGTGATTTATTCTTCTGCCTATTTATATATCTGTTTTTAGATAAAAGCGGATAAGCAGATCAATAGATGAGATCGTTTTTTTTAAAAAGAAAGAAGAGAGTTTGTTGAACACGAGTCTTCTTCATGGGCAACCCCCTGTTGGAGTGCCAATTTCAACTCCAAGTGTTTTAGGTAAATGTAATACTACTATCAAATGGAAATAGATATGGAAGGGTCACAAGACTGTCTTTCTGCTAATTGGAAAATCTTAGAAAAGTACTTGTAAGCTTGCACTCCTTCCCTTCAATTTATTTCATTACTATTCCAAAAATATTGTCTTATTAGTGCGTGCGATCAGTTGCTGTGAAACGCCCCACATCACAGATCATACCAAAGGTAATTACAAAGGGCACAGTACTCGCGCACCCACTGTCGCACTGCGGTATGGGAAAACATCCCTCACAGTAAAACACTTGTTCCTTCGTTATCCATGTTAACCTCTTTATCCACTCAATTCCACCATTTCTTATTTCCTTGCTTCTTCCAAATTTATGTAATCACTACGGAGACAGCAAGATTTTCCTTCATTTTTTATTACTCTTTTCTTATGCCTCCTGCATACCCATCCAGGTTTTTTACAGTGACACGTAAAGGTCAATCTTGCATCCAGAGTAGGCTCTTTAACTTATACCCAATGCATTTCGAGCCCAAAGGCTCTTCGTCAGGGGTCTCTGTAACAGATATAAAAAAACAGCTAAGCTGACTGCTCAATATTACCCATCAACCTAACAAACAATACTATGACACCCACATTAACCCATGATACCCACCCTGCATAACTCAAAAAAACTCATACGTGCAAACTAAAACACAACCAAACCCACCCTCGATTTCTCCCCCCCAATCCAACTCTTTCATGGCATGCTACTCAAACTGCTGCAAGAGAATTCTTGTGATGTCCCCAATCCTCACTGTTCATTCTCCCAAAAACTCAATTAAATTCACCCCACTCACCCCTCAAATCCACCTCTCCCTTATCCCCTACAGTCTAAACTTCACCAATTACCTTCAAAAAAGCCGCAACCGTCTGCTTAACCTACTCGTACTCTTCTCTCCATTTTTCATATAACTGTTAGCTGTTCTGACGCCGATCGGTCCGTGATTTAAACTGTGCCCACCCACTTGCTCCCAACCAATCTCAATGACCCACTGTTTAGCTCCAGCCCCGTGACCTATTCCCCCCATGCCAATACTCCACCCGTGAAAAAATGCGCCAAGAAACTAAAAAACTCAAAATCCCACAATGCACTCCCCATCCCAAAAATAATACCGTAAACAGACTAATGAGCTAGTACTCCTCCCTCCAAAACGCCTGTGTTCATTCATAGCTAAACACCGAGTGAAACATAACAATAACAGTGCTGCATATGTAAAAATCCATGCTTCAATATAACATATCTACTGTGACTCAAAATTGCGCAATGAAAGAAACTAATAAAGCAGTCAAGAATCATCTGTCCCATAAATCAACTGTTGTGTTTCACTTTTACTCTGTTCGATCGTAACTCCGTAAAAAACAACTCCAAATGTTCACTTGTCTCCGAAGTGATAAAATATTCTTGATTCTTTTAATCTTGAAATCTTCAGTTTCATCCTTGGGGTGCAAAAATTATTGGGGCGCTGGTTGCTGAAGCAGAAAAGTACTTGTAAGCTTGCACTCCTTCCCTTCAATTTATTTCATTACTATTCCAAAAATATTGTCTTATTAGTGCGTGCGATCAGTTGCTGTGAAACGCCCCACATCACAGATCATACCAAAGGTTATTACAAAGGGCACAGTACTCGCGCACCCACTGTCACACTGCGGTATGGGAAAACATCCCTCACAGTAAAACACTTGTTCCTTCGTTATCCATGTTAACCTCTTTATCCACTCAATTCCACCATTTCTTATTCCTTGCTTCTTCCAAATTTATGTAATCACTACGGAGACAGCAAGATTTTCCTTCATTTTTTATTACTCTTTTCTTATGCCTCCTGCATACCCATCCAGGTTTTTTACAGTGACACGTAAAGGTCAATCTTGCATCCAGAGTAGGCTCTTTAACTTATACCCAATGCATTTCGAGCCCAGAGGCTCTTCGTCAGGGGTCTCTGTAACAGATATAAAAAAACAGCTCAGCTGACTGCTCAATATTACCCATCAACCTAACAAACAATACTATGACATCCACATTAACCCATGATACCCACCCTGCATAACTCAAAAAAACTCATACGTGCAAACTAAAAGACACAACCAAACCCACCCTCGATTTCTCCCCCCCAATCCAACTCTTTCATGGCATGCTACTCAAACTGCTGCTTTGGTAGGCACAATCATCAAACTTGCACACAAATAACAATAAATAATATCACCAAAACATAAATACAAGTTCCAAAAAAATGAATTCTCAATAAATCCTATGTAGGCCAAATCATCATTCAACAATGTATTATACGTTGATATATTAAAAACATATTACAATGCAACGTAAATCATAAAATACACATTAAGAATGGTAAAAAGACTAAAAAACAGTCTAGTGCATCAATTATTAAAAAAACATCTCAATTATACTAACACAGCGGGAGAACAAGTTAGACACCAAAACAAATGTCATTAGAACCTCACTAGTCTAACTAGGATCATTTGTTTCCAACAGAAACCGTACATCTACTAAAATGTATTGGTCCAACAAATGTCACAGAGATCTAGTGTTCGCTTTTTCTACTGTGCATCGACGCGTTTCGGTGGGTTCTAGAATTCGACAACCACCTTCTTCAGGAAAAAATCGATATCTCCCAGCATTGAATCGTTATCTATATCAAACATCACAAAATAAAAAAGAAAAGTAAAAACATAAGCATTATACATTATCAAACATTATTGGCCCCACTCAAACAGTATTTACATAATGGTGATATTTTTTTTTAAAACGCATATGTCAAGAGCCCATTCATACAAAAGAATGTTAAAGTACTGAGATCTAACTTCGGTACAGTTGTGGAAATACCTTGATTCCCTACAAAGAATCGCTTCTGGCAGTTAAAAGCGTTGCATCAAAGATCCAAGGGTGAGCGTGTATGCACATCCCTACACCAAACTCTCCGGGGAACTGCAAATGTGTATAACCATTCTGGTCTCATACACATACGACTTATACCTAAAAAAGAGAGGTTACCTTCCTTTGCTTTACAATATACCCCTACTGATCATGAAAGTGATAAATACAGCATCTATGGAAAAAAATGCCAACATTTTCCAATTAGCAGAAAGACAGTCTTGTGACCTTTCTATATCTATTTTCATTTGATATTAGTATTACATTTACCTAAAACACTAAGGGCCCGATTCCGATGTCGCTAAAAATGCCTTCCCAATGCTATTCATAGGCTTACCTCACGACAGACTCGTATCGGGAACTTCCATCTACAAACGAGCAAGTACGATGCGTATTACATGCAAATTTCCAACCGATTCGTCCGCTCCGATTCGTGCTCTATTTCACGACCGAACAGGCTCAGGAAACACGGAAATCGAGTCGTACGGAGGCTTTTCCCAACCAGTTTCCGGACACGCAAGTACGATGCGTCTTCACTACGCGTCGTACAGGGCGCCGCTTCCAGCACGTCACAGCATTCGGACGAGGCGAATTGATGCTCCGATTCGCGCCAGAACACGATCAACGGCGACGAGACGGAGCAGACATGTATCCAATCGCGCATGTCTTCCCTATACTGTATGCCTACCGTTACCGACACGCACGACGCAGAAGGTAAGTCAGACACCTACCACACACCAAAATGACACGAAAGGAAACACCACCATAGGGGGGCGGATGCCTATCACTCCCAGCATTGTCCACCCCATAGGGGTGTGGATGCCTATCCCAGCATAGTCCACCCCATAGGGGGGTGGATGCCTATCCCAGCATTGTCCACCCCATAGGGGGGTGGATGCCTTTCACACCCAGCAGAGTCCCCCCCATAGGGGGGTGGATGCCTATCCCAGCATTGTCCACCCCATAGGGGGGTGGATGCCTATCACTCCCAGCAGAGTCCACCCCATAGGGGGGTGGATGCACATCCCAGCAGAGTCCACCCCATGTGGGGGTGGATGCCTATCACTCCCAGCAGAGTCCACCCCATAGGGGGGTGGATGCCTATCCCAGCATTGTCCACCCCATAGGGGGGTGGATGCCTATCCCAGCATTGTCCACCCCATAGGGGGGTGGATGCCTATCACTACCAGCAGAGTCCACCCCATAGGAGTCTGGATGCCCATCACTATTACCATCCCCACTCATAGGGGTAGAATGTCCATCACCACCAGTACCCCCTACTCATAGGGGGCTGTGTGCCCATCACCACCAGTACCCCCACCCATAGGAGGCTGGATGCCCATCACTATTACCATCCCCCCTCATAGGGGGTAGAATGCCCATCACCACAAGTACCCTCTACTCATAGGGGGCTGTATGCCCATCACCACCAGTACGCCCACCCATAGGAGGCTGGATGCCCATCACTATTACCATCCCCACTCATAGGGGGCTGGTTGCCTAGCACTACCAGGATTCACACACATAGGATGAGTAAGCAAACCCCCCTACCATCTTTGCAAGATTTAATGTATGTGTTTGTAAAATGCTCACAACACAGATCCTGACAGTGAACATACAATGTGACTCCCAACACATGTGTGCCCAAAAGGTGATAGTATGGATCAAAAATCCAGCATCTCTGGAGCAATGTGGTAATGTGGTCTAAACCCCCATCACCACAGTGACCAAAAGGTGTCAGTGGTGTTCAAAAATCCAGCATCTCTGGAGCAATGTGTTTATGTGGTCTAAACCCCCCATCACCACAGTGACCAAAAGGTGTTAGTGGGGTTCAAAAATCCGGCATCTCAGGACCAATGTGGTAATGGGGTCTAAACCCCCCATCACTACAGTGACCAAAAGGTGATAGTGGGGTTAAAAATTCCAGCATCTTAGGACCAATGTGGTAATGTGTCCCAAATCCCCCATTACTACAGTGACCATAAGGTGAGTGTGGACATGAAAATAGCAGCATCTCCAAACCAAAATGCATGATTCCTGGTCCCCACACCACAAGCAATGTTGTGGCAATGTAGTGGTTGTGTCACATACAAACATAGATTTGGTGAGACAAAGATTGCTGTGTATCACAAGAACACCCTCTGCCATGTGCAGACAAGCTATGGCCATGATCCCTGACAATTACTCCAGTGTACAATTAGACAATGCGACAAGTGAGCACCATGATGCATACATACAAATCTATACAAACAGACACACAAACTAAGGAATCCTGTGGAGACTGTAGATGTCAGGTGACCAAGTCCCATACCATGGCAGCAATGGAACACACCAAACATGATGAATGTGCAGACTGATGAGCCAGGAGATGCAGGGACACTAGGGAAAAACCTCCAAACAACATACGCCAATGGACCGCAAAAGCCATACCAATGCAGTGGAACAGATGCACAAACACAGACAGGCAGCCCCACACTGCATATCATACACAACATGTGTGTGTGTCTCAGTGTCCCCAGGCAAGTACACAACACATGACAGTGGGCAGAACTCCAATGACACAGATGTGTACACAGTGCCATACAAAAGTAACTCATGAACTGGGCATCCCTTGGTGGGCAAGCAGGCATTGTCAGGTGAGTGGGATCCCAAATCATTCATGTGACACAAGCTGGGCGGCACAGCAAACAACACAGCAAGAGACAGCCCAACACAGCACTACCCTCAGGGACCCTACATTGGGGTGACAGTAGCCTGTACAATCCCACTGTGATGACAAAGGTAGATGTTGCCCATACTGTGGAGTACAGTCACCTGCCCGCACTGGGGCATGCGTCCTGACCAACAAACTTCCATCACACCTACACAAACAAATCACTGGCCAGGGCCTGTCATCAATGAACACAAAGTAGGTAGGGGCCTAGCCATGAGACAACTCACATTTGGCCACCCTCAACACAACACACCTTGATCTGCAACAATGTGCATCAGCTAAGCACACATGGACTGGTGAAATTGCTCATGCACCCATGACAATCCCAGGGGTGGTGGGGAGATCTAAGGTTCCCAAAAATACACACACATGGCCAGTCAACAACTCTTGTCAATGTCCGCCACACTGCACAGTATGCAGTACCTGGGCATGACGTGAAATCTACCAGAATCATTGGGATCACTGCCACACTCCCACAACAATGATGAACCAAAGCAGAGCCACAAAGAACACATGTCGACACCTTCCAACATTGCAACTATGACCGTGATGAGTGGGAGTAGTCACACACACATACAAGTGACCCACTCACTGACAGATACCACATAGGGAAAACGACATCATGTTGGCAACACAGAAGTGCCAAGGGGAATCCTGAATGTGTCCCACGTGCGTCTGACAACATCACCGGGCTTTACAAATAAAACACCTAGGGATGACACCCTAATGACCAGTAGTGTACCATGCACATACATCCCAGGAAACCCAGGACAAAGATGTTGGATGAACACAGGACAACTCAGCAAGCGCCACGAACAGGAACATCTGTAGGGAACACAGGCTGTGTAGAAAAAGTGAATGGAACACACACAGACATGCTCACACTACACACACAATGGGCTCAGGCAATGTCACAGTATGACACACTGCCATGAGGGGACTCCACCCCTGGGGAAGGTTAGCTGTGCCAAACGTTGTCTGTGCAGGGCTCTGTCATGTCAGCACAACACTTGCTCAGTGAGCCAACAATTACAACACAATGAAAGCTCTGGTCACATCAGCCTGTGTACGGGAGTGTCCCTTCAGTCATCTGCACATACGCAATACACATGTAGAGCTAGTTGCACTGATGCCACAGATGACTTGTGTACCATTGATGCACAAACCTGCCTGTCCAGTGGAGAGATGGACCCAGTCAGGGAATCTTACAATGTGCCAAAAAGTAAGCCCAACATATGTGCAACAGTGCATGGCAAAGATGTGAAGTAGTAAACAGAAGGAGTAATACCTGGTCCACAAATTCTGCAAACATAACACCCTGAAATAGCAGCAAATTATGTCATGAATACATACCAGGAAAGTACACATATCCCATGGACCACATGGAGTCCATCACATCAACAAATCAGTCTCTTATACCTTTAAAACACCATTACAACTGCAAGTTCATGATACACATCATCAACATCATGTACATTAGATGCAACACCACTGGATAACAACAATTTGCTTTATTCAGCAATGATATCCATGTAACTGTGAACTCAACAATGTCAAAAGGCCAATGGCCAGTCCTTCCAGGAGTCCCAACAGGGTGACATGTGGAAACTTGACACACATTGCTTGCCTGCACTGCTACGGCCAAGGGACATCTCCCCTTGGAGGGGCATACATAGGGGCAGGCCAGGCACCGCAGGGACAGGATCAGGGGAAAGCAGAATGGGGCAGGGGTGTGGTGGTGGGTGCAGGAGTGTTGCTGGCAACTGCAGTGGAGGTGTCTGACACAGTGGGCACCGTCACCACTGCAGGGCTCAAGTCAGATGGGGTGGTTGCCGGCACCACTGCAGTGGTCAGGTCAGATGGTGTGGACGGGGTCTCCACTGTAGTGCCCAAGTCAGACAGGGTGGATGTGCTCTCTACTGCAGTGCCAATCTCCAAAGGAGTGTAATGGGGTTCAGATGAGGTGGGTAGGACAGAGGGGGGGGACACAGTCTCCACACCAGTGGCAGGAACAGGCTGAGCGTGTGAGGTGGGGGTAGAAGTGCATGTGGTAGGGGGGAGGGCCTAAGCATTTTGGGGATGCGTTATCGGTGTGTGGGGGAACCTGGGGCAGGGTGTGGCGGGGGGACCTGTGGAGTGGTGGCCTGGGGGCTGGAGGATGGAGACTGTGTGGTGGAAGTGCGGGATTGTGGTGGGGTCTTACCCTTTCTGGTCTGGGGATTTGCGGATGGAGGCCTCAGTGTTCCTGCACCTGGGGGAGGGTGTCCATGTGGCAGGGGAACTCCCCTCTGTGTGTGGTGACTTCCTCTTCCCCTTGTAAGTTGGATCAGATGGATCGGTGGGGAAGAGGCCAAGGTCACAGAGGAAGAGCTGCTGGGAAGGGGGGGTTGCAGGTGAGGCAAGGGAAGGGGTTTTGGAGGGAGAGGCATCTGAGGACTGCGGAGTGCTTGTGGATGGCTGTTTGTGTGTCTGTAACCCATCCCCTGTGTGTGTGCCATCATTCCCCGGAGTGTGCGTGCTTGTGCGTCTGGATTTTGTCTTGCGTGGCTGTGTGCTGCTTGTGTCTGTTGTGGTGCGTGCCTGTGCCGGTGTGTGTATGCCTTGGACAGGTAGGGTAGTGGGGATTGTGGATGGGGCAGAGGTAGGAGGGGTGAGGGACTGTTGGAGGAGGGACACTGTTGCCGTCTGTGAGGAGGCCATGGACTGAATAGTCCGCTGTAGGGCAGACATGTTTGATGAAATGCCCTCCATGAAGGACACCAGTTGTGTCAACAGACTGGTGTGAGAATGGAGGACACTCAGCATCGCTGTCTGCCCTACATGGATCTGCTTAAGTAAGTCCACAGCCTCCACACTCAGGGCAGCAGGGGAGACAGAGGCAGGGGGGTGCGGTGCCTGGCACGAAGGAGACATGCTCCCTTACACGGGAGCCTCCACGGACATCTGGGATGGGAGCAGATGGGAGGGTGGAGATGGTGGTGGTGACGGGGACAGACTCACTAGGTGTTGTCTGGGGTCTGCTGACACCCGCCTCCACAAGGGAGTCATCACTCGAGCTACTGTGTTCCTCAGCCGAGGTGGTTGTAGCTGAGGTCTCCTCAGTGTGGCTCCCCTCACCCTCCGTGCCACTGGGTCTCTCCGACTCCTCTGCAGCGGACCCAGTCTGGCTCTGCGGCTCCTCTTGGTCCATGGAGCTGTGTCCTCCAGTAGCCGTAGATGTATCTGCAAACAAACAGGATAAACAGATCCACATCAGCCACCTGTATTGACCTGACACATCACAGTCAGTACAGCACATTACAGAGCACGCCTTGGCATCATTTGCAAAATATTGCAAAAAGAGCTGACACATATTTGAACAAGACACTTGTCAGTCTGCCAGTCAACCATGCCCCTCATATCCTTCCCATCCATGGACCCATCTGTCTGGTGCAGGTAGTATGCCACTACTCATATGTGCACACATGCACCACATGGACAGTTGTCTGAACTGCAGGATTTGGGATTGAAATGTGTCAGTACACACATATCCCATCTCCTGCCACTGACTCAGTACGTGTCAGGATAAGGGATGGCCAAAGTCATTGTCAGCAATATGGATATGCTCCCTTCACCAGACACCATGATGTGCTCATGTATTGATGGTCAATGCCACAGTTGAGTGCATGCAGGACAACTGACATTAATGCAGGATACACATTTGCAAGTGGTATACCATGCTACAGGCCAGTCTGCCTAATCAGTCATTACTGGCTTCAGTCACAGGGGCAGTGCATCCAAAAACAAACAGTCTGCACTGTGTCACAATCATGTTTTTGTGGGGAATGTAAGCTCTGCAGCTGTCAAGTGCACATGTCCACCCACTGCTACCCACATCTTAAGGCATCTGATGATCCCACATAATACAAATGCTACAGTTGAGTGACTGCAAGCACAAATCTGTAAACATGATCACATCACAGTCTGATGAGAACGAATTAAAGCTGCCTGCACTTTAATGTAGAATACACCATTAGGCACAGTCAAGTGATTACACACCTATGTTTCACCCCATTGTGCTGATCCAAAAGCCACATCTCAGCTGGCTGCCCACCCCAAACTGTTTAACACCCCAGGAGTCTAAAAAGCTAGGCCACTCCACAATGACACAGAGGCAGACACCTGATTGCACATTTCACAATGCACAAAATGTAGGCTGGCACACAGGAGTAGGAGAACAGAGTGTACTTTCATGTCCGGAGTAGGCATACCTGTCCTGGTCCATGTGCAACATGGGATAACCCTGAACACTAGGCATGTGTCTATGCATGTGTGACACACATGATGCACATTCTTCTGAGGCCTCAACATTGTCTCACCTGCTGCATGGGTGTGTGGTAAATACCCCAGACACATATGGTGAGCCAGAGCAGCAATTAGTACACATATTAATGGCCCACACAGAGTACATGTCAGCTTTCTGGCAATGTGCAGACACAAGTCAATCAATTGCCTCACTCATGAAGCCAAAAACAATGCACCGGTAGCAGATGCTGTTTCAAACCTTATCCTTGGACAACAGCAGGGACACACAACCCAAGTGACACAAGTCACAGACTGAAAGGGCCACACCTGTGTATCAGATAAGATGGGCCATCACCTAATTTAGGCACATGACTCTTGTTCAAGCAGACAGATGAACTGTGGGAGTGTAACCAGGCTGAAGGAGTGCAAATAGCATGTGAGACATAGTTCACAGAAAAGGCATGCACTTACCCCCTCCTTGCTGCTGTCTGGCCTTTAACTGCCCATCCAGGTCAGGGAAGACCACCGTCAGAATCCGGAGCATGTGGGGGTCAGGATCCGTCGTCCGCCCCTTCTGCGAGGAGGCGACAGCTTCAGCTGGACTCTTGCGATCCTCCGGGTCCAGCCACGAAGGTCCTGCCACCTCTTCTGGCAGTTGCGGATGCGGCGCTTGTAGACCCCCACAGATCAAACTGCCCGGACGATGGTCTTCCAGATCTCCTGTTTCTGATGGGCATCAACCTGTGAGGATGACAAAGTTAAAAGACCATTACTACACATGCAACATGTTTGTGCATCACACAGTTGGATATACATGTCGTTATCACAAGGGCATATGATGTACACAGGTAGTGCAACTATGGTAATGGACAGTTGTCCTGCATTAACAACATGGAAACATTGCCTGGGTCTTATGACTGTGTAAAAATGCACTTTTTCAGCACAGTACCTGTTCCCTACAGGTACCTACACACTTTGGGGGTTACAACTACTCAGTGAGCATGCTAGCCACTGGTGTACACAATGCCATTAGTGCTAGACAGACAACATGCGCAATGAGAAAGGATGTGGACTGCACACTCACCTGCTCCCCTGGTTTCCCATACAGCTTGCTGTACTGTGGAAGGAGGCTGTCCAGCAGGGCCTGGTTCTCCTCCTCTGTGAAGGCTGGGGCCCTCTCCACAGTACGTGCCATTCTTGAAGCCAGAGGATGCAGAGACAGCAGCAGTGGTAGCAGAGATGTCAATCTGGAGCATGTAGTGCAGGCAAGTGAGCTCTCAGGGGAACAGACAGCCTTATATCTGTGCTGCAGAGGCATAGTATGAACCATGCGTCCAAAGCGATAGGTCCGACACGTTTGCATCCTATGAATCTGGCCAATCCATTGCATTGCACGCCTCGTACACGCCTTCCGTATCGTTTAAAAAGTTCAACTTCATGACACCAATGAGTTTGATACATTGTTGTAGTGAGCCAACGGATTTTTCAGCACACGAATCGTACAAGTATCAAATCCGCGTCAGTCTCCATGGCAGTCAATAGCCAATGCGTGTGCACGCCTTGGTCCCTAGGTGTCCGACGCGTCTTTTGAAAACCCACCCACGTATGTCACCATTACATTCAGGGTCCAAGGCATGCGCACGCCTTGGTCCCTAGGTGTCCGACGCGTATTTTGAAAACTCACCCGCGTCGAACAGCATTTAATCAAGCATGCAATCTGTGCGTCCGGATCGGTCAGGATGTGGCAGACGCGTATTTTGAGAACTCACCCGCGTCGAACAGCATTTAATCAAGCATGCAATCTGTGCGTCCGGATCGGTCAGGATGTGGAAGACGCATATTTTGAGAACTCACCCGCGTCGAACAGCATTGTCTTAAGCATGCAATCTGTCAGTCCGGCTCGGCCAGGAGTTGGCTCACGCGTCCATGCAATGCTCACCCGCGTCGAACAGCATTGTCTTAAGCATGCAATCTGTCAGTCCGGCTCGGCCAGGAGTTGGCTCACGCATCCATGCAATGCTCACCCGCATCGAACAGCATTGTCTTAAGCATGCAATCTGTCTGTCCGGCTCGGCCAGGAGTTGGCTCACGCGTCCATGCAATGCTCACTCATCATGTCAGACAGCATATGTAAGATTCATGTCATGCTGTATGCCCTGTGTGGATGGAGTGAAGCACATGTCAAATGAGACACAGACACATACAAGACTACTCCCATGATGTTCCTAGCTTACAGTGCAAAAATTGCATTGTTTGTGAGGAACAGGACAAGTGTGAGTGACCACTTCACAGATCATCCTCCTGTGCTACACATCATCAATTTTTTGTGTATGTGATAGGACATGTAGGTCTGACATCACATCATGACAATGTCCACACCATGACAGTGGTGTGCATGGTGACAAGCTGTCTGTATCTAGTGTTGTTGCTAGGTTGCAATACATGATCCATGTCTGTGTACCTTTAGAACATGTGCTAGTTGACCTTGACATCTATGTTTGATACTTAATTAGGTGTGTGTCGTGTATGTTACAATTGATCACATGGAGAGTGACAGACAACAGTGAATAGTCACAGTACAACACTGTATCACTTGAATATCCATGACAAAATTGAGTGTATGTTCAGGATCACATAGCTGTCAGTTGTGTATTAGCTCAACCTCACACCTCTGACTTCACTGCGTCTTAATTGAAAGTGTAATGCGATATGTTGAATCTAGATTACGTGATTCTTATTAATACTAGTAATATGTGTGCATACTTTGTCATATGTTACGCAGGGGACCAAATGTCCACAGACCCTTCCCTGACCTTGCGACCATGGTGGAATGTGAGTGCATGAGGAAATACAGGTTCACGAGGCAATTAATTTCTGAATTGACAGACCAGTTGTCACCACACTTGCAACCTGGACGCACATATCCCTTTGCCCTGACCCCCAAGGTGAAGGTGATGGCGGCACTACATTATTTTGCGACAGGATCGTTCCAGTTTACTGTGGCTGATGCTGGTGGGATGTCGCAGACGATGTTTAGTCGAGTGCCCCGGGATGTGTGTGAGGCCATGTTGAGGTTCCTCAACCTGTACATACAGTTTCCTACACCGCCACAGTTCCATGCCATTAAAGATGACTTTTATGCCCTGGGACACATGCCACATGTGATTGGATCGATTGATGGTACACATGTGGGTTTGGTCGCACCACGAGCCCATGAACAGGTTTACAGAAATCGTAAACACTTCCATTTGATCAATGCCCTTGTGGTATGTCTGGCGGACCAGATCATCTCCCATGTATGTGTGCGTTTCCCGGGATCTGCCCACGACGCATACATAATGAGGATAAGTCAGATACCCCAGCTGATGTCCCAGCTCAGGAATGAGCGTGCCTGGCTTGTTGGTGAGTCATGGTGTCAGTATCAGTTGTGTGTTCATTGTCTGTCATGTTGTACCCTGTTTTTGCTCAAATGATATTTTATATTTGATAAATGTAGGAGACTCTGGATACCCCAACATGCCCTGGTTGCTGACACCACTCAGGAACCTGGTCACCCCAGCTGATGTCCGTTACAACGAAGCACATGGGCGGACCAGGCGAGTGATAGAGCGCACATTTGGGCTGCTGAAAACCAGATTTTGCTGCCTGGACCGGACAGGAGGTGCCCATCATTATTCCCCGGCTAAGGTGTGCAAGATCATAATCGTGTGCTGCATGCTTCACAACTTGGCTGTGAGGAATGAGCTCCCGCTCATCCAGGATGACAGGGACCAACTGCCTCCATCAAGGGAGGATCCAGGCCTCGGGCACGTTGCCAGTGACGAGGAGGAGGGGATGGATGTCAGGAGACAGCTCATTAACAACTTTTTTACATGAGTGTAAGTATGCAAAGATGTTTGATAATGCCTTTCCTAAGCGGGATGTGTTTATGTAGAACAATATGTTGTGATACTTGTGTGTGTATGCTAATTTACAGGGTCATTGTTGTTGTACAGTGTATGTTAAGTTATGATGGTCACCACTACATTGTTGAACTTACTCCTAGCTTGGGTTCAGAAGTTACAATGGACAATAGTGAGTCAATTATTGGATATGTCATCATAGCAAGTTGTATTTAAGACTGTACAATGTCTCTCCTTCACAAGCTCCTTTGGCTGTTGTGTGGGTACACACAATGCTGTTCCATAATGGAATTTCAATTTGGAACAATACTCTCTGACAGACAATGTTTTCGGTCAGATCTTTCATTTTTTTAGTTTATTTGAATACTTGGAACTGTAATCAGTTTGCTTTTGTGTTGAGCAGAGCTTGTGCCTGTGTAATAAACCTGTTACACACATTGATGTTTGCCTTGTCTGTTTCCACACATGCTACAATCGTTTATATCCTGTATTTATGCCATGGTGTTCATTTCATTAGACAATGGTCATTGTTTGTGCGGTTCAATGGTCTAATTTGACAACAGTGTGTGCAATGTTTTAATGTTGCATGTGCTATGTGTGTTGTGATGACCTTGCGTGTCTATCTCTGGTATGTGTCATCTGACATTTATTCACAAGACGGTAGATGATTTGTCAGCTGGTCCCTAGGATCATGCTGGATTATGCTAAATTACCCTGATCCAAGCTTACATTTTAGCTTTGTGTCGTACATTTTTGTGCACATTCTTTCTCTGCTTGTTGTACAAGATGCCTTTGAGTCCACATGAGATCATTTTGGTACTGTTCAAGCGCTGCGCCACAAGGTTGAAATTCAAGACACTTTGTAATGGACGATCTAGTCAGCACGTATTGTTTATCCATGAAATGGTACACTTTTTGACACAAATGAGAAATACTAGCATTACATTGACGCACAGGGGATTCATCTACACAGATGGAAGATTACCTTCTATGAACATGAGCTTTGCTGTGCATATGCTGTAACCAGTACTCATAGTTTCTAAGGTGAGCGGTTCACCCGATTTGGCACAGAGATCTTCATTAGTATGATAAATATGTCACCATCACAGGGAGGGTGGTGATTTCCACACTGTTCATAGATACACATTTCACCTTTTGCCTTCTATGGAAATGTGGAGATGAATATTGTTTGATTATCATGTATTCTGCTGCGAGCTCGTATAGTGCAGTGTAAGACAACGGACAGAGATTGTTCTTTCTTAAACGTGACATTTTAGACTTTACTTAGACTATGCATTATATTTTTGTGGACAAGCATGGGTGAGTGAGTGAGAAGGTATGCATTGCTTCCGCGTCTCTGAGAGGTTGATAGTACTGTGTTCTGGGTGGTAGAATCATTGTGTATCTTCGGTATGTCTTGTTGAGCTAATGGGACACTAGAGGTAGTGGCTCTTTGGATTGTGGGTTCTGATGTGCAAAGAATGTCCAACCATCTTTCAATAACGGCCTATTTTATTGTGCATGGTTCTGCATGTGCAGAATCCCTACCACAGAACTCATGCACATCATTTGGAGACAGTGCCAGGTTGTGCTGATCATAATTTCAATTGTGGGTACAGTGTATAATTCACAGATGACACAGGGATTGTGTGAATATGATTTTATTAATGTGCATATGATGAATCTAACAGTTAAGGGTAATTGCATTCCAAAGTTTTAAATCCAAAGTTCATGGAGGAGTTGGAAGTGTTGTTAGATGAAAATCTTCCAAGCAAAGTCCACAGTAATTGTAGCAAGTAGTCCAACTTAAACACTCCATCCCATGTGAGAGAGTCCAGGGACTGTCAACAAAGTGAATTCTTTGCACACAATGGAGGATATCCTGAGCATTTCTTTACTTCCGGGGGGGGATGCATGGCCATCAGTCTCTCACTTGCCAGTCTTCCTTGGATGGCCCCTCCACTTCGGAGGGGGGGGACCCTCAGTATCAGGCTGCTGCGGTGGAGGGGACTCTACGCCAGACTCCTCAACCCTCACTGTGGCAGTTGCAGATGTTGAGTCAACAGCTGTGGAGTGCACACGGGGAGGTGGGGTAATGTTGGTAGTTATCTGGCGTAGGCATGTGAGTATGTCCCTATGCACCGCTGTGAGATCGTCTATTTTCGACCAGTTGAACTCCATACGGTCCATGTGTTGGTCCATACGGTCCATATGGAGGTCCATCCAGTCAAAATGTGCAGCCTGCTGATGTTTGATGTCCCTGAGGTTCCCAACAACCTGGGCAAAGTCTCCGGTGCATTCGCGATATACATCATATATGCGTTGCAACTCGGGGTCAGCTTGATCTCTGACACTAGCTGTGGGACGTGTCCTCCCACCACGCACCCTCACACCACTCCTAACCCTACCCGCACAGACATTTCCTGGCGCTAGACGCACTGACAGCTCCGTCGTCCTTCATTGTTGACAGGGCTGGTGTTTCCTGCCAACTTTAGAGTGGCCTGTGTTGCTGTGCTCCCAGTGTTTTGTTGTCTGGGTGTGTCCGTGGGGATCCTGGGTGTCTGGATGTTCACAGATGTTGCCGGAGTGGTCGCTGGGGCTGGTGATCATTCTGGTGCCGCATGCTGACCCACACCGGAGGGGCCAGGTTGGTCCACATCGCCCGAGGAGGTGTGAGAGTCATCCCCACTGGAGGTCTCAGTGTCCGACGTAGTGCTGGAGGTGCTGGTGGACTCAGAATTGTGTCCAGATGCTGACCTCAGTTCAGGAGTGCCTGTGGGTAGAAGAGGGACACAATGTTAGTTGTGTATTTTCACATGTTATGGTGTCATACACAGACAAATGTGAAGATGTTGTGGATAATGTAGCGTTTCCTTCAAATTTATACTCATCAATCGTCACAGACACTGGGATATTAGTTCATGGGACATTGGGATTTAGTAAAGATGTGCTTTACTGTGCATGTCCAGCTCTGTGCATCAATGTGCATGTCTTTTTATCCTTGACTGTACGAAGAAATTGATTGTCAAGTGACACACTGTGCATGGCCCAGGTGTGTTGTTAATTCACACATCAGTGTTTTCACTATGACTTACATACTGTAACAATTCTGATGTTTAGCAAGATGTGTGCATCTGTGCTTGCCTTTGTGCATGTTTGTAACTGTCACATTGCTGAGGTGATATACATACTCACTATCCTGAATCTGTGTCAGCATTTACTAATTTAGCTTGGATGAATGTGTTGATGTGAACCATCAATGACATCGCATGTGTGACATCGAATGCAATAGCAATGCATTTGTTATGACAAATGCATTGTTACATGGCAGTCCATTGAAACACAAGTCATTACATTGACATGCAGTAGGGGATTCGCTAACATGAGTGGTTGTATAGTCAGACATTTGTATGATCTGACATTCCCTACTGTTGCACACACTGGACTTGTAATGGTAAATTGTATCAGTTCGTAATCCTGCGCAGTACATACAGCAAGTTTGTGTGATATTTTGCGTTGTGATGTTCTGCAATGTAACAACACAGTTGTTGTTATGCCTGTGTTGTTTTTGCAGGGTTTGTAAACGTATGCAATGTGGGAAGACATCTTTGTGTTGATATTTCTCATCACTTTGCACACATGTGAATATCTTTCTGTAGTACATTTTGTCGCAGCTTACTTTTGCGCATGATCACTTCTTTACAATCTACTTGTTCTCCATGGACAGAGAGGAGTTTCCCAAGGATGATCAGTTGCCTTTTCATGGTCAGAGATGTGAGGTACAGTGTGTTTAGTGCTTGAGTTAGGCTGCGTTGACTTCTACCCCTCTTCCCAATGGCAAACAGACCAGCTTACTCAGCATTGACAGAGGATCAATGACAGTGAGGGTAGTGTAGTTCAAGGATGCTGACACCGCTGACTGATGTTGAAGTACAATGCAAAACACAACAATGCCTTGTGCACATGATACAACCCAAGAATGTCAGCCATCTTGCATTGCACCTCACATCTACTGTCAGATGGGCATTGTCCCTGATGTGTGTTTTTAGTGTGTGTGGTTTGTGTTATGTGGTGTGACTGCTAACTGGACTGTGGCCTGTCCTCCATGCAGATTTGTGGCATGCACAGTGAGGGCACATGTGACTAATCTTTACCTGTCAGTGTGTGGAATGTACAGTTAAGGTGATGGTCTGTAGTTGTGTGAGTAGGCCAACTGGCTGTTAGTTTTTCCTAATTCGTACATGATGCCCCTGTGTAGCCATTTTGACAGGGCATTTGCATTCACTCTCAGGGACAGATGTACAATGGTTCCATGACAGTGAGTACAAAGTTACATTCAAGATGTCTGACAGTGGTGCCTGCAGTCATGCTGGACATGACTGCCAACAGGGCCTTGTGTTCCCCACACCAAAAGCCAGTGTCAGCCATCTTGACAGTGCATTTGCATTCACTCTCAGAGACAGCATAGTGACAGGTGTGTTATTGTGGGAGTGGGGGGGGTGTGTGACGAGTGGGTGCTGCTGACAGTAGTCATGGCTTCCACTCCTCCTCCCACCCAGACCAAATGGGCCAGCATGTACCATGGTTCCATGACAGTGAGTACAAAGTTACATTCAAGATGTCTGACAGTGGTGCCTGCAGTCATGCTGGACATGACTGCCAACAGGGCCTTGTGTTCCCCACACCACAAGCCAGTGTCAGCCATCTTGACAGGGCATTTGCATTCACTCTCAGGGATAGCATAGTGACAGGTGTGTTATTGTGGGAGTGGGGGGTGTGTGTGTGACGAGTGGGTGCTGCTGGCAGTAGTCATGGCTTCCACTCCTCCTCCCACCCAGACCAAATGTGCCAGCATGTACCATGGTTCCATGACAGTGAGTACAAAGTTACATTCAAGATGTCTGGCTGTGATGTCTGTGGCTGTGTATTTGAGGTAATTTTAGACTATTTGGACATGTACTCACCAGGTTCCGGTATTCCAGCTAATCCAGTTATGGCCTCCGGTGGGAGGAGGTCCCGCACCTTCACCTCCCAGGTGGTGAAACGCACCGGTTTATGACGGCCACCACCAGTCTTGTTGCTCAGGGCATGTTCTCTGGCAATCAGCTTCTTAACCCTCCTGCGTACATCATAGTACCGGTTCCGGATATCCTCCTTTGTGCGCATGGTAGGTGAATGGGCATTCACCTTGTTGACAATCCTCTCCCACATCTTGGTTCTCTGGGACTGGGAGGTCTGTTGGGCCAAGGTGCCAAATAACTGTGGCTCAGCTCGGATGATTTCATCTATCATGACTTCCAACTCAGTATCTAAGAACTTTGGATTCTTCTTTGGGGGCATGGTGATGGGTGGTGGTGGAGGTGTATGTGTGTGTGAAGGTGAGGGTGAGTGAGTGTGAGTGGAGGTGTGTTTCAGTGGTGCTAGTTGTGTGGAGGTTGTGTGGTGGATGAGTTGTGTGTGTTTGTAGTGGGTAGATGAGTTGTCTGTGTAGTAGTGTGGTCTGCTTGCATGTCTGTCGAAGTAGCAAATGGTGTTGGGAAGTTTTGCTCCCTTTATATAGGTTGAGTTGTGGGTGTGTCTCAATATTTAAATTTAGTTTTTTTTGTAGATGACAATGCATTTTTTGGTAGTCTTTTTTCTGTTTCTATTGTATTATTTTTTTCAGGATTATGTAAGTCGTTTTGACTGCACATGATGCTTGTTCTTGTGTTTTTGTTTTGTCCAAGTCTGTTCCATTCATACTAGGCTATGTGGCATCGTTCACGTACGAGTCTGTCGCGTCGTGTATGTGCTTGGCTGTGTAGAATCATTCGCGTACGTGTCTATTGGGTTGTGTTGATGCTGGACTATGTGGCATCGTTTGCGTCCGAGTCTGTCGTGTCGTGTCAATGGAGTCGTTCGCGTACGTGTCTATCGCGTCGTGTATGTGCTTGGCTGTGTAGAATCGTTCGCGTACGTGTCTATTGGGTTGTGTTGATGCTGGACTATGTGGCATCGTTCGCGTCCGAGTCTGTCGTGTCGTGTCAATGGAGTCGTTCGCGTACGTGTCTGTCGCGTCGTGTATGTGCTTGGCTGTGTAGAATCGTTTGCGTACGTGTCTATTGGGTTGTGTTGATGTTGGACTATGTGGCATCGTTCGCGTCCGAGTCTGTCGTGTTGTGTCAATGGAGTCGTTTGCGTACGTGTCTGTCGCGTCATGTATGTGCTTTGCTGTGTAGAATCATTTGCGTACGTGTCTATTGGGTTGTGTTGATGCTGGACTATGTGGCATCGTTCGTGTCCGAGCCTGTCGTGTCGTGTTAATGCTTGGCTACATGGAGTCGTTCGTGTACGTGTCTGTTGCGTCGGGTTGACGCATGGATATCTCGAATCTTGCGCGTATGAGTCTATCGCGGCAGGCTCCTTTCCTTCCGACTCGGCCGAAAATGCTTTTCCGGCCGAGTCGGTTGTAAATTTCAAGCATCGCATCGTACTCAGCCATTTGGAAGGCGTGTGTACGGTTCGGTCGGGAAATATGATGGGTCCGTGTCGGGAACAACGTTTTCCAGCCAAAATCGGAATCGACCCCTTAGAGTTGAAAGTTGAAATCGGCCATCAGGACTAAAAAACCTAACGCTCCGTTGGTTGCACATTTTGAGGAATTAGGACATGATGAACAGGATATACAATGGTACATTTTAGAAAAAGTCTTTATAGGCAGAAGAGGTGGTAATATTAACCTAAAGTGCAAAGCAAGAGAACAGTGGTATATATCAAAATTAAATACAGTACGCAATGGCTTAAACTCAAAGGAGGAATGGGATTGGTTAATAGGAACTTATTAAAGACATCTGCATGGGTCTGTACCCTAGAGATATGAGTTCCTTTGTGTCTCTTGTATTTGCATACCCAACTTCTGTGATTAGAAAGGATGAGCTATCCCGTTTTAGGGAGGTATTTTGGCCCGCACTTTTAACCAAACTCAATCTGTATTTTTGAATATATCTAACTTTATGAAACAAGATTAGAGCAATAAGGGACTATAGTGTTACACCAATTAGTGGTGGAAAGAATTGAATTTAGTAAGGGTAATGACTATTATCACCATTTATATACTTTGGGTTTTTGATTACTGTTCGGATCCCCCATTGAATATTTTTTACTGCTTAGTAGGAGGAAGTTTTTTTTCCGTATTTCCTATTGAATATATTTTATCATTGAGTAAGAGTTTAGTTTGGGAAGTTCAGGAATATTAGGAGCCTCGTTGAGGATATGAATAGTTACCTGTGCATTTTCCGTAGGGCTTACCCCTTCAATATGCCCCCCGCATTTGCCAGGACATTTTCTGCCGTGCACACGTTACGTTCAGTCACGTGACTTCAGATTTAGCGGATATAACCGCACTTCCATTTAGATCTGATGTTTGATACCCACGTAGGCGTATACCCCGTTGCAACACTAAAAAAGAAGCGGTAAGGAGTTCCTTTGAGGAAAGTGGGGGTTTGTTTTACTTATGGAGGTGAACCTGGAGTTCTGGTTTGCCCCCTTCTTCCCTAAAAGTATAAGATGGGTACTTTGTTATAACCGATTGCTCAGTACCCATATGGGATTATCTAGCGTAGAGAGCAGTATCTTTTCATATGATGTTGAATACTGAATATGGGAATTTTATGTGCTCCAGCTGTATAACAACAAAAGAGGGTTCTGCCGATATGGCGGATACGAAAATGTGGGTTTAAACAAATGCGGACAGTTCGACGATTGCCGAAATACTGTTCCTTTTTATGCATAAAATCTGTTGGCCCTCTATGGAGCTATGTTTGGTGACTATATTGCTCTGAGGTTTTTGACAATTTATGGGTGAAGTGTTAAGGAATGTGGGCCTTTTTTGTTTTTTGGAATTTGGTAGAGCCAAAAGGGCAATAATAGATGTCTCTTTTTAGTGGTCCAGGCTACATCAAGATAGCGTCTGATGCCTGTAGAGTTAAAGGCTAGTCGAAATTAGCAGTTATGAATTACTGTGGCACGTAGATGATTTTGTAGTTTCTAGTAATTTACTCCTGGAGGTGATTTATTCTTCCTCTCTTTATATATCTGCTTTTAGATAAAAGCGGATAAGCAGATCGATAGAAGAAATCGTTTTTTTTAAAAAGAAAGAAGAGAATTTGATGAGCACAAGTCTTCTTCATGGGCAACCCCTGTTGGAGTGCCGCTTTCAACTCTAAGGGCCTGATTCTGATGCGGTTAGGAAAGCATTCCCACCTAGGGCCCGATTACGATGCGGTTAGGAAGGCCTCCTAACAGCATTTGCTCCGTCCGAATCAGATCGGGAACGTGTCTTCCCGACCGAGGGCCCAATTATGATGCGGTTAGGAACATATGCTCCCATTGAAGTCAATGGGAGTCCAACCAAATCATATCTGGAAGCATCCAAATGCATCATACTCAGTCGGTCGGACTCTCCCGATCCGAGTGGGTCAAAAACCATTTCCAAACCGATTCGGTTGGGAAGCTTTCCAAACGGCATCAGAATCGGGCCCTAAGTGTTTTAGGTAAATGTAATACTAATATCAAATGAAAATAGATATGGAAGGGTCACAAGACTGTCTTTCTGCTAATTGGGAAGTTTTGGCATTTTTTTCCATAGGTGCTGTATTTATCACTTTCCCGATCAGTAGGGGTATATTGTAAAGCAAAGGCAGGTAACCTCTCTTTTTTAGATATAAGCCATATGTGTATGAGACCAGAATGGTTATACATATATACCTCATGGAGGATGTTATTACATTTGCAGATCCCCGGAGAGTTTGGTGTAGGGATGTGCATACACCCTCACCCTTGGATCTTTGATGCAACGCTTTTAACTGCCAGAAGCAATTCTTTGTAGGGAATCAAGGTATTTCCACAACTGTACCGAAGTTAGATCTCGGTACTTTAACATTCTTTTGTATGAATGGGCTCTTGACGTATGCGTTTTAAAAAAAATATCACCATTATGTAAATACTGTTTGAGTGGGGCCAATAATGTTTGATAATGTATAATGCTTATGTTTTTCCTTTTCTTTTTTATTTTGTGATGTTTGATATAGATAATGATACAATGCTGGGAGATATCGATTTTTTCCTGCAGAAGGTGGTTGTCGAATTCTAGAACCCACTGAAACGTGTCGATGCACTGTAGAAAAAGTGAACACTAGATCTCTGTGACATTTGTTGGACCAATACATTTTAGTAGATGTACAGTTTCTGTTGGAAACAAATGATCCTAATTAGACTAGTGAGGTTCTAATGACAAAACATGTGTTTGTGTCTAACTTGTTCTCCCGCTGTGTTAGTATAATTGAGGTGTTTTTTTATAATTGATGCACTAGACTGTTTTTTAGTCTTTTTACCATTCTTAATGTGTATTTTATTATTTACGTTGCATTGTAATATGTTTTTAATATATCAACTTATAATAAATTGTTGAATGATGATTTGGCCTACAAAGGATTTATTGAGAATTCATTTTTTGGGAAATTGTATTTATGTTTTGGTGATATTATTTATTGTTATTTGTGTGCAAGTTTGATGATTGTGCCTACCAAAGGGGATCTTCTTTTTGAATGTGGTCTATTTGGTGACCTACCTCTTTGGTGTTAAAGGCCCCTCTCTTTTTTGGGATCTGCACAGATTCCAGGACTTTCTATCACAGAAATGTGAGGAAAATGCATTTTTTGGTGACAAAGTTTGAGGTTTGCAAGGGATTCTGGGTAACAGAACCTGGTGAGAGCCACACAAGTCACCCCCTCTTGGATTCCCCTGGGTGTATAGTTTTCAAAAATGTATAGGTTTGCTAGGTTTCCCTATTGCCGGCAGAGCTAGGGCAAACTCCACAGGTATGCACTGTTGAAAGAAAGGGTCCGTTTTCACTGTAATAATGTAGTGTATCCATGTTGAGTTTTGGCCTGTTTCGTGTTGCGGGCACTATGCCTACCCACACAAGTGGGGTACGATTTTTATCAGAAGACTTTGGGAAATGTGGGGTGGGTGGAATTGTGTGGATTCGCACAGATTCTGGAACTTTCCATCACAGAAATATGAGGAAAATGTGTTTTTTGTGACAAAGTTTGAGGTTTGCAAAGGATTCTGGGTAACAGAACCTGGTGAGAGCCACACAAGTCACCCCCTCCTTGATTTCCCTGGGTGTCTAGTTTTCAAAAATGTATAGGTTTGCTAGGTTTCCCTAGGTTCCGGCAGAGCTAGGGTTCAAATCCACAGCAAGGCACTTTGAAAAAATAGGGTTAGTTTTCACTGTAAAAATGTGGCGTATCCATGTTGCATTTTGGCCTTATTCCTGTCGCGGGCACAAGGCCTACCCACACAAGTGAGGTACCATTTTTATCGGAAGACATTGGGGAATGTGGGATGGGTAGAATTTTGTGGATCCGTGTAGATTCCAGAACTTTCCATCACAGAAATGTGAGAAAAATGTGTTTTTTGTGACAAAGTTTGAGGTTTGCAAGGGATTCTGGGTAACAGAACCTGGTGAGAGCCACACAAGTCACCCCCTCCTGTATTCCCCTGGGTGTCTAGTTTTCAGAAATGTGTAGGTTTGCTAGGTTTTCCTCAGTGCCAGCAGAGCTGAGGTTCAAAATCCACAGCTAGGCACTTTGAAAAAAAAGGGTCCGTTTTCACTGTAAAAATGTGGTGTGTCCATGTTGCGTTTTGGCCTGCTTCCTGTCGCGGGCACTAGGCCTACCCACACATGTGAGGTGCCATTTTTATTGGAAGCCTTTTGGAATGCGGGATGGGTAGAATATTGTGGATCTGCACAGATTCCAGGACTTTCTATCACAGAAATGTGAGGAAAATGTGTTTTTTGTGACAAAGTTTGAGGTTTGCAAGGGATTCTGGGTAACAGAACCTGGGGAGAGCCACACAAGTCACCCCCTCCTGGATTCCCCTGTGTGTCTAGTTTTCAACAATGTATAGGTTTTCTAGGTTTCCCTATTGCTGGCAGAGCTAGGGCAAAAACCACAGGTAGGCACTTTGAAAGAAAGGGTCAGTTTTCACTGTAATAATGTGGTGTGTCCATGTTGAGTTTGGCCTGTTTCCTGCTGCGGGCACTAGGCCTACCCACACAAGTGAGGTACCATTTTTATTGGAAGTCTTTGGGGAATGTGGGGTGGGTTTAATTGTGTGGATTCGCTCAGATTCCGCAACTTTCCATCACAGAAATTTTAGGAAAATGTGTTTTTTGTGACAAAGTTTGAGGTTTGCAAGGTATTCTGGGTAGCAGAACGTGGTCAGAGCCACACAAGTTACCCCCTCCTGGATTTCCCTTGGTGTCTAGTTTTCAAAAATGTATAGGTTTGCTAGGTTGTCCTAGGTGCCGGCAGAGCTAGGGTTCAAAATCCACAGCTAGACACTATGGAAAAAAAGGGTCAGTTTTCACTGTAAAAATGTGGCGTATCCATGTTGCGTTTTGGTCTTATTCCTGTCGCGGGCACAAGGCCTACCCATACAAGTGAGGTACCATTTTTATTGGAAGGCTTTGGAGAATGTGGGATGGGTAGAATTTTGTGGATCCATGCAGATTCCAGAACTTTCCATCACAGAAATGTGAGAAAATGTGTTTTTTGTGACAAAGTTTGAGTTTTGCAAGGGATTCTGGGTTACAGAACCTGGTGAGAACCACACAAGTCACCCCCTCCTGTATTCCCCTGGGTGACTAGTTTTCAGAAATGTGTAGGTTTGCTAAGTTTTCCTAGGTGCCAGTAGAGCTAGGGTTCAGAATCCACAGCTAGGCACTTTGAAAAAATAGCGTCCGTTTTCACTGTAAAAATGTGGTGTGTCCATGTTGCATTTTGGCCTTTTTCCTGTCGCGGGCACTAGGCCTACACACACAAGTGAAGTATCATTTTTATCCGAAGACTTTGGGAAATGTGGGATGGGTGAAATTTTGTGTAACCACGCAGATTCCAGAACTTTCCATCACAGAAATTTTAGGAAACTGTGTTTTTTTTTTTACAAAGTTCGAGGTCTACAAGGAATTCTGGGTAAGAGAACCTGGTGGGAGCCACTCAAGTCACTCCTTCCTGGATTCCTATAGGTGTCTAGTTTTCAAAAATGTATAGGTTTGCTAGGTTTCCCTAGATGCTGGCAGAGCTAGGGTTCAAAATCCACAGCTAGGCACTTTGAAAAAGGGTCAGTTTTCACTGTAAAAATGTGGTGTGTCCATGTTTGCGTTTTGGCCTGTTTCCTGTTGCGGGCACTAGGCCTACCCACACAAGTGAGGTACCATTTTTATCGGAAGACTTAGGGGAACAAAGACTTGTAGAGCAACTGTTATTACCTACTGACTTTCTATGCATTTCTGCCTTCCAAATGTAAGACAATGTGTAAAAAAGAAGTCACTTTGAAAAATGGCCTATAATTCACATGCTAGTATGGGTACCCACAATTTCGTAGATGTGCAAATAGCTACTGCTTCTAAACTCTATATTTGGTTTCCATTTTGGAAATACATAGGTGTCCTTGATACCTATTTTTCACTCTTTATATTTTACCACATGAATTGCTATATACCCTGTACCCAATGAAAAAGCATTGCAAGACGCAGCTCAGTTATTGGCTCTGGGTTCCTTGGGTTCTTGGTGAACCTACAAGCCCTATATATCCCCACAACCAGAAGGGTTCATCAGATGTAACAATATATTGTTTTCAAAAATCTGTCATACTTTAAAGAAGTTACAGGTTAAAAAGTTGGCACCAATTGTGTTTTTTTCCAAATCATTTTCAATTTTTCTTATTTTCAACTGTTAGTTTCTATAAAAAAACCTTGAAGGATCTACACAAATGACCACTTGCTGAATTCAGAATTTTGTCAAATTTTCTGAAATGTATAGCTTTCCAGGATCCATTATTGCTTTCATACCCATTTCTACCACTAACTGGAAGGAGGATGAAAGCACAACAAATAGCAAAAATAGTTCCAGTAAAATGCCAAAACAGTGCAAAAAATGTTGGTTTTCTGACAAAAGTCTGTCTTTCCCTGAAAGATGGGAAGATGGTGATTTAATCACCACAAACCCTTTGTTGATACCATTTGCAGGGGGAAAAAACAGACACTTTCTTCTGCAGCACTTTTTCCCATTTAAAAAAAAAAAAAATAGCTGTATTTTGGCTAACTTCTGGATCCCCTCCAGGGGAATCAACAAACCCTGGGTACCTTTAAAATACCCATGATGTTGGAAGAAAAGGACACAAATTTGGCGTGGATACCTTACGTGGACAAAACGTTACAGGGGCCTAACCGCAAACTACCCCAAATAGTCAAAAAAAGGCTTAGCACAGTGGGGGAAAAGGCCTAGCAGCAAAGGGGTTAAACAAAAGAGACTACTTTGCAGTGTTTGCGAACTGAAGGTTATGCTTGCAGTCATTTTGTATTGACTTTTATTAATTAAATCAGAATACATTTATAAGGGAGAAACAAACGATTAGCCAAAAGAATGTCTGAGATGATCTAAAAGCATCCTCTTCTACCATCTGAAAAACCCTCTCAACATATCAAGGCAGATGAAGTTGAGCAAACAGTTTTAGGAGATGGAGGTTAAAGGGCTATAAGGGCCACATTTATTAACCATTTTTGCATCTGCGAATCAGCCCATTTGCGAACGCAAAAAAGGGTTTTCACGTGTATCAAACCCAAATTGCGATTTGGTAACATATTACTGAATCCCAATTTGGGTTTCCAATTCGGTATTAGGAAGGGGTGTTAGTACGTCCCTTCCTAATACCGAATCCTATCGGTATGTATGAATGTTTTGCGACCGAAATGCGGTTGCAAAACATTCACATTTTACCTCCTACTTCAAGCAGGTGGGAACCCATTTGGAAAGGGTCCCCTACCCCTTTGTGAATGTTTGTAAAAGCATTTTTCAAGAGCAGGCAGTGGTCCGTGGGGGCTCTTAAAAAACGAAAGGGAAACTTTTCATTTTTCTTTTTGTAAAGCATCCCGTTTTCCTTTAAGAAAAATGGGCTGCTTTACAAAAAAAAGATTTTCTTTATTTAAAAGCAATCGCGGACATAGTGGTCTGCTGACCCCAGCAAGCCATCATCCCTGTGATTTTTGCGATTCCTAGGGGGTCTCAAATTGCGATGTACCTCATTAATATTCATGAGGTAGGTCATTTGGATCCCCTAGGAATCGCAGAAAGTGTTCAACACACTTTCATGCATGCCGTTTTGCGATTTCCTAATTGCGAATCGCAAGGATTCGCAATTAGGAAATCGCAAAACGGGGTCTTCTTACATCTGGCCCATAGAATCTTAGGGCTAGATGTATCAAACATACATTTTGCGATTCCGAAATAGCGATTTTTACCGAATCGCTATTTTGGAATCGCAAAATGCAATTTATGTAGGAATCGCAAAATATTTAGCGATTCCTTAACATTCCTTAATAGCGATTCCGTAACTAGCGAATTGATATTAGGTAATATGACTCCATTCATTTCTATGGGCCTACAGGCCAATAAGAATGAACGGTTTTTCTTTTGCTAATTTGCGATTACCAAATTGGTAATTTCAATTAGCTAATGCAAAGCCAAGGGTTCCCGGAGGCCTAAGGCCCCCCTGAATCGCCCCAAAAAAAGAAAATCTGCACATGTAAATCACACACAAGTCCTAGGGGCATGTGTGCGCTACATGGCACTTTGAAAAATGCATTTTTGTGCATTTTTCAAAGTTTGCACATGGTTACCATCAACTTGAAGTTGATGGTAATTAGCGTTTCCTAAATGCACAGTTCGCATTTAGGAAAGGCTTCCTGCATGTGTATTAGGGATTCGCAAATTGCGATTCTCTATTTGCATTCACCATTTAGGTAATCACAAAAAATTTTGATTTTTGCATTCGCAATTTAGGTAATCACAAAAAATTGTGATTACCTAAATTGCGAATGAGAATCCTTTCATACACTAGAAAAGGCCTTTTTGCGTTCGCAAACGGGCCAATTCTGCAAATTGGCCCGCTTGCGAACGGAAAAAGGCTTGACACATCTGGCCCTAAAGGTGTCAGTAACAATTATGCTCTGGAAATAGGTAACAAAGCTTTTAGTGTAAATTAAAGCCAAACCAACAGCAAACTCACATTCCCCCATTTTTACATAATCTAATTGAATTTTTTAACTGTTAAGGTTAAAATGAAAAATATTTAGCTCCTGTGCCTTATATCTATATTTAACTAAATGGGTTTCTTTTCCTTTTACTTTTAGAAGAACATCATATTATATATATTAATTGGGAGGGAGGAGGAGGGTTAGCAGATTTTATTTAATTTCAAGTATTTTTTTGAGCCATGGTTTGTACTATAACTGTTATGTCGGTGCCTCGAAGCTGGACAGCTCCAGCATTGCTGCACAATGTAAATCAATACATTGGTAATCACTAACAAATTGTTAATGTGCCAAATACACTGCTAAATAGAAATACAAATATTTCCATAAATAAGTGGATTCCTTTACTACATGCACAAAAACACAGCTAACACACACTATATAATGTTTAACTACACTCGTAAACATGCCAGTAATTCATTCACCAATATAGATTGCTCTTTGCATATCTGGATTTATGCAGTAAAGCAAATCACAGCAATAAGTCATTCAGTTGGAGTTGGATCACCATTTTCACCGCAAATTAAGAAACCACAGCAAAGGGCTATATATTATGTTGAAGTAAGGCATGATTTTGAGGTAACTTTGCCCTTGCTTTAACTGTGTTATTTCGCATTTATTCGACTTCTGGGTTAACATAAAAGCGCAAACCGATAAAAGATGTTACCATTTTTTTCTTAGACACAGAATGAACTGTTAATTTGCCTTTTTTATAGCCACTGCAAGGAATATGGAAAAGAACAAATATAAAAAGAGTTGCTTGTCAGATATTTAATTGTCAGTGTTCCTCTGGGTCATTACTCTTGTTATTTTAGGGAATTGTGATTATTCTTCTTTCACTACATTACCAAGACAAAATGAACTCAAGAGAAAGATATGTTGGGGCTGATTCACAAAAGTAATCTGAGTCAAAAGTCTAAATTTGCGACTTTTGGTATTCAAAGAAGTCACTTATGACTTTTGGTATTCACAGAAATCACTTACGACTTTTGGTATTCACAGAAATCACTTACGACTCGTATCTTTACGTTCGCACTCTGGGTGGAATTTCCGCACCCGGGCCAGAATATCCGCATTTGGGCCGGATGAACATTTTCTTCAATGCTAAACACCTGTGCAACATGCTCCAGCTGAAACACTGCAGCACAACAGCCAATCCCAGCCGTGCAGCACATATGAAATCAGAGCTGACACACACAAATCTTCCAACATGTAGCTGAATGTGTTTGTTGCTCTGCCCCTTGCCATGCGGCAAGAAGACTTGAGGAGGAGGAGGAGGAGGAGAGTAGAGAGGATATTCAGACAAAGGATCAACCTATTTGGGTTGTCCAACCAAGATGTCAGGGCCAGATACCGTTTTCTTCTCGAAGTCATCTTGGAGATGGTATGTGAGTGGGAGCAGGAACTTGACTCTGTGACCTGCTGCTCCCATGCCATTCCAGCATATCGCAAGATACTTTCTGCTCTTCATTTCTTTGCAACTGGGTCATTCCAAAGGGTCTCCAGTGACCTTGTGGGCATTGCTCAGGCAAGCCAGTCACGGTGCTTGCATCAGGTACTGAGCTGCATCAATTCAAGAGCACACCTCCACATACGAATGCCCCATACACCGGACAGGAGACAAAGGGCAGCTAGGGATTTCTATATCATTTCCCGCTTCCCACGTGTGCTGGGTGCAATTGATTGTACCCATGTGGCTCTTCAGCCACCCCACCGCATTGCACACATCTTCTGCAACAGACACCAATGGCATTCCATCAATGTGCAGGCTGTCTGTGATGCCAGTGGGAGATTCATTGATGTCCATGCACTGTTTCCAGGGAGTACCCATGACAGCTTTGTATTCTGTATGTCACCTCTTGCCCGGCGGATGACTGTGGGTGAATTTGGCAACATGTGGCTACTGTGTAAGTACCAAGCACTAAAAATGAGGGATATGTGTAAATGAAATGTATGACTTCCACCTTACTTTAACAACCATTGTACATTAAGAATCATCAAGCCACATACACAGACTCAACAGACACTGCATGTACCAAAGTATAGATCATGTTCTGTTCAAATTTAAGAGGGAATTGTAACCTATTGCCCTATCTTCCCTCCTCAGGCGATGCTGGGTATGCACTCTCCCCTCAACTCCTCACACCTTACAGACATCCAAACATTGTGCCTCAGCGTAGGTGCAATAGGGCACACGTACCAACTAGAGCCATCATAGAGCGCACTTTTGATCTTTTGAAGTTGTGATTCAGATGTCTTGACCATACATGGGTGTGCTGATGCACTCCCCTGAAGTGGTGTGCAAGATCATATTAGCCTGTTGTATTTTGCATAACATAGCTTTAAGTCATGGCTTACACATACCTCTTGTACCTCGGCTAGCTCTGAATCGGGGCAACCGGGCCACTGCACATAACAGAGGTCAGTCCGAGATCAGCAGATTGCCACTTTTTTCACATGAGCAACCTGTTGTGCTATGGACCAAATGTGGTTTGCAGTCTGTTGTCAATGAAGAAAGTTGGATAATTACGACTCTGTCCAAAAATTCCATCCTGAGACTACTTTGCAAGCCACACTAACTGTATGTAAACCACAGCTGTTGACAGGAGTCAAAAGATTGACCGTGCATCAGGTCATGTGCCGATGTCAGCAATCAGTGTAGTTGATGTCCCTAAGGAATCTATTTACTCAGAGGATTAGATGTATATGTTCTGAGAGACCTTCCCGGACCTTTTGTGAATGGGTGTCTGAATCACAAAAAGGCCTAACTATTGGATTATTGAGTTTTTGCCCCCAACAGATTTGACTCACCCACAAATGATGGGCCCCCAACGTGATGATGTTCTGGGTGAATCTGGCACTATGTGTCTGGGATACACAGCACTGCTTCCCCCAAATTTACTGTAACACAACAGACAATTCTTGTGTTGAGCACAAAATATGGACTACATGTACCATAATGCAATGCAGGAGCAAACTATCCTGGGATGTGATGTTGTGCCAGCCCTCCCCCCCCCTTGTCCCAGCCCAAATTTCATTTAATGGTCTGTTCTACCTTTTGTTTCATGTCTATGATTTTCTCATACACTGTAATTTCAGGTTACTCCGCTGCAGAATGCGGACCTGACACGCCGCTTTCGGAACCTACGCTCCACAAACGGAGAGTACGCATTCGGGCCGGAAGCTCAAAAAACAGACCGGAACCCATTCTTTCATACAGGAAATGAAATACAGGAAGAGGTAGACAGGAAACACATCACAGGAAGTTGTTGACAGCCATTTTGTGTTCATTCTGAGTCATCCTCTGTCACAGATCAAATCCTCTGCCATCCTGTTGTTCTGTAGCGGAGAAACCTGAAATGACAGTGTAAGAGAAAATCATAGACACGAAACAAAAGGTAGAACAGACCATTAAATGAAATTTGGGCTGGGACAAAGGGAGGGGGGGCTGTCACAACAACCTCATTACCCCCAAACTGGCTGAGGGTTATGAGGAGAAAGCACCTCATTTAACTGAAAGAGAATTAGACAATTTAGCTGAGGGGGTGCTTAGCAAATATCCTCAGCTATATGGAGGACTGGAGGACCAGCTGAGCAATACAGCGTGGGCCAGACGATGTGCACCATTGGGGAGTGCTGCAGTGCAGTGGGCGCGTACACCCGGAAGGCCAGGGCATGCTGCAAGTGCTGGGAGGACCAAAAACGCTGGGCCCCGCACAAGGCCGAGTAGCTATTGGGCCAGTCTTCCCAGCACCATGTGCTTTATCCCCACCTCTCGCCACTGTACAGGAGGGTCCTGCGTGCAGCCTTGCCGACCCTCCATGCTCAGCTGGAGGAGCATGAGCAGCAGAGACCTGGTAAGTGCATTATATGCAATATGTGCCTAAATGTATGATGTGAGTGAAGACAGAGCTGTACCACCATGTGTCCCATGCCTCCATTTACCTATTCTGTGTCTATGCAGCAGTCATCATGAAGCAAAAAGCTCACTGTACCACATTGAATGTACAGACCAGAGTGCATTCTGGGAGTGGTCGTTTTATTATGACTAAGCGCGGGCGGAGAACTCTGCTCCGCCAGCGCAGTGTGCAGAGATTTCCCTACTCCGTGCTCCGCAGGGAACGCGGAGTAGGGAAAAAAACTCAGACTCCGCAGTGGAGCGGAGTTAGCCAGCCCCAGCCCCCGGTATATTGGCCCCCCGTCTCCACCCCACCTAATAAAATAATAGTAACAAGTTAATTTAAAAGAAATAAGTCACTTACCTGAATTGCGGCGTCCCCGGGCTGCCCTCCTCCTCGTCACCGTACATCTTGCACGAACTGCGCATGCGCGTGCAGGCGCACATGCGCATTTCTCACACAGAAATGCGCACGCGCATGCGGAGTTCGTGCAAGATGTACGTGACGAGGAGGAGAGCAGCCCGGGGACGCCGCAATAGAGGTAAGTGTCTTTTTATTTCTTTTAAATGAACTTGTTACTATTATTTTAATTAGGGGGGGTGGAGGCGGGTGGCAGAGCAGAGCGAAGCGAAGCGGAGTTCCACAGAGTTTCCCCCCAACTCCATGGACCTCCGCGTATTTCCACTCCGCCAGCTCCACCCGGGGTTAATTATGACAACTGGGGAATTGAGCCACACACGTGCATTTGTACAGAAATTTGCACTGCCAGCACTACTAACAGTGAACCAAGGGCATCATAACTGATGTGTGCATTTAATGAGGAATGGTACAGACACTGTCCAGTGTGTGTATGAGAGGCCTATGGGTACTGGATGCTGTGACTTGCATTGCATTCGGTGAGTTTAGGTTCTGATTAAGACAGATAATCATGTGCCATGGAGTTAAGACAGACTTTGAGATCCTTGCCTCACTCTTACGTGTTTCCAAATTCACCATGTGGGTCCACAGACACACGTCTTACCTTCAGTGGCTTGTATGTCATTTTTCATGTCCAGGTAGCTGTAACAACTAGCCACTACTGTTCACCAGTGTACAGCACTACCTGATCAGTCTTCGAAGCCAATATGTGGCACTGGATTGTCAGCTTTTGTGAGGGAATATCAAAAGGTTAGACTCACAATTTTGCAAATTTAATAGTCCAGACCCTATATGGATGTGTGACCCCCAATCAGCATTTGTGTTGTTTCATCCAATGCTACACAGCAGATGCAATCGGTCAGAGAGCAAATGTGCTGAGGCTCCATATCACAGGCCCATTCCAATACCATCTGGACACTCTCTGATCTCCTTTTGTAGGCTGGGTTTGGAAGCTGCCTATGTAGCAGTGACAGGACACACATATCAAAAGAATGCCAAAGCTGAGGGTTGGTCAGTACAGATGTGTAAGCCACCAAAATTCAAGTGAGATGTCCATGTCCGAGTCAAATCAGGAGTTCACAGTGAACATACACGTAATTTAAGCTCCTAATCACTGACAACTGTATAGTGTAATCAGAGGAGAACAAAGTCTGCCCTTGGCTCATCTAGTTATGTGTCTTGTTCTGATGTGTACAACCACTACATCATGATTTGTCTTACATTTCAGTAGGCTCAGCTGGCCAAGAGGACCAACAGCAGGACACGGTTCGGAGCAGGACATCTTTGGTGCACCGGCAGCCACGACCTCTCTCAACAAGTGAGGAAGAAGAGGATGAGGCGGGACCTTCGACATCAGGAGGCAGGGGAATTGTGCCCACCGAGACTGTGCAGGAAGACACCTCTGGTGCTACAGACCGGGTGGAGGCTGAGGACATTGAAGGGGGGAGAACTGGATACCTCTGGCCAGGGAGGGAGGAGATTTACTCTCCTCCAGACCATACACAACTTTCTTTTGGTAAGGTGTCCCCGGGGCAGGCCACAACACAACCTGGGTCTGCCTTCAGCCCCTCCCTAACTCTGGAGGCCCCCATTCCATCGGGGCCTCCAGCTGCATCCCCTGCAACTAGTCACCCTCATAGTGGCTGCCAGGAAGATACCAACATCAGCTCCAAACCCAAGGCATCACATCCCTCATGTTCTACCGAAACCCCTCCCTGTGTTGTAACACCTGTGGCTGCACCACAGGAAGTGATGTGGGCATGTAAGGGTCAGCCAGACATGGCCTCTCGCATCATGCTGCAGATGTGTTTAGAGCTGCGTCTGATGCAAGAGGAAAATGCACGAGGCATGGCCACACTCACTGCCAGTGTCACTTCCTTGGGTGCAGCCATGTTGTCTGTTCTATCCCAACGTCCCTCCCACACCACTCTCAATGTCTCCCCTTCTCCTTCTGTATTAGGAACAGCATTTGTTTTCCTTTCTCCCTCCCAAACAGACTGTTGTTGTATTTCTACTCCCAAACTTTTTTTGCATAAAATGATATTTTGAATCATACTTTCACTATCTTGTTTAACTTCATTGTGAATGTCTTGTACAAAATATGGACATATATTTTGGGACTTGTTATTTGCTCTGCACATGAGAGCTTGTTGAAATGATGGGGTTACACTTTTACATGTGTCACGCACACACATTCATCCTCACATCTCTAGGCCACCACAATGGTAAACATTTGCCTATCAGGACATAATACGCAACATAGTCTTGACTTGTGATGAGATTTACTTTTTATTTACACATATTCACACTAGAAAAAATATTTGAGATGTGATCAATGGGGATCGTGCTTGAGACTTCGCAAAGTTGGAGGTGAGGATCGCTGTGAGGGATTATCTCTGGGTTGTCGCTGAGGTGCAGGTTGGTGTGGTGCATCTGCCTGTACAGGGGGAAGTTCATGTGCAGGGGCTGATGATGTCTGTACAGTTGGTGTTTGTGCGTGGACAGTGGGTCGTTGTGCAGGTGGTGGTAGTGTCTGTTCAGGGGGTGGTGGTGGATGTGCAGGTAGGGGGAGTGCCTGTTCAGGAGGTGGTGGTAGATGTGCAGGTGGGGGAGTGCCTGGATAGGGGGCGGTGGTGGGTGTGTACCCTTGCTGTGGTCCTGTGCAGTTTGTGGTACAGGCATGTGGGTGTGATGTGCTGCAGGCAGATGTGATGGCTCCCCTACCTGCATTGACCATGAAGGGAGACTTTGGATCACTTTCAGCATGCCCTCCATCATCTTCATGGCCAAGGCATGGTGTCTTGCACTCTCTTCCCTTTGGATGGATATCATGTCTTTGATATTCTTGGACATTTCTTCCCAAGATCTATCCATCCTGTCCAAAACATGGGTCAGTCTGTTCACCACCTGAGGAATTTACTGCATGTCGTGCAGGGCCTCAGACATGTCTGACAGGGTAGCCCCTATGGCATGAATGTCCTGCCTCACATCTGCCTGCTGTTGGAAGAAGTCCTGCTCCCACTGGCCACCATGACCAGGTGCAGGCCCTCTCTGCAGGGGTCGGCCAAGGATGAGACCGCCAGGTCCAACACGAGGGGGGGAGGCAGGAGGAAGCCCGTGGACCGGAGAATGTTGCCCAGGGATACCTGCAACACAACAGGGTTGGTACTTCCCTCAGATGGTGGAGAGAATGCCTGGGATACACTGTAGAGGGAGGAGTTTGAGGGGAACCACCATGTCTGTACTAGATGTGAGGGCTGTGAGTGAGCTGTGGCTGGTTAGCTCTATGCTGAGGACAGGCAATCTTTTTTTGGAGGCTGAGGCACTTTGGGTGGAGGGTGTGAGGCCTTGCCAAATTTGGCCTTTGTGGAAAATCTTCTGGCCATGGCATCTGAATCGTCATCCTCTGAAAGGATGAACAGATAGTCTTCATCATCATCAAATTCTTCAGCCTCCTCAGGTACTTCATCCTCCTCCTCTTGCGTAGTACTTGCAGCCGACATTACTGCCTGCAGGAGCAGTGGACTTTCGCCTTTGATTGCCCGTCGCCCAACACTGGTGGAAGGTCCATCCTCCTCATCGTCATCATCACTTGGAACACAGAGGTTGCAACAGGATAAGTAATTGACCTAGTATAAGATGTGGTGCAACACAAGGGTTGGTTCTACTGTACTTTGCATCAACAGATGAAGCACATGTGACCTGGTTTGGGTACCCCTACATGTGACAGCTCACACCATAGCACTGAGGTGTTGAACGGAGATGTATACAATGCACAAGCAAACACACCAGCTCCAGCCACAGCTTTGTGTCCCTTTGAGATCCCCCCTGATTTCCACTGCTGACGCTGGCTCCTCATAGGTGTAGTTGACGAAGCGGTCCCCGATCCAGCAGCTGGAGAGGTAAGTGACACCATACTCTATGATCAGCATTACTAATTTACAAACAGGCACATGTGACACTTATTATTATGAAATGATATGTATGTACCTTTGTAAACACCGACTGCAGATTCTATGCAGAAGGGTATTTGGATCTTTGTAATGGTTTTGGAATTTATGATAGGGAAACACTTCACGCCACGCTTACATGATGGACAGGCGCGATAGGGTTTCACTGCTGCAGCCAGGATGTCTTGCATTCCACGGGATGGTGTTGTCCGCTGCACTGGTGTCATCCCGTCAGCAGCTGTAATGAGACATACATATCCATATTTCGGTACACCAGATGGTAGCTATTACCTAACATGCATGTGTCATTCTCAATGACCATTGATATGATATTCCTGGCCAATGTGAGACATGTTTACCTCATGGACTTTACATGTGGGCCCCTGCTCACATTCAGCAATTGCCAGCTGTTACCGCAAAACAGCACTGACATCAATGAGATGACACATCAACAGACAAACGTGTATGAGAAGGTTACTGATATTTGAAGGAAGGGGATAAATATTCAGGACGCCTCTGCCTTACATTGATTACACCTTCACCGTTAAGACCATCATGCCTCATGAGTATAATGTTGTCTGTTGACAAGTCAAAAGGAGTGTACATCACCAGGCTGACCAGTTTCACATTTGCACATCAGATCAAACATTGCAATGAGGAGTTAATATGTTGAGATGTGCAATAGTCAGGTACAATTTGTGGCTCATTTGTGCTTCCCTACCCATAAAGTCACAAAGCTAATTTTGGACTGAGAGATCACACATTTGTTATGTCTATCCTTTGAGTGTCCTCTGATCCCATAATCCATTTACAACATCATGGTAGAACTTAGCTGACAACGGATGATGTCTTGTACAGCAGGCATCCTAACCCCATATATTATACACTCACTTATATAGGTGAATACAGTAGAATAGGAGGCAAGCAGAATGCAACATTTGACTAGGATCTAATATTTTGGGTAAGTTGAGAAGCTTTGATGGTTGCCGCCTACACTGGATTTGCGTTGTGTTTTTCAGCCAAGACATTTAAAAATGTCACTTCCTCAAGATTCACCTTACCAGCCCATACACCCATCACAAAAGTACACAAATGGCATCAGTGCGACCCTCATCCACACCAATTTCAATACGATTTGTCCATTGATATTTTGCTAGAGAGTTTTCATATCATTGAATTACAATCCAGTTGTGTCTGGTCCACTTCATATGACACAATATACTATTTTATGTCCATTATGCACTCACTTGGCAGACATTTCATGTCATCCTTTCACTAGCCACCATGGTGTGATCTGGCATGTGGTTAAATGCCATATGTAGGCATATTGTGATGCAGGACATCAGTGATGTAGAACACATACAACATACAGCAGAGATTAAAGGCACATTTCATGAGCATTCAGGTACATTATTCTTGGGTTTACTTACCATGGCCCCACATCTGCCCAGTGTGTGGTCCCTGACAGATGTCACAGCCAACCTTGTAGCAGAAGTCAATGGGTGTACTGGAATCGGGGATGACATAATTGGACCTAGAATGATAAGTGTGTTTGCAACTTAACATTTTGGCTCCCACATGTGATGCTCTCAATTTCAGGCACAAAGTATAAGCACAAGCAGTGTGGGCCCTACCGTTGCAGAAGTGTGTCACACTAAATATCATGAGTGATCCCACATTCAACTTAGAATGGCCCCACTGCCTAGAAGCAACATCTATGAAATTTACCCCACAACAATTCCTTAAGTAAGGTCCACTATCGTGTCTTGTTTATGGCCTAAATTCATGCTATCCGATGTTAAAAAATATAAACAGCTGGGTTGACTGGACAATTTCATGTATTGAAAAAATAATATAAGTTGGACACTGGACGCATTCTTAATACTCCTGACAATTGAATCTCACTTCCTGTTCATCATTGTTATATTTGTTAACAGTGGATTTCTAGATTTTGTCTACAAAAAAAACCAACAATATAGTGGAGACTCCTTTTTGACTTGTTGTGGCACTTGATTCCAGGATTGAGGTCACAGTTCTGGAACTGTTGATGGAATACATGTAATGTGCCCAAATCACAAAAGGTATAATGAGCCTAGATATCTTTTTTCGTCTTTTTGCTATTCACAAATGCCATTTGCTAAAGGCAAATGTCCTTTAAGAATTCCAATAGTTGTAAAGTTAGATTTTCATCTCCAGTTACCTTTGAGATTCAGGCCCTACATGTCCCTCTGTTGTCTGCTGACAATGTATGCATTTAGACCCTCTCCTGACTAGTTTGACTTACCAGTTAGTGAGGGTGGTATGCCTTGCTCTGGATGACGTTGTTTACTCCCAGCAGATGCAGGGACCTCTGCTACTGTGGTTGTCTGTACTCTGGCTGAATTTGTCAATAGGTGAGAAGAGAGAAAAGTTACCAACTAGAAAATGTACATGTGGAACTTGTCAGAAATGTCCTCTTAGCTTCTGTATGCTAACAGTATTGTGAAGCACTGCGGCGGCCGGTGCAGGTAGGAGCAGTGGGGCGTTAGGGGTGTCATGGCGGGGCAGGGTGGGAAATAGACAACGGAACATGGGAAATAAATGTCTTAAAATAAGGATTCTCTCACCTTGTGCTCAATGATGCGGCAAGCACAAGGTGAGTTATTTTTTTGGTCATTTTCTTTAATTTTCCCTATTCCGTTGTCTGTTGATTTTCCTCTGCACTGCCCCACCCCCCTGACGTTCTTGACTGACCCAGCCGCATCTGGAGAAGTGGAAGGGGCACTTTGTCAATTGCTACTTAACAGTGTTAGATATATACAGCCGCAGTACTGGGCTCATGTTTTTAATAGTGGGAATGGGATTTGCCATTTCTAAAACAAACGATTCTGGAACTTGTGGTGTAACATACAGAGGGAGACACATGAGCCTCTGACTGACTATATTTTTATATAAACTTTGGACAACTTCCTTAATCACAATGGGGGTGCAACACGGACAGTCATTTTATATACTTGTCATCATATTTACCTGGTACCACGTTGTGGACATCACTCACAGGCAGCCCATGGAGCATGTGGGGGTGGATTGTAGTGAGGAGATCCTCCTCAAGTGTGGTGAGACGGATGCAGGGTCCGGATTGTGGGCCAGGGAGAATTCTGGCCAACTCAGTCCTGGCGTTCTTCTCCTTCACAAGCCTCTTTTAGTCCTGCCACTTCTTCTTGATGCCACGGAGAGTGCGCACATCCTCCCTCAATGCTGTGACTGCAGTGGCTAAATGCTGCCATAGAGCTGCCTTCTGTGTGCCACTGGTGCAGGAAGGGGGGAGACCATGTAGCCATTTGTGGTGCCTCACAATGAACTCCACAATCATGGTGGTCTCCTCATCTGGGAAGTTTTTCTTCCTCCTCAGTTGGTGCATTTTCCGATAGTGATGCGCAGAGAAGGAAAGTAGGATCTCTCTGTGGCCAAACCTGTTCCTTGAATGTGTGCTGCTTTTATATGGTTTGTGGTGCTGGTCTTGCAGTTGGTGTTAATTGACTTCATCTGACGCAGGCGGGGGGATAGTAAGCACTTGCACAGGTGTTTAGCATTGAAGAAAATGATCATCTAGCCAAATGCGGATATTCTGTCTCGAAAGCGGAAATTCTGCCCCAGGTGCGGAAATTCCAGCCCAAGTGTGGGATTTTTGCCCCAGGTGCGGAAATTCCCACCGAGTGCGGAAATTCCAGCCTGAGTGCGGAAGTAAAGATACGAGTTGTAAGTGATTTCTGTGAATACCAAAAGTAGTAAGTGATTTTTCTGAATACCAAAAGTCGTAAGTGACTTCTGTGAATACCAAAAGTGGTAAATTTTGACTTTTGGCTCAGATTACCCTTGTGAATCGTCCCCGTCGTCCCCATCTATGTGTGAGTTCAACACACACAGTATATACAAAACACTTCAATATATTTTCGAATGAGATTGTTATAGTTTCAATGAATTAAACAATGGTTGATATGTAATTCAATCAGAAAAGGAAAAGACTAAGTTAATTTGGAGTGCTATTATTAAAGTAGAACGTTTAGTTCATTTCACTTTTTAATGTGTTCACAATAATTAGCTTATTTTTTGTTTGGCCGAGAGGCACATTTTGAATCAGATATTAAATATACTAATATTTACATTAAGTCAAAATGTTACACATGTATTCACTGCACAAATTCACCAAGGGAGAAAACAACAAAATAAACTACCCACATGCGAACTATTTCACAATGGCACTGATAGAGCGAGTAAAACAAGCCAGCCCAGCACTGGGTGGGCTGCTTCTGCAAGGCCATTCTGAAAACAATGATGCCAAATTGTACCTATCACACCTCAATTTTCAATTATGTGGCCACTCATCAATACATTCTTCAACTTGTTCTTCCCTTCCCTTCTTCATCTATCATACTTTCTTCTCAACCACCATCCTTCTCTCCACCCATCCTTTCTTTCTCCATCCATACTCATTGCCTTTTCTTGATCAATCCACCCTTTTTTATAGTCTCTCCTACACTCCCTCCCTTCTTCCTTACCTTCTTTTCTTTCGTGATGTCTTGTTGCATTTTCCCCTAACCCATAGGTTCATCTTAACTACTGTTTGGAAACAAGTGTCTCTGATCAAAGTGAAGAATGCCACCAACAACATTTTAAAGGGATACATTACAGACACTGCACACTGGCATGCACCCCCGTCAAGCGGAGGTTCATAATGCTCCTGAAATTTACCCCAGCATTTCCCTTTTCAATGCATGAAAGCAAGTACATTTGTACACTTCTGAGAAGTACTCCAAAAAAAGTTGTAGAATCTGAAAAAAATAAGTGATTCAATTGGAAAGGATAACATTTGTAGGTTTGAGTCACAAGAGTTGTTTTGGATTCAAATTGTTATTTAGATATATTTTTACAAAATTGATCAATGTTCACTATCACTTTCAAAGTTAAAAGAAATTCAAGGCCTGATTTATATGTTGGCGGGAAGGAAACTCTGTTGCAGTGGTGACGGAGTTCCCTCCCTGCAAGTCTAGTGGTCTGCTCACCCTATCTGAAGGCAAATAGAACTAAAGTTTGGCAAGGGCAGAGACTATTCTGTATCCACCATGGCCAAACTTCTCCGACAGCCCTGGGGAGTATGGTCTGTCTGAGAAATGGCTACATGTCTTTCTGCCCAATTTATATTGGTGGACATGTAGTAATTGTTTACTGTTTCTTGCTGCCATGTAAAACCTGGTGGTTAGGAACAGTAAAACCATTAGAACTCTCCCACCGCCATGAGAGAAGACTCACCTGCCAAGGGAAGCATTATATTTTTCTTTACAATATGAAAATCCCATCTGGGGATTTTCTTTTTGTACAGAAAAGACAATTACTCTGTGCTACAGTGTTGCGCCCTGCTGTTGCAGCCCCGTAGCACAGAGTAATATGCATTACTAGGAACCGCTGTGACAGCGATTCCTGGAAATGTTTTTATAAATGAACGCCTGCTTGGAAGTCATTTATAAATTGGATGGCTGGTCTCGTCCCCATGTGGATGGGGTAAATGATTCCATCCCCATGGCAGAATGGGGGATCATCCACCCAGAAATAAATCAGGCTCTCAGTCAGGTACTGCACAGCAAACTTAATCAAGAATTACTGTAAGAGTGCATGCCATTGTCTGCTAACTTTGTAAGTAGAAAGCATTGTGCTCACTACAAATCTCTTATTGCTGATGGAAAAGAACTAGGTGCAGGTTCTCAGGTGAGGGCCAAACAGAGATTTTGCAAGGAAAGATCCATTGCCAAAAACATTAGCGAACATAATAAAATATCAGAATTTCAGCTTCAAGGAAATTTGAAAATGGGGTGACAAATTAATTATATGATATTAAATTCCAAATTGCATATCATACTTTTTAATGTACATTTGATGTATCGAGGACCTATTTTCTAGCATGTCGTGTATGAAGGGCAGAAGATCATACTCATTAATGAAAGGTTTTAATGCATAACTAGTGTGGGCTCTCGAATTGAAGTAAAATTAATATTGACCTCTTAATTTTCTTATTGGTTTTGGAAGACACTCAGGGTAAGGCGCATTTACTTACATAAATTTAGATAAGACATTGGTTCTGAGCAGTGTGATTTTTCATTGCTTGACTAATAAGGGCAAGTTGTTGTTTGCAAGTGTAAATTGGAAGCTCATTTGCCGCAAGGAGTTGATTAACAAAGGCAATTTATGAGTAAGTGAATTAGGCTCTGATTTATATGGCCCTACCATTCCACCATGGGGATGGAGTGAATTACTCCATCCCAATGATCAAGGGTATGCCTGTCTAAGTTTTAAATGACCGACAACAGGCGGTCATTTGTAAAAGCATTGCCAGGAACTACCATCACGGCACTCTTGTCAATGTATTTTACTCTGTGCTATGGGGCTGCATCAGCATGACGCAGCCCTGTAGTACAGAGTATTCGTTTTTAGTGTTCAAAATGGGATTTTCTTTTTGTAAAGAAAAAAAGTAAAGCTCCCCACACCATGGGAGTCTTCTCCCATGACAGGGGAACATTATTATTACGATTTTACTATCCCTCAATGTTTTCTCAGCTGTGATACACAGGAAAAATGGTAACATAACTGCTCATCTAAATTGGATCGGCGGATATGTAGCTTTTTCTCCAATGGCTGTTACTCCTTAAGGTCACCGGAGATCTTTGTCCATGGTGGAGACAGAGTAGTCTCCACTGTAGCCAAAATGAAAATGGTATTTTAAGGGAGGATGGTGTATAGGATTCAAAATCAGATGCAGAAAAGTGAACAACATTGGCGCTCTTCATTGGCTGTATGAGCCACCTTGGCTGATTTGTTTTTGTTCTCACCATGATATCTATTTTGATGTATTGTATTGCGATGATCCTTGCATTAAACTGCACTGCTATGGATAGTATGATTTATTTCCTTCATTTCTTCCTGCATATTGTTAAACTGGGGTGTGGGTAGTACATAGAAAATGCTAATGTTATAGATTTTGTTCAGTTGGGATTTTCTTTGCTCCCTTCTATTTGAGTTCAGAGAGCTTGCGATGTTCACAGTACCGGGGGCCTTTTGAATAACTTATCTACTGTGATGTTTAATGCTGCCTCAAGGCTCCTACAATGAAGGCTCCTTCTTATACCCCTCTTCTGCCTAGTCTCCTCATACCATCATTTTCTGTATATCCCCTATGGAATCTCTCTCCATGATATAGACTGACTCATTCAGGTGGCCTCATAATTGCAACTGTTATCATTATGTAACCTTTTTTCTGGCTTGCTGGAAGCATTTGTGATGAATAACCAGATTAGAATCCAGTATTTCTCCGCAGTGACATCACACTAGTGGTTAATCAAATGGTCAACCGCTATTGTGACATCATATTGGGGAAGAGCTACCTTCCCCTTTGTTAGGCTGTTGCGCCCAGGTCTCCATAAATCCAAGAATGGCAGTAGGTGGTCTAGTGTGCATTCTCCCAGCTCTCCATGGTCTCCCAAAGTGCACAGGAAGTGGGAGAATGCAGGCAGCACTGTCCCTCTGCCAACAGCCTTCTCCCCTCTCAGCATGGAACTCTGGAAATCAATGGTAAAAGGGGAAATGAAGCTGTGCTGAAAAGGGGCTCTCACAGAGCAGCTGTTGGCCTGGTGCTGGCTCCTCACTCTCAGTGGGAGAGTGGAGAGTATGGCTTTGAGCTGGGAGGTGACAGGAGTGAACAGGGAGTGGTGGGGGTAGATACTAGGACACACAATTAATTTTGTTTCAGTTTGAACAAGGGGAGGGTTTTGCAGAGGGTGATGGTAGAAGGTAGCAGGAGGCCAGTATTGTTTTGGCCCACTATATTTAAAGAGGGAGGTAGGGAGGGGAGTATGCAGCTGAAGCAGGGGGTGGGCAGCAGGAGCCCCAATATTTTAATTCCGGAGATGGACAATAGATGGATTTTTTAGAGGGTGGTGGGGATGAATGGCAAGAGGACCAGTATTTATTTTTTACTTTGGTGGGAGGGAATATGTCAAGTGTGGTGGGGTCAAATTACAAGAAGCCAAGGTTTTTTAACGTTTTTAAAAATATTATGTATGGCTGCTCTATTACTACTCTGCCCACCGTACCTGTTGGAAGTAGGGGCAAATGATTTGGATGGGTGATAACATAAAATGATGGGCAAAATATGAATTACAGGTATGTTATTCGGCTTGCAGTTCAGCTCGACATCATAGACAACTCAAGCTTCATCTATCATTGTCTATGTGATGTCGCACAGAAGTCTTTGGTAAATAGCATCCCGTTATTCACAGTGATCAATCTATAATTCTATGTATAATGGCTCAGGTCCTGTAGCATTGCATTGCTCACCATTTTGCCCCTCTTCTTTCACTCTGTCCTTGTTTTCTCCACATCTCTTCCTACTGGTGTCGATGGATATCACATATTTAAGAGTGTCTAAGTGGTTCTAGTTCTGCCAGTTGCTGCCTATTATGTAGTATTCATGTACAATCAGAAATAGTGCAATAAGGATATAAATATGCTCAACAGCACTTTAAATTGTTAAAGCAATGACTTAGTACTGCACAAATATAATTAACAGTCTATTACAGTATGATTTTATATTTTAATCTGATGATTGTAATTATTTTCCTATGAAATCAATAATTGAAGTGGTAAAGAAATTTCCTTGAAAATTGGCAAAACACGAATTTTCCTGGTTTGAATTTTAATATTTTCTTTTAACATTTATCATTTGGAACTATTGTGACTGTTTTCATTAACTTATAACAATAAATTGAATGGAATTGAATTGACATCCTAGCGATTGACATAAGGTTAAAGTGTATTGGATGGCAAAAAATACACACCAAAATATTCACTGAAAAAACAAAATTTAAAGTGACATTATAGTTAGGTGTTTAAATGAAATAAGAACTAATGTTTAAAAAATGAAGAACCACTGAAATTCATCAGTATATAGCTAGGATCACAAAGTTCTGAACCACCTTTACTGGTGCAGGTGGCGCACCCACTGAGCCTGGATGGGAAAATGGAGGGATGAAGGTCCTATATAAACTTGATTCTTGCCGTCTAGCATTTTAGATCATAAACATGATTCGATATTCAGAGCAAGTTCCACAACATCAATCCCATACATCTTTTAGTCAACTGGCCAGATGATGGCTTTCCCCTACTATTTTACCAGCATATATTGATCTGTAAACAAACAGTTGCTAAAGTTATAGGCTTCCAAAATGTCAGCTAAAGGAAATATGCAGAAATAATGAAAGTATAGTGAGACAGCAGACCACTGTGGGACCATTTTGAGACACAGAAATTGTTAGCAGAGTCTGAAAGTGAACTGCACAGGGGTCATGGTGATCGGGCAGCCCATCTGTCCAGCATTAAACCAATAGCATGTGTGGAAATAAGTTCGTGGACCTGCATAGAAACAGTCCAGCAGTGTGTGTTTGGTGAGCCTGCTTCATCCCCCAATGACCTTATCATCCCTGAAATTGTGCGTGTCCATTTTTGCTACTTTCCATGTTCAAATGGATGCACAGGATTTTCTCATTCAACATACATTTTAGAGCACTCTTTTATTGGTTATGGATCATGGCCATGATTCCATACCCAGTTGCAGCTGGTGGGCAGTCAAAATATCGAAAATTAAATATCGATATACACTAATATCGAGGTGACAATATCGAAGGGACAGAATATCGATGTTAAGAATATCGATGGACAGAATATCGACTCTAAGGTAAGTACTATCGATTTTTTTATATCGATGTAAGTAATATCGAAGTTAGTAATATCGAAATCAAATATATCGATGTTACTAATATTGATGTTACTAATATCGATATTTGTATTATTGTTATGTATTTTGTTATGTGTTTAATATGTATGTGTTATATGTGTTTTTGTTAAGTGTTCTACTTGTCTAAACATATATGTATACAATTTTTATATGTTAATAATGTTTTTTTAAGTTTTTGTTTTTTTTAGTACCGTAGCGGGTTGTGGGTTTATAGGGGAATAGGGTGGGAAGTAATTTAATTATACTAAATTAATTATTAATTTTTAGGAATTATAAATTAATTTTAATTATTTTTGCGTTTAAGTTATGTAGCGGGTTGTGGGTTTATAGGGGAATAGGGTGGGAAGTAATTTAATTGTAATTAAGTTATAATTTATTTTAATTAATTGGTATTGATAATTATATTATTGTTAATTTATTAATGATTGGTAATAAATTTTTATTAATTGGTTATTAATTTTTATTAATTGATTAATTGATCATTATGTTAAGTGTATTATTTTATTATTGGAGTGTGTTGTGCGTTTATAGGGGAATAGTGTTGGAAGTAATTGAAATCTAATTAAGTCATTATTAAATTTATTTTTGGGTATTGATAATTAATCTATTGGACATTAATTATTAATTGGTAATTTTTTTTTATTATAATTTTTGGTTCTAAAAATTAATTTATTGTTGTTTTATCATTAATTGGTAATTCAATATTATTAAATATTATTTATTGATAAATGTAATTAATATATTAATAAGTAATTAGTAATTGGTAATTAATGTTTAATAATTATTATTATTGGTATAAAAAGCATTTAATTGTTCAATATTAGTTAATTGGTAATTAAGTTTTAATAATTAATATGTTTGTTGTTATTAAAAATATTTTATTGTTCAATATTTATTATTTGGTAATTAATATGTATTAATTATTATTTATTGGTATTTATTATTAATTTATTGTTAATAAATTTTCCATTGGTAATTATGTTTTTAATTATTATTTATTGGTATTGGTAAATAGTTTAGAGTTATTTAATAATTCATTAATTATTTTACAAAATTATTTTATTTATAAGTATGTTATTTTTAACTTCTACGCTATCCATCACTTTCCCTACTGTTGCACTCTCTGGAGTTGGAATAGCAATTTTTACCCCTACGCTATCCAACACTTTCCCTACTGTTGCACTCACTGGAGTGGGAATAGTAATTTTTACCCTCCCGCTATCCAACGCTTTCCCTACTGTTGCACTCCCTGGAGTGGGAATAGTAATTTTACCCCTACGCTATTCAACACTTTCCCTACTGTTGCACTCACTGGAGTGGGAATAGTAATTTTTACCCTCCCGCTATCCAACGCTTTCCCTACTGTTGCACTCCCTGGAGTGGGAATAGTAATTTTTACCCCTACGCTATCCAACACTTTCCCTACTGTTGCACTCACTGGAGTGGGAATAGTAATTTTTACCCTTACGCTATCCAACGCTTTCCCTACGGTTGCACTCACTGGAGTGGGAATATTAATTTTTACCCTCCCGCTATCCAACGCTTTCCCTACTGTTGCACTCCCTGGAGTGGGAATAGTAATTTTTACCCCTACGCTATCCAATACTTTCTCTACTGTTGCACTCTCTGGAGTGGGAATAGTAATTTTAAGCTCTACGCTATCCAACATTTTTCTTACTGTTGTTTTTTTGGGAGTTGCAATAGTAGTTTTATTCCCTCCGCTATTTAATATTTTTTGTATTATTTTAGTTAATGTAGTATATAATTAATTTTAAAAATATTAAAAGTAAATTTAATTTTTTTAATTTGTTATACATAATTATTTAATTTTTATTTATGTTATTGTTTTATGTGTATAGATGTATTTGTAATTTATAATATTTTTTAATACTTTATAATTTATTAAAATAATTATTAAAACTGATTATTAAGTAAGTATATATATTATATGTTATATGTATATGTTTAATTAATGTTTTATTAAATTATATGTATTACTTATTAATTTTAAACATTATAAAATATTTTTAACTGTTTATTTTATAAGTATTATTTAGTTTATTTTACATATTTGTTTTAACAAAAAAACCGATATTTTTAATAACGATATTTTTGACATTGATATTTTTTTCTTGATATTTTTGTACTTACCATGTTGTAGATAGGATATCGATATTGTTGACATCGATATTCTTGCTCCGATATTTTTGTAGGTCGATTTTTGACCTTCGATATTTTGTCAGTGATCCGTTGCAGCTATGTTAGGAAAATAACAGGTGCACCTTTTATAGGCTTATTGAGATTCAGTATGGATATCTCACTTGCTATTTGTTGGTCACTAGAACGGCTTCCAAATCCCTGTTTGAGGGTCTTACCTAGATCCAAAACTAGTTTCTTTGGGGATCCCTTCCAGCCATAAAGGTAATCAGGACAACCCTTTGTGGTTAAAGTCACTACAAATGGCAAACACATTCAGATTAATATAAATTGCAATAGCTGTAATCTAACACATTTGTTTGTAGGTCACACATTATGGTGACCAGATTTAGCATCATAGCCTTTGTCTGCAAACCACTTATATTAAAGCTGTACCAAATTATACCTACTTGAAGCAGGACCAACGCATGCTTATGAAATGAATAAGAGGGTCCCTGGTAACGCTATATATAAATGGAGAAGGAGGCAGGGAAACAACAGGGTAAAATAACAGCAGTTCCTTCTCCAAAGTTCAATTAAAGTTTGGCAAAAATGTTCATAATATATATACAACTGTCCAACAGACCAATGATTTGAAGAATTTTATTATTCAAAAATATAATAATGAGATCTTTTTATCATTTCTTTACTTAAATAATCTTATAATATATATAAACTGGCAGGCAAAAACATGGTGCCCGATTCACAGAACTAACTTAAGACAAAATCCTAAACTTACTACCATTTTGGTATTCACAGAAGGCACTTACTCATTTTGGTATTCACAGAAGGCACTTACTCATTGATGAGTAAGTGCCTTCTGTGAATACCAAAATGTGTAAGTTACACAAAATGAGTAAGTTACTCAAAATGAGTAAGTTACTCATTTTGGTATTCTAGAAGGCACTTACTCATCAATGAGTAAGTGCCTTCTGTGAATACTAAAATGAGTAAGTTACACAAAATGAGTAAGTTACTCAAAATGAGTAAGTTACTCAAAATGAGTAAGTAAGTGCCTTCTGTGAATACCTAAATGAGTAAGTGCCTTCTGTGAATACCAAAATGGTAGTAAGCTTAGGATTTTGTCTTAAGTTAGTTCTGTGAATCAGGCCCATGTATAATAGAATTCAAAACCCCAAAGTATATCAAAGAGCACCACCGTAGTATCGGACAAACAATACCAATTTTAGCATGAAACAAATGACAAAACACAAAAAACGTAACAAAATACATAAACACGTGCATAGAATAAACAATACATGATTGTGACAACAAACAGAAGAAAACACAAGAGATAAAACAATATTCAATATACTGGAATCCACTTAATTAGACATAGGCATATGCTTCAGCAGGAAAGCGCTGATGAAAAGGCTGGAGAATGGGAGATTCCTTCATCAGGGCGCTGTATGTATAGAATGTAATCTAGGTGCTCAGCCAGTACAACCAAAAGTCTGCAGGACAAAAAATATAGTAAAAACGTAAATGATTAAAGTTTAGAATAAGGGAACGAGAGCTGGAGCCTCACCAAGAGAAGAATGTGAAAATACACCGATGGAGTGGAAACAAAGACTGTGTCCAGTAAAAATAGAGACGTTGAATCAGTGAATATAGGTAGAAAAAAGAATTAAACCAGAACACACACGATAGGATCCCGTGATAAGACCACCAATAAAACAATCCTCGTTCAAAAAGCGTGACTAAGAACTGTTGCCCGAAGTTAGAATGGAAAACAATGATCTATACACATACCTCCTGACTATGCCATACTAGTGTATACAGGTAACAACGTAGAAGCGATGCTCTGGCTAGTATGGGTTAGGGGCTAAACAACAGTCCCCGTCGGCGATTATATATCTGCAGGCAAAGATGAGTGGAGTGTGATAAGTTAGCCAAGATTGGCTGAAAGTACAGTGATTTAAGAAATGACAAAATGTCGCAAAGAGTTGAAGCCGGTACAGTTGGTAGCAAGCAGAACGCTTACCAAAAAACTCTGATAAGGTGATATATGGTGAGGGGGGGCGAAGAGTCCCGAATGGCTTTGAAAATATGTCCGACTCACATGTCTGGAATGAAAAATGAAAAAGAAAAAACTAGGTGTCCAGACAAAGTAACAGGAAGAAGTTGAAAATACGCTAAACACAGTGGGTAAAAGTTATCCGATTGCCTCCATGTACATCCCATCTTTGAAGACTAATGAAATGGATAACTGTGAAGTAAATACGTGCTCCACGGGCTATCAAATGAATTTGAAATAGTCTAGAAAAACCAATAAATGCGGACCATAAGTTAACAACATGGCCCCAAGTGTTATAACAAGAGTGATTACCGGAGTAGAATGATACTTACTATTTTTGTCTGAAACTTAGGCGTCGCATTGGAACCACGGAATCAAGCAAACCAACACCGGAGCAGTCGGTGGTGCGAATAAGTCCATAGCTTCATTTAAATAAACGCACGATTAACAAAAGGTGAGAACACCTGCGGGGTCGATTAGAGCATAGAACATAAGGAGTGGAAGAAACATAAGGAGTGGAAGAAGGAGTAGGGCGCCATATTGGAAGTAGGGTGAAAAAAGATAGTCGAAGTGTGAGTATAGAGCGTGGGATGAGGGAAAGAAGACCCGTAAAAGGCGCCATGTTGGAGGTACAAACGGGTCATAATAGTCGCTCTGGCGGAGTATGAAAATACACTTGGGCTGGGCTATGGATAGAAAGAAATGTCGTTGCCGCAGGCGTAAGACTGTGCAGACAATTATAATAAGTCAGTAAAAGGGAACCCAAAACACTTAAATTGTTCGAGATAAAAAGAAAAGGAGCTATTCAAATGACAATTCCACGTAGGAGGTATACAGTGGGAAAACAAGAAAAATGACAAGGATAAAGAAGCCCAGTAGCAGAATAATTACATTATCGCATTCTCCCACGGTAAGTGTTCATTAAGGCCTGAATTGACCGTCTGAAGGGTATTGTAGCGGGGTGTCAGAAAGGGGTCGGAGACTGGGTTTGGGTAAGAAGGGTTTTATTGGGTGTAACACGCGTCTCTTTGTGGTCTGTCTGTAGTACGGGAGCGGGGGCTGGTCCTTCGCTTCCTGCTCCCTCGAGGAGGTCCTCCCTCTTCTTACACGCTCCAGCGCGGTCCCGTCCTCCAAGGTGGTGGGGGTGAAAACCAAACAGGATACCAAGTGTAAGTGAGGTGTACAGGTGCACTAGACTTGAAACAGGGAAGGGTGGTGATGGAATCACTCAGTGCACGATACGTCTATCGGCGTGAGGGAAGTGCTCAGGGAGGGTATACCAGGGAACAGGGATCCCACAGGTCAAGTATCCGGTCTCTCCCTCTTTCCTACCCAGCCCGCCAAACGGTCGCGTACCTGTGTGAGCCACGCTCCTCCAGGAGTGTGGCTGGGCGAGTCACGGGGTCGTTGGCCTCCTGGCTCTCCGTCTTCACTCGTCCTCGCTGTCTCCTTCCCGGTGTTTTCTTCGGTTGTTCGCTCTCTCCTCCCGTCCACGTCTTCCTCCTCGACTCCTCCGGTGATGTCACACACCGGCCTCCATTCTCCACCCGATCTTATTGGCCAGGGTTCCTCTTCGTCATCGTAGGGGCGTGTCCCGCCGACCAGCCTTCCCAGTTAAAGGGACGGTGTAGGTATTCTTCCTCGTCTCCTGTCCTTCGTGGGACTGCGTAACCCCACTCGTCCTGCTCCTGGTAAGGAAGAGGGGAAAGGGTGGTTTCCTCGTTTCCCAGGCTCTTTGCTCGTTTAGTCCCCTTCAGGTCCGAGCCCGCCCGGTCACATACCACCCCCTTGGATTCTCCCGATCGGGGAGAGGATAACGGGACAAATAGTCGGCACTGCCATTGTCCTTGCCCCTACGGTGCCTCACAGTGAAGGAAAAAGGTTGGAGGGACAGGAACCAGCGCAGAACCCTGGGGTTAAGAGCGATGTTCCTGCTCATCCACTGGAGGGGCGTGGTCCGTGTACAGGGTGAAGTGGTGACCCTCAAGATAGTACCTCAGCTTGTCGACAGCCCATTTTACAGCCAGACATTCTTTCTCAACGGTGGGGTATTTAAGTTCCCGTGGGAATAGCTCGCGGCTGATATACAATATGGGATGGTCGACACCCTCCGCTGACGTTTGTGAGAGGACAGCCCCTATGCCATAGTCTGATGCGTCAGTGTGGAGGATAAATGGTCGGGAAAAGTCGGGGAGGACAACACTGGGTTGGTGGTGATGGTTCGCTTTAGTGTATTGAAGGCTTTCTGCATCTGTGGTGTGGGTTGCAAAAGACTTTGTGTTTTCACCTCTTGTCTAAGGGTGTCGGTGAGGGGGGCGGCTACGTCGGAGAACTGGGGGATGAAGCGGCGATAATAACCTATCAACCCTAGGAATGCTCTCATTTCTCTCTTTGTGCTGGGGAATGGGGTCTCTGCAATTGCCCTGACCTTTTCGATTTGTGGTTCTATCATTCCGTGACCTAGTACGTAACCCAGATATTTGACCTTTTGGTAAGCTACCCGGGACTTCCTTGAGTTGATGTGTAGCCCGGCTTGTTCTAAGGCATACAGTACTGTCTGTAGATGATCTAGATGGGATTCCCATGAGGGCTGAAGATCACGATGTCGTCTAGGTAGGCAGACGTAAAGGATTGGTATTCCCGGAGCACCGTATTCATGAGACGCTGAAAAGTCGCCGGGGCCCCATGTAAACCGAAGGGGAGCACTGTGAACTCGAACAGCCCATCCTGGGTGGAAAAAGCGGTCTTCTTCCGGTCCTCTTCCCTCAGAGGCACCTGCCAGTATCCTTTGGTGAGGTCCAACGTGGTGATATACCGGGCCTCCCCAATTTTTCGATCAATTCATCAATACGAGGGATAGGGTAGGCATCAAAGGAGGAGATGTCGTTGAGAGCTCTAAAGTCCATACAGAACCTGGTGCTCCCATCCGGTTTGGGCACCATCACTATGGGAGACGACCACTCGCTCTTGGACGGCCTTATGACTCCGAGTTGTAACATCTCTTGGACCTCTCTTTGTACCGCAGCTCGTTTGGCTGCGGGTATCCTATATGGACGCTGTTTGATGATCTTCCCCGGGAGGGTCACAATGCAGTGTTCTGCCATTGTGGTCTTTCCAGGTTTGTCTGAGAACAGGGAGGAAAACGGGGATAGGGTTTTGCGGAGTTCCTCTTTCTCTTGGTCTCGCAAGTCCTCATTGACCACCAACTGTTCCAAGGTGGTGGAGATAGAGGCTTGTGTTGGTAATGTGAGATGTGCCGTCTTCGGGGGGGGCCCTAACCACTTCTTCAGTAGATTCACGTGGTAGATCTGGCTCCTCCGGGCCGTTATTCGCACCCGATAGCTGGTTTGCCCGACAGTTCCGATGATCTTGTAGGGTCCCAACCATTCGGCCTGGAATTTTTTTGTAGATGAGGGCAACAGCACTAAAACCCAGTTGTCTACCTTCATCCTCCTCCATCGCTTCCCCTTGTCATAGACTGCTTTCTGTTTTTCCTGTTTCTTCTCAAGCTGTGAATACGCCAAGTCCCTTAGTTTGCCTATCCTGGCTTTCAGAGCCTGGGTATATTCTAACATTCCTCGGGTTTCGTTGACTTCCTCCTTCTCCCACGCCTCTTTTGTCATTTCCATCAGCGTTCTGGGTTGGCGCCCATACAGCATCTCAAACGACGAGCAACCTAGGCTGCTCTGTCTTTGACCACGTATGACGTACAAGGCCAGCGGTAGTAACTGATCCCATTCCCTTCCGTTTACTGTGAGCATTTTCCTTAACGTGGCCTTGAGCGTTCCATTATACCTCTCCACGAGGCCGTCTGTCTGGGGGTGATAGACAGAGGTTTTGATCTGCCGCAAGTCGAGCATCCCACAGACCTCCCTCATTAACCTGGAGACGAAAGGGGTCCCCTGATCGGTTAGGATCTCCTTGGGGAATCCTACCCGTGAAAACAGCTCTATGAATCTTTCTGATATCAGGCGAGTGGTGGGGGCCCTCAGGGGAAACGCCTCCGGATATCGAGTCGCATAATCCACTATTACCAACGCGTATTGATTCCCTCTCCGGGGTTTTGGTAGGGGTCCGATGAGGTCCATTCCTACTCTTTCAAATGGGGTGCCTATGATTGGGAGTGGTTGTAATGGCACTGCTGGGGGGCGATGTGTATTCCTCTTCTGACATATCTCACAGGTCATGCAGTGGATCTTAATGTCTTTATATATCCCCGACCAAAAGAAATGCCTTAGCACGTTCTGTGTTGTTTTTTCACTACCTGTATGTCCGGCCGTCAGATGTGAATGTGAAAAAAACATGATCTGGTCCCTGAAAGGAAGGGGTACTAGTAGCTGATGGGGGTCATCCTTAGAACCCTGTCGATATAACAGGCCCTCTTTTATGAGAAATCTGGGAAACGAGAAGTAGGGGGAGTGCTGTGTCCTATGTGCCTGCTCCCAGGCGTTAAACAGGGATGTGTCGTTGGCCTGGGCGAACTTGAAGCTCCTGTCTAAGGTCCAGGGCTCGGGGGTTATCAAGGCTGTTGCTGGTTTGTCGGTCGTGTCTCTTACCCCTTCTTTGCTTTCCTGGGTCTGTAACGTGTGTAGGAACAGGTCTAGGAACTCGGGATTGTCGGTTCCTATGATGAGATCCTCTGGCAGGTTCTCCAACACCCCCACCCTAATGACATGGCTTCTACCGTCACATGGTGTAAGGGTCACTACGGCTACCGGGTAGGGTTTTACATCACCATGTACGCATCTAATGTGCACTATGGTATCTGGGATGATTTGTTGGGGCTGTACAAGGACCCTTTGTATCACGGACTGTCTACAACCTGAGTCTAGTAGGGCGTTCACCACCTTATCATTCACCCGTACACTTACGTGATAAGCACTCCCCATCTCAGCGGTGTAGAGTATAGACCGGGGGATGTAGCCCACCTCCATCGGTTCTTCGGTCTGTTTTCGTCGAGGACATATCCGTGCGATGTGGCCCCAGTCCCCGCAATCGAAGCACTGAGGTCCCCGGACCGTAGGCACCTCTTGTTTATGGAAACGTGGTTTCGGGGCTTCTGGGACCACTCGGGGTTTCGTACCGTGTCGTGGGTTGGGATGTTGGGGTTGTTTCTCGGCCTCCCACCCGCTGGTTCTCGGTTGTGCTCGGGAAAAAGTGGTGGCCATGTCAATGGCTTGTTCGGTCGTCAAGCGGGCATGTTGTCGCAGCCATCTCTGCGTATTCAAGGGGAGGGCTTCCAGATATTGTTCAAGATATATCTTGTCCATGATCTCTTCCTTGGTGCACAGAGTCGGTGTCAGCCATTTATCGGCTGCCATCTTTAAGCGAAAGAACAAGGTCTTTGGGTTTTCCCCAGGGGTGCCCCGCTCCTTCCGGAAACGCACCCTATATGCTTCCGCATCAAGCCCTAGGTGGTCCAGGATGAGGGACCGAATGTCCTCATAGGGGGTATTCCCTGCTGCGTTGGCCACCTGATAGGCGGCCTGCGCCTCACCAGTTAGGAGGGGAGCCAAGAAGAATGGCCATTTCTCTTTGGGCCATCCGCAGGCCCGTGCGGCTCGCTCAAAGTTGAGTATGAAGGCGTCAGGGTCGTCGCCGGCTACATACTTCTGCAAAGAAACCCCAGAGGGCCCAGGGGGTGGTTCCGGTGTTCAGGTGGATGTGGGAGGGGTTGGTCGATCATCAGCTTCTGCAGGCCCTCTAACTGCGCTGAAACCGTGTCCCTGAAGGTCTCTCTGTCCGCTTGGGCCGACGTCAGCTGTCTCTCCACAGCCCATCCCAGCTTCTCCTGACCCTGCACTAGATGCTGGATTAGCGCGTCCATCGTGGGGGTACAGATGGAGGGGTCTATGCCTGCATTCTCCACCACTTGTAGCGGGGTGTCAGAAAGGGGTCGGAGACTGGGTTTGGGTAAGAAGGGTTTTATTGGGTGTAACACGCGTCTCTTTGTGGTCTGTCTGTAGTACGGGAGCGGGGGCTGGTCCTTCGCTTCCTGCTCCCTCGAGGAGGTCCTCCCTCTTCTTACACGCTCCAGCGCGGTCCCGTCCTCCAAGGTGGTGGGGGTGAAAAACAAACAGGATACCAAGTGTAAGTGAGGTGTACAGGTGCACTAGACTTGAAACAGGGAAGGGTGGTGATGGAATCACTCAGTGCACGATATGTCTATCGGCGTGAGGGAAGTGCTCAGTGAGGGTATACCAGGGAACAGGGATCCCACAGGTCAAGTATCCGGTCTCTCCCTCTTTCCTACCCAGCCCGCCAAACGGTCGCGTACCTGTGTGAGCCACGCTCCTCCAGGAGCGTGGCTGGGCGAGTCACGGGGTTGTTGGCCTCCTGGCTCTCCGTCTTCACTCGTCCTCGCTGTCTCCTTCCCGGTGTTTTCTTCGGTTGTTCGCTCTCTCCTCCCGTCCACGTCTTCCTCCTCGACTCCTCCGGTGATGTCACACACCGGCCTCCGTTCTCCACCCGATCTTATTGGCCAGGGTTCCTCTTCGTCATCGTAGGGGGCGTGTCCCGCCGACCAGCCTTCCCAGTTAAAGGGACGGTGTAGGTATTCTTCCTCGTCTCCTGTCCTTCGTGGGACTGCGTAACCCCACTCGTCCTGCTCCTGGTAAGGAAGAGGGGAAAGGGTGGTTTCCTCGTTTCCCAGGCTCTTTGCTCGTTTAGTCCCCTTCAGGTCCGAGCCCGCCCGGTCACAGGTATATATCCAGAACACTTCTCTCTTTTTTCTCTGACTCTCACTGTTACTGTCTTTCGGACTTCGCACTTTTTCCAAGATTAACCATCTCAGATCTTTTTCGGAATGTTGGTTATGGACCCAATGATCAACTAGGGGGGCACCTACCCATCTGTTCTTAATCACAGATTTGTGCTCACTGAATCTCACACGAAATTGTCGACCAGTCTCCCCCACATAACCTTGGTTGCAGGGTCAAAGGATGAGATATATGACGTTAGTAGTTCTACAATTCGTCATCTCCTTGAGAATAAATGTTTTTTTACCCCATTTTAGAACGGACGAAACGATGGCATGGTTACATGCATGGCAATTGGCGCATTTGTGTGTGCCTTGGATGGGGTTGTTTCCTGTGATCGATCTGTGTATATTCTTTCTCTTCCTTATATGCCGCCCTCACTGGTGAGTTACGGAGGTTTCTGTTGCGGGGGTATGCAAAAACTGGTCTCGGGAGATGAGTGGAAGAATCCCCAGTGTTAAGAATATGCCACTGGGAGCCAATAATGTGGCGAAGTTTGTTGTTGAAGTTGGAGTGTCTGGTGACACAAACCAGCTTCATGTCATCCTTTGTTGTTTTCTGATGGAACAGCGACTCTCTGTTGTAATATTTGGCTCGCTTATATGAGTCCCTAACCAGTCTGTGGGGATATCCTCTGTTGAGAAGTTTATAGTTGAGTTGTTCCGCATGCTGGTCAAAATCATGTATGTTAGTACAGTTTCTACGTAATCACAGAAACTGGCTGAATGGTATGCTGTCCTTCTGGCAGCGGGGGTGGTAACTTTCATAGTGCAAGAGGGTGTTCCTTACAGTGGGCTTAGTATATAGGGACACTTCGATCCTCTGGTCGACAATTTGAATCCAGATGCCCAAAAATTCAATCTTCTCTTTGCTGGTTTTAGGGCTGAACTTGAGATGAGGATCACACATATTAATCCACAATAAGAATTCGGAAAGTTGATCTTCATGTCCTTTCCAGATAAAAAAAATATCATCATCGATAAACCGATGCCAGTTGTGGATATTCTCATCAAACGGTGCAATCTCATTAAAGACAAAACACTCGTCAAAAGTGCCCATATAAATGTTGGCTACATTGGGGGCACAGGCTGCACCCATACTCACCCCCTGGATTTGTTTGAAAATAGAGTTGTTAAATTCGAAATAGTTCTCATGAAGGACAATAGCCAGACATTCTAGAATGAACATGTTGTCGTCTTGGCTACTACTTCTTTCTAGGGTGCTTTTCACTGATTCTAGCGCTCCCCTTTGGGGGATATTAGTGTACAGCGCCTCAATGTCCATTGAGACTAGTACATCAGTGTGAGGATTGAATGGAATGCCTTCAATCTTAGATATAAGATGGCCAGTATCTTTCACAAAGGCAGGTAGGTTGGACACCAAAGGTTTTAAAAAAATATCAACATATTTAGACAACGGCTCTGTGAAGGATCCAATGGTGGAAACAATTGGTCTAAATGGGGGTTTGATGATATGTTTGTGTGTCTTAGGTACCCCATACAGGACAGGAATTCTGGTGTACGGTCTGTTGAGGTTCTCAAACTCCTGCTCGCATATAGAGCCTCTATCAAGAGCTCTCTGTGGGATGCAGAGGATATCATTTTTAATCCTCTGACCTGGGAATGTTGTGACTTTGGAGTAATGTTCTGGCACCTCCAACATTTTCAAGATTTGTTCTTTATAATCTGTTGTGTCCAGAATCACAATGCCTCCACCCTTGTCGCTAGGTTTATAGTGACATGGTTGTTGATGCACAAATTCTTGAGGGCATTGTGTTCCTCATAATTGAGGTTGAAGGACGGTTTAGGGACAAATCTCATCATGGTCTGAATTTTGGAATATACAATATTCTCAGAAATGTCCACTTCCGGGCCTACCTGGTCGAGAGATGGGGTGAAGGTAGAGCTGGGACGTAATCCTGTTCTGTTAATATTGTCGGGCAAGTCCCTATTCTCCCCAAAAAAATGTAATCTAATCTTTCTGAAGAAAGAATGGATATCACAGCTGAGTTCGAATTTGTTGATGTTTATACTGGGAACAAATGATAGTCCCCTAGAGAGGAGGTTAAGAGAATGTTCATCCAGTGTTGTTCGTGATAGATAAAATATGGGAATGGGGTCCGTATGGTAATCAGTCTTCACTCTCTCCAATATTGATTTCGTCTGGTTTGCAAGTACTGGGGGGGGGGGTTTCTGTGGGTTGATAACGTCCCCTCTCTTGTGATCTGAACCTTACTCGTGGGGCCCCACGGCGGTTTCCTAAAAAACCGATTGTTTCTGTTAGTACTTTCAAACGGTGTCCTCCTATTGCCGTGACCGTCAAAACGGTTAGATCCACCCTCCACTTTAGACTCTGAAGTGTCTGAAAATGTCAAAAAAAGTTTATTGGACCAATGTTGATAGTCCCCTTGGTTGGTGTAATCGCTCGATGAGTTATAATATTGTGTTCCCAAATAGGGGTAAACTCTCTCTTCAGAGAAATAACGGATGTCCTTTTTAAGTTTGTCTGTTTTTTTCTTAATGAGATAGTCGCTAAAGGAGTTGAGTTCGAGATTTACCTCCTTTAGTTTCTTTTTCGCCTCATCAATGGGATTATTCTTTCTGAGAGTTTCCTCTATTTCTGCAATTTCCTTCAGCAGAGTTTCCACTACCTCTCTAGCTGTTTCAATGATGAGAATCATGAGGGCCCTAGAACAACGATTGGCGATGAGTGACCATTTTTCCAAGAATTATGCTTATGCCTTCATAAATTCTTTGTGTTTGGCCTATACTTATCTTTAAGTTTCTACTGCAGACGGATATTGGGTGTGTGATATTCTGTATTGAGATCAGGAAAGGTGGGGCTAATAGCTCCTTTCGTATGTAATTTGGTCTTAGCCATGGAAAGACAAGAACGCATTGAGCTCAGCAGTAACTACAGAGAACAGAACATACAATTGCGTAACTTGGTCACACAAATCAATTTCTTTTATGTGCTATTTATAAACCTTCACAATATGATCACTTAAGTGTCACTTCTACTAATGTATGTTTTGTTTAATATTAACACTTCCACTGTGCAAATATGTGAGAGTAAAAAGTATTAGCTCTTTGATCCTGTATTAATGTTTACAAAAATTGTTCATTGCGACACAGATCCAATACGTCCTGTGTCAAAATTCTCATGTGAAACCACACTTTTAGACTTAAATGATCAAGCACTTGTATTAGCAAATGTAAATAACGTTGTCAGTCCAAATAAAGGATATAGATTTTCACATGTAACTTTGAGCATGTATTTCATTACCATAGATCGAGAGAAACCCTTTTCAATTCAACCGTTTTTTTCTTTAATGTTTTGCAAATTTTATTGCATCTACCATTTTTCTTTCAAAGCTTCATTGCTTATGGTCAAAAGAGCTTTCGAGATCCAAATTTCTAGATTTTTTCTTTAAACAGAATATTATGAAAATAGTATGCTGAAATATGCCATTCAGATAATTTTTCACGGCAAATCAGTCTCCAAGGCTTTAGACTATTATCATTTCATATTAGTGAACAATTATGTAGCCAGCTGCTTTCAAGGGCTAAGGGGCAGATGGTGTTTGGTGAGAGAGGAAAATGTAAAGAGAATTTCCAGTTTATGTCTATTTAAACCAAGGCCAGAAAATTTAGATTGACTTGGTATTCAATTCATTGGCAAGGGTCCATATGCAGTGGAATGCAATTCATTGGCAAGGGTCGATGTGCAGTGGAACACAAAATTCATGATTTCCTTCATGAATTTTGCCGTTTCTGATTCCAAGTGAAGTGGAAGTGGACAGAAAACTGATGTGTGTGTCAATATACCAACAAAACACTTTTTGTTAGCCAGAGGTTTTGGGACGATCCTCTTAGACATCAGCTAAGGTATGTTCTAATTTCTATAACTATCCTCCCAAAATATAATACATATTTAACACACAAAGGTGAAGAAATTCCAAATCGCCATGTCATGAAAGATTGTTAATCATGAATTGTACATCAAGACTTCTCTACTACAGTGTAAAACTATCAACATTAGACTTTACCTAAAAGCAAGCACTTGCCCATGGGACAGAGAGAGCTTTTGTTCTATAGGCTTTAAAATCGATGAAACAATGTCATTGAAGGAGGGAAGTTGTTAAAACATTTGTTATTCATTGAACTTTAAATATCAGGACTTCAGTGCAATTCTTAAGTACTCAACGTCCTCAAAGTACTCCCTACTGAACAATCAGATTGTTTATCCTGTAAGAATTAAATACAGAACTGTCATGAGCATTTATACCTTTTAGCTCAAGACATTTTGGGTCTGACATATTACAAGAGCCAATAATTATCATGGAATAATTAGACAGTTAAATTCGTCTTGTTAGATAAGATCAAAAATAACTGCGTTGTTTACATACAAAAGGTCTGCAGTGTTTTGTCATTCCTTGTTAGAGGATGCAACAAGATTGCTAGATAAAAAATTGCAGAAAAACAAAGATGTTATGCGCCTTATTCTGTTTTTAACAGGGATCCGTTTTGACAGCGAACCATTGCTGGTGTTTCTATCTGATGCAATGTATATACATTAATCTATTGATTTATTATAGCAATTTCTGATCTTCAGTATGCCCCATGACTCTCATTAATTATGAAAGCAGTTTGCTCCACTGGAAAGAGTGTTCTGTGGAAAACTCATTTTTTCGTATTTGGACTTCTGGATTTTAGACCTTTGCAGAGAGTAAGCCTCACACATGGATTCGCAGTCACTGTAATACTACTTTTAAACTGATTTAAGCTGCATCCGCCAAAGCCAACATTTTAAAATAAGCTCAGCTGCTGTGAAAAGCTTGGTTAAAAGGCTCTCAGGAGTTTCCATAGTTTAAATGGGACACATGTTCACATTGGCTTTGGCCTGGTAAGGACCTATAATTCAACGGGGAATTATAAAAAATGATGGTTCTATTTCTTTTTGGCTGAAGCGTAAATCTCCAGTGTTTAAGCTGTTTTACTGTTTGGCTAAAGTATGCCTTAAATGTAAATTTTGTTTGGCAGACATATTGTTAGATTTGGGGGTCTCTAGTTGGCAGAGGTATGTACCTTTGTCCAAATAGGGACCCTTGCGTCTAGTCAGGGAAAGTAGGTACACTCCCGAAATAACCCCTGCTCACCCTCTTGGTAGCTTGGCACGAGCAGACAGGCTTAGTTCAGAGGCAGTGTGTAAAGCATTTGTGAACACATACAGTAATCAAGTGACAACACTACAAATGGACACCACACAGGTTATATATTTATAAAAATAGGTATACTTTATATAGATTTATCACAAGACCATAAACGACAAAAATAATCCACACTACTGTTAAGAATACTTAGTTCTGATCAAAAAGGCTTAATTCAAGGTTCTGTGCGAGTCGGTAGCCTCCTCCGGCTACGGCGGAGTCGAGAACAAACAGAGTCTAACAAATCCAGCTGACCGCGTCGAGACGGGCCAACACAGCGTAGACAGACTCGGTCACAGTACCTTTTACTTGAAGCGGCAGGCACGGGCGTGCGAGCCGGATGGCTGTTCGTCGCGGTCGCGATGCAAAAATGGAAGCGTTGCAGGACGCGTTGTCCCTCGATGCGGTGCAGGCAGCGGCTCGTTGACGTCGTCGAGACGGAGTCGGTGAGACCAGGGCCGTGCGTTGCAGGGCGAGACGGTGCTTCGATGCGGTGCTGGCAGGTTGCGGTGCGGCGACGGAGCCGGATTCAGGAGCTGGCGTCGATCAGTCCGGACAGCAGTGCGAGTCGGGCGGTGCGTCGCAAAGCGTGCGAGCGGTGCCCAACTCCGGTGCGGTCACAGGACTCGAACTCAGCAGCAGTGACCGTGTCGGTCGGACCAGTTCGATTCGGCGTAGCGAAGCGTTGCAGGACGCGTTGTCCCTCGATGCGGTGCAGGCAGCGGCTCGTTGACGGAGTCGGTGAGACCAGGGCCGTGCGTTGCAGGGCGAGACGGTGCTTCGATGCGGTGCTTGCAGGACACCGAGTCGGTCGTGAGAGTCGGTCACAGCTCCCTACCTCTGTAGCCACTGAAACAGAGTTTCCAGCAGCAATTCACAAAGGGGGTGAAGTCCAATGGTCCTGGGACTTCGGTCAGGGGGCAAGCTCTCTTCCAAGCCCTTGGAGATCCTTCACAAGTTGATGAAAGTCACAGCAAAGCAAAAGTTCCTTTCTCCTCTCTTTGGCAGTCAGGCAAACCACTGCAGGCCAATCCCCCAAGCAGCACTTCAGGCTTAGGGATAGTTTCTCCTCAGTTTCTTCTTGGTTCCGCTCCTCAGTAAAGGTTTCTTCTTGTTCCCAAAAGTGATCTAATCTTCCTGGGGTCTGGGTGCCCCTCTTATACCCTGATTCTCTTTGTTCTCTGGAGGCAGAGAGGCCTCTGCCTAGTCCAAAACCAGTTCTGGTCAGTCCTGGAGCACTTTGTTTTTCTGACTCCTTCTTTCCTTTCAGAATGTGGGGCAGAGTGCTCAGCCGCCCGGCAGGAGGTGGAGCCAGCATTGTGGAAGGCAGGCACAGCCCTATTCAGACCCAGGTGCAACTCCTCCCTCCACTCTGGCTGCGGATCTTTCTATTCAGCCCTGCGCTGACTCACCCTGTCTCCGGTAGCCACCCCCAGCCCCTGTCACTCAATCTCCAGACAAGGAATACACAACCTAGCAGAGGCAGGCTTGGATAGTTAGGCAAGAAAATACCCACTTTCTAAAAGTGGTATTTTCGAACACAGAATGTTAAAACCAACTTCACTAAAAGATGTATTTTATCATCCTGAGTTCAGGCATACTAAATTCGTTTTTCTACCATGTTCCCTGGGTCAGTTCTGACTATAAGGTGTAATAGTCAGTCTGCCCATTCTGGCCTATGGGGAGCAGGTAGCCTTGCAATAGTGAAAAACGAAAATGGCTGTAATTCACTATTAGGACATGCCACACACACCAGGGCATGTCCTACCTTATACTTACAATGCACCCTGCCCTAGGGCCTACTTTAGGGGTGACCAACATGCAGTAAAGGGAAGGTTTTAGGGACTGGTAAGTGGGTGTACTCACCAAGTCGACATGGCAGCCCTAGGCTGCACACAGGCTCTGCGATGGCAGGCCTGAGACACATTTTACCAGCCGCTTCTGGGGGTGGCACAACCAGTGCTGCAAGCCCACCAGCGGCATTGGATTTACAAGCCCTGGGCACACTGAGTGCACTGTACTAGGGACTGACAAGTAAACCAATCATCCAATCATGGAGTCACTAATACATATATCAATTACCGATAGGGAGCACTTGCACTTTGGCACTGATTAGCAGCGGCAAAGTGCCCATGAGCATCTAGTCCAGCAAAAACATATCGGCAACAGTGGAGGCATTACGAAAAAATGGAAGGGAGACCCACGCCAAGGATGCCAGGTCTAACACGTGTCCCCTCCAGCTGAAATGTGGGGAGAACTATCCTACCCCTAGGGAGTTCTCATCGCTAAGGCGGAAAAATCTGGACAGTCCATCAGCATTGGCGTGTTCTGTACCAGGGCGGTGTTCCACCGTAAAGTCCATCCCCTGTAGGGAAATGGACCACCTCAACAGCTTTGGATTCTCACCCCTCATCTGCATCAACCATCTGAGGGGCCTGTGGTCTGTCTGAACCCGGAAGTGAGTCCCAAACAGGTATGGTCTCAGCTTCTTCAGTGCCCAGACCACAGCAAATGCCTCACGCTCGATAGCACTCCATCTCTGTTCCCGGGGAAGTAACCTCCTACTGATGAAGGCTACAGGTTGGTCTAGGCCCTCCTCATTGATCTGTGATAGAACAGCCCCTACACCATGCTCTGAAGCGTCGGTCTGAACAATGAACTCATTGGAGAAGTTGGGTGCCTGGAGCACAGGCGCCGTGCACATGGCAGTCTTCAAGGTGTCAAAAGCTTTTTGACAGGCGTCAGTCCAAATCACTTTCCTGGGCTGCTTCTTGGAAGTCAGCTCTGTCAAGGGGGCAACAATGCTGCCATACCCCTTGACGAATCTCCGGTAATACCCGGTGAGTCCTAGGAAGGCTCTCACCTCTGTCTGGGTCTTGGGGGCTCCCAAGCCAGAATGGTATCAATTTTCGGTTGGAGGGGCGCCACCTGGCCGCTCCCAACCTGGTGTCCCAAGTACACCACAGAACCCTGCCCAATCTGGCACTTACTCGCCTTGATTGTGAGGCCTGCTCTCCGCAGCGCCATCAACACTTCCCAGAGGTGGCGCAGATGTTCTTCCCAACTGGCACTGAACACTGCGATGTCATCCAGGTAGGCGGCACTGAAATCCTCCAGTCCAACCAACACCTGGTTGACCAACCTCTGAAAGGTGGCAGGGGCATTCTTCATCCCAAAGGGCATCACCCGGAACTGGTAGTGCCCATCTGGTGTGGAGAATGCTGACCTCTCTTTTGCCCCATCAGTCAAGGCGATCTGCCAGTACCCAGACGTTAAGTCAAACGTGCTGAGGTACCGCGCAGCCCCTAACCGATCTATGAGCTCATCAGCTCTGGGGATGGGGTGGGCGTCAGTCCTGGTGACGGAATTGAGTCCCCTGTAGTCCACACAGAACCGGAGTTCTGGTGTGGCACCAGGCGCGGCAGCTTTTGGAACCAAGACCACGGGGCTGGCCCAAGGGCTGTTAGAGGACTCAATCACCCCTAGCGCAAACATCTTGGAGACCTCCTCCTTGATGCAGGCTCTGACCCTGTCAGTCACCCTGTAAGCCTTGTGCTTCACAGGAAGACTGTCCCCAGTGTCCACATCATGGACGCACCAATGAGTGACACTGGGAACCAGGGAGAACAGGTCAGGGAACTGTCCCAACAGTTGGCGACAGTCACCCTGCTGCTCAGGTGTCAGGGAGGTAGAGAGGTTTACTCCCTCCACTGATCCATCTTGCTCTCGGGCTGACAGGAGGTCAGGAAGAGGCTCGGTCTCCTCCTCCATTCCATCATCTGTAGCTAAGAGCATGCCCACTTGGGACCTCTCCAAGTGGGGCTTCAGGCGGTTCACATGCAGGACCCGCAAGGGGTTCCTGGGAGACTGCAAGTCCACCAAATAGGTAACTGGACTCTTGCGCTCCACCACCGTAAAAGGGCCGGTCCACCTGTCCTGGAGCGCACAGGGCTCCACAGGGGCCATGACCCACACTTTCTGACCAGGCTGAAGCTCTACCAGAGTGGCATTCTGGTCGTACCACCGCTTCATCTCCTCCTGGCTGGCTTCCAGATTTGCCTCAGCAAGCTCTCTGAAACGCCTAGTCTGGTTCCTGAAGGCCAGCATGTAACTGTATACATCCTGGGGAGGTTTCCTGGGAGATTGCTCCCAGCCTTCCTTGACCAAACTCAGAGGTCCTCGCACCGGGTGTCCATAGAGGAGCTCAAAGGGACTGAACCCTAGAGATTTCTGTGGCACCTCCCGGTATGCAAACAACAGGCATGGTAAGAGGACGTCCCATTTACGCCTCATGGGTTCTTCCAGACCCATAATCATGCCCTTGAGGGTCCGGTTGAATCTCTCAACCAGACCATTTCCTTGAGGGTGGTAAGGAGTGGTGAACTTGTAAGTTACACCGCACTCCTGCCACAGGGACTTCATGTACTTGGACACGAAGTTGGTACCTCGGTCAGACACCACCTCTTGAGGGAATCCCACACGTGAGAAAATTCCCATCAGTGCCCGTCCCACCACGGGGGCCGTCACTGTCCTCAGAGGGATGGCTTCAGGGTACCGGGTGGCATGGTCCACCAAGACCAGGATAAACCTGTTGCCCATGGCTGTCTTGGGGTCCAGTGGCCCCACAATGTCAATACCCACCCGTTCAAAGGGGGTGCTGACCACAGGGAATGGCTGGAGAGGAGCCTTGTGCTTCCTCCCACTCTTTCCACTTGCCTGGCAAGTCTGGCATGTCCTGCAGTGAGTGGCGGCACTCCTGCGCATCTGGGGCCAATAGAAATGGGTAACAAGCCTGTCAAAGGTCTTGTCCTGCCCCAGATGTCCCGCTAACGGTACATCATGAGCCAACCCCAGTAGGAAGGCTCTGAAGCGCTGGGGTACCACCAGCACACGGGCTGACCCAGGCTCAGCAACCTTAGGCTCTGAATACAGGAGACCATTCTCCCAGTAAACCCAATGTGATCCAGACTGATCACCTGCTGCCTGGTCTGTGGCCTGTTGCCTCAGACCCACGAGAGAAGGGCATGTGTTCTGCTCCTTGCAGAACTCTTCCCTGGAGGGTCCTCCTTCTTGCTGCCAATGGGTCAGCTCAGGTAGGTCCCCCAGTTCAGCTACCTGTTCCCCTGTAGGCTCCAGGGCATCCCCCTCAGGGTCTGCCTCCTCCTGGACCGTGGGAACCTCGGGGGCCGGTTTCCCGCGCCCCTGCCTCCTCTCTCTCCGGCAGGCACCTGGGCCTCCCTCTCAGGCTCCAGGTCCTCTTGAACACCTTTAGCTGCCATTGACCGGGTGGTCACACATGCCCAATCAGGCAAGCCCAACATTTCTAAATGCGCACTCCGCTCCACCTTAGCCCAAGGTGAGCTCTCCAAATCGTTCCCTAACAAACAGTCAACAGGCATGGCTGGCCTCACAGCTACTTGAAGAGTACCCGAGACCCCCCCACTCAAAGGGAACCTGAGCCACCTTGCAGTGACTCTCTGTGTTGTCAGCGGCAACAACCGGATAGAATGCATCAGGGATAACCTGCTCTTTAGACACCAGGTGACACTTGACAGCTGTCACACTGGCTCCTGTGTCTCTCAGAGCCTCCACCCTATGGCCATTGATGGTCACCCACTGCCTGTATTTCTTAGTGTTCTCAGGCAGCGGGGTCCTAGGGACCATCTCAGAGTCTCCTAATGAGACAAGGGAAAACACTGTGGGATCCCCCACCTTGGGCACCCAACTCCTCCCCCAGGGCTACACTAGCCAACTGCCGGGGGACTGCACTGGTGGGTGCTGGTTTTCCATGCAAAGGGCAACGAGGATCGTTTGCCTTGTGGCCAGGGGCGCCACACTTGTAACATACCAGTGGTCCCTGGTGAACAGGGGGCCTGTCAGGGCCACTGGCTTCTTCTCAGGGGGAGGCTGGGAACCTTTCCCTTGGTTCCCTTGGGGTCTACTTTGGGGCCCTTTATGGAACTCCTTCTGTTTACCCTTGTCCCCCCACTCTTCTGCTGGGGACCCTGCCCACCCTTGGCGGAGTCTCCCACGTGACCCTTGTGGACCCGGGTACTCACCCAGCGGTCCGCCTCCTCAGCAAGCTGCCTAGGGTTAGTCAGCTTACTATCAATCAGGTGCTGGCGTAGCTCAGGAAAACAATTACCGGACAAGTGCTCCCAGGCAATCAAATCAAAGAGCGCCTGAAAATCAGTCGCTTTGCTACCCTTTACCCAACCATCCAAGGCTCTGCAAAAGAAGGTCACATATTCAACCCAGGTACTGCTTTCAATCTTACTACAGTTCCTGAACCTTTGCCTATAAAGCTCAGGGGTCAAACCATATCTAGTCATTAAGGCATCCTTCATGTGGCTGTACGAATTATAGACTTCAGAGGGCAAATCCAACAAGGTATCCCGCCCTTCACTGAGGAACCGTCCCCACAACCCCGCTCCCCAATCCTTCTCAGGGACCCGGTGGGAAGACATGGCTACCTCATAGGCTTTGAACCACTGCCCTATGTCGTCATTTTTAAAAAACTCCTTCACCACATCTTTGGGAATATACACCCTAGCTTCAACAGGCACAGGCGGTACACTGCCACCAGAGGGAGTAATCTCTAAGCTCTTGGCCTTCAATTCCAACTCCCTCAAAACTTTCTCATGTTCAAACTGCATTTTCTTTTCCTCTAGGGCTAATTTCCTTGTTTGCATTTCGAATTCTAACTGCTTATTCAGCTTGAGTTTGGTCAGCTCCATTTCGTGCACCCTACTCTCTTTCCTGTCCTCCAACTCCTCTGGAGACAGTCCTCTGGCAGAAACACTGCTACCTACTGGGGAAGGTGGTCTTCTAGCCCCTAGACCCAATAGCCCCTCCAGCTGCCCTTCTGCATTCTCAGCCCCCTCCACAGGGGCACTCCTTGATTCGACCCAGGCCCTCAGCGCCTTTTGGAGGTCCTCCTTCCTGGAGATCCCGGTCATGGACACTTTAAACTTTTTGCAGAATTGCTTGAGCTGCTTAAGGGTGTAGCATTCTAGCCTCTCTTCTTCCCAATCACATTCAACAGAGGCTACTGATGCTGGTTTCTCCATAGTGACTGAACTTGGCATTTGCAAAAATAGGAAATCCCAGAAAAACTGCTATTAAAGTATGTGGTTGCGTTTTGGTCTGCACTCACTAAGTAGTGTTCACCAATCACTGTACATGAGTCACAAATGCAAGTCCAGAATCCTCACCGCTGACCACCAATGTTAGATTTGGGGGTCTCTAGTTGGCAGAGGTATGTACCTTTGTCCAAATAGGGACCCTTGCGTCTAGTCAGGGAAAGTAGGTACACTCCCGAAATAACCCCTGCTCACCCTCTTGGTAGCTTGGCACGAGCAGACAGGCTTAGTTCAGAGGCAGTGTGTAAAGCATTTGTGAACACATACAGTAATCAAGTGACAACACTACAAATGGACACCACACAGGTTATATATTTATAAAAATAGGTATACTTTATATAGATTTATCACAAGACCATAAACGACAAAAATAATCCACACTACTGTTAAGAATACTTAGTTCTGATCAAAAAGGCTTAATTCAAGGTTCTGTGCGAGTCGGTAGCCTCCTCCGGCTACGGCGGAGTCGAGAACAAACAGAGTCTAACAAATCCAGCTGACCGCGTCGAGACGGGCCAACACAGCGTAGACAGACTCGGTCACAGTACCTTTTACTTGAAGCGGCAGGCACGGGCGTGCGAGCCGGATGGCTGTTCGTCGCGGTCGCGATGCAAAAATGGAAGCGTTGCAGGACGCGTTGTCCCTCGATGCGGTGCAGGCAGCGGCTCGTTGACGTCGTCGAGACGGAGTCGGTGAGACCAGGGCCGTGCGTTGCAGGGCGAGACGGTGCTTCGATGCGGTGCTGGCAGGTTGCGGTGCGGCGACGGAGCCGGATTCAGGAGCTGGCGTCGATCAGTCCGGACAGCAGTGCGAGTCGGGCGGTGCGTCGCAAAGCGTGCGAGCGGTGCCCAACTCCGGTGCGGTCACAGGACTCGAACTCAGCAGCAGTGACCGTGTCGGTCGGACCAGTTCGATTCGGCGTAGCGAAGCGTTGCAGGACGCGTTGTCCCTCGATGCGGTGCAGGCAGCGGCTCGTTGACGGAGTCGGTGAGACCAGGGCCGTGCGTTGCAGGGCGAGACGGTGCTTCGATGCGGTGCTTGCAGGACACCGAGTCGGTCGTGAGAGTCGGTCACAGCTCCCTACCTCTGTAGCCACTGAAACAGAGTTTCCAGCAGCAATTCACAAAGGGGGTGAAGTCCAATGGTCCTGGGACTTCGGTCAGGGGGCAAGCTCTCTTCCAAGCCCTTGGAGATCCTTCACAAGTTGATGAAAGTCACAGCAAAGCAAAAGTTCCTTTCTCCTCTCTTTGGCAGTCAGGCAAACCACTGCAGGCCAATCCCCCAAGCAGCACTTCAGGCTTAGGGATAGTTTCTCCTCAGTTTCTTCTTGGTTCCGCTCCTCAGTAAAGGTTTCTTCTTGTTCCCAAAAGTGATCTAATCTTCCTGGGGTCTGGGTGCCCCTCTTATACCCTGATTCTCTTTGTTCTCTGGAGGCAGAGAGGCCTCTGCCTAGTCCAAAACCAGTTCTGGTCAGTCCTGGAGCACTTTGTTTTTCTGACTCCTTCTTTCCTTTCAGAATGTGGGGCAGAGTGCTCAGCCGCCCGGCAGGAGGTGGAGCCAGCATTGTGGAAGGCAGGCACAGCCCTATTCAGACCCAGGTGCAACTCCTCCCTCCACTCTGGCTGCGGATCTTTCTATTCAGCCCTGCGCTGACTCACCCTGTCTCCGGTAGCCACCCCCAGCCCCTGTCACTCAATCTCCAGACAAGGAATACACAACCTAGCAGAGGCAGGCTTGGATAGTTAGGCAAGAAAATACCCACTTTCAAAAAGTGGTATTTTCGAACACAGAATGTTAAAACCAACTTCACTAAAAGATGTATTTTATCATCCTGAGTTCAGGCATACTAAATTCGTTTTTCTACCATGTTCCCTGGGTCAGTTCTGACTATAAGGTGTAATAGTCAGTCTGCCCATTCTGGCCTATGGGGAGCAGGTAGCCTTGCAATAGTGAAAAACGAAAATGGCTGTAATTCACTATTAGGACATGCCACACACACCAGGGCATGTCCTACCTTATACTTACAATGCACCCTGCCCTAGGGCCTACTTTAGGGGTGACCAACATGCAGTAAAGGGAAGGTTTTAGGGACTGGTAAGTGGGTGTACTCACCAAGTCGACATGGCAGCCCTAGGCTGCACACAGGCTCTGCGATGGCAGGCCTGAGACACATTTTACCAGCCGCTTCTGGGGGTGGCACAACCAGTGCTGCAAGCCCACCAGCGGCATTGGATTTACAAGCCCTGGGCACACTGAGTGCACTGTACTAGGGACTGACAAGTAAACCAATCATCCAATCATGGAGTCACTAATACATATATCAATTACCGATAGGGAGCACTTGCACTTTGGCACTGATTAGCAGCGGCAAAGTGCCCATGAGCATCTAGTCCAGCAAAAACATATCGGCAACAGTGGAGGCATTACGAAAAAATGGAAGGGAGACCCACGCCAAGGATGCCAGGTCTAACACATATTCATTCACTTGTCTGTCTTTTTATTCCATTGGTAGGGTAACAGAAAAATATTAACAGTCTGTTATCCAATATATAAGTTCTTTCAGCTTTACTTTGATTGATGATTTGATTTGCCCTGGTAGAAGAGTTATTTGCTTGGCTGTTTGGCTGATAGAGCAAATTCCCATGAACACATTGGCCATTCTATGGAGATTAGGGTTCTCCAAGCAGAGGAAAGGGCCAGGGTCGAAAGTTCCAAAGTTGTCAGCAGCTACCAGAAAATGGTTTTGTGGATGTTCCCACATGGGACAAATGAAGGGAAGTATGATCATTGGCTCTAGTCACCACAGGCACTTTCTTTGATGTCTTGGGAGGAAGAAAGAAAACCTGGATGGGGAGAGAGGGACCTAGAAAGGAAGATTTCACTTCATGCTGCCATTTTGGATTCTTCCCAGAGTGCTGTGCTCCAGTGGGAAAGCCAGTCAAGTGATATATGATCGCACCAGCTAGGGGAGGAGAGATGATGGTGCATTATTGAATTGGGTTGGTCGCACCCATCCACTACATCACTCCAGTTTTAAGACACCACAGAGGGTAAAACAGATGCGAAGAAGAGAAGTAGGAGGAGGGAGACAAAACCAGGCTGCTGATGAACTCCTGTCTTGAGTGTGGAGATACCTACTCTGGACTTTTATCTAGATAATGGTGTAATCAGTCTCTCTGGTGACCCGTTCTAGCTTCTTCACTCCCTCTCAGGAGAAGAGAGGATGTATATTTTCTGGGGATCCTAAAGGAACGTCTTTGGACTTCTGTTAGGCTTTTCAAACTATAGTGCTTGGATGATTAGGCAGTGTGGACTCTTTCTGGGCATACAGACAACTTCTAGGTGGTCCGTATAGGGAGATCAGGTAAAAATGGTAGCCTGCATTTTAGGACCTTGCAGCACTGCTGCTTGAAAACCCCCAGTTCATGAGATGCCAGGGCTCCAAGAGAGAGCAGGTGCAGGCTATGGCAGGCAAGCTGCTGCTAAGGTGATCTAAAAAGTAGTATCTGTTGTGTGCATTATTTTCATTCCTCCAGTCGATGCCCTCAAGCTAAGATCATCTGCTGCCATTAGAGGATCTCAAGTGGAATCATGAATTATCTGTAGGTGTGCTAGTTTAATTATTGAAATCTATTTAGAGATTGGGGAACCCAACATAGCACCTGCTCCAGCAGGGACCAGAAAATAATTGGTCCATTCCTCTGGGAGGTGCGTGATGCTCGATGGTGGGCTGTATGGAGGGGGATCTCCCAATATTACTGGAGCATTGCCTCGGAAAAATGCATGAAGACAAGAAAGGACAGGGAGAAGGTTTCCCTGTTCAGTCCTGAGGAAGTGAGTGCCAGGAGAGAGGTAGCCAGAAATAGTTCACAACTCAATGGAACTTCTCATTGTCTCTTTGTGCTATCGTCAGATGTGAGAGTGTGTGCAGGTTTAGGCATTTCAGGAGGGCAGTGGCACCCTCACTAAATCACCTTCGATCAATAATAAAAAGGAAAATATGGCAAAATGTATTGTGGGCTGCAGACACATCAAAGTATTTTCATGGGGTAAAGTAATGCCCCATACAATTATGGCACTACAGATAAAATGAACATTCTTTGCTGTGATGGCCCTGAAGGGCATTTCTGTCATGACATTTATGGTTTTAATTCTAGGTAGTCTCTTGTAGCAGTGTTCCCACTTGTGTAAGTTAAAAAAGGACTATAGGATCCTCTGTATTTTGTGTCTGTAGTTGTTGCTTGGCAACCTGATGTTCATTATTGTTGCCATGTTCATTCCTTTTATGCTAAATTGTAAACAAAAAGTAGGTCTAGCTTCATGATACTAATGTTATAATGCTTGTTCAAAAGCCAGTAGACTTACAATATATCATTAGCATTGATTTTCAAAGGCTGTAGACCTGCTTTTAAAATTGTGATTCTCCTTGATGGAGGCAGGAAGCCTGAACTGTAATAGCTGTATAAATTAGCATGGTTTGCGATATGTACATATGTGGGTAATGTAATGTGGAGATTAGGGTCTACTGAAACAGTTCAAGGTTCCTCAGAACTATGAGGTCTGGTCTGGGTTTATCGAGGTTAGTTCTCTAATGTGACCCTTTTTAGGTATCTGCTTCGCACTCAACATAAGTTATATGGTCCCTTCAGGAAGAATGTCAATTGGTATTTCCATTTCAATTTTGTAAATATTTGGAGTTTTCTGCATAATGTTTAGTTGACTGTACAATGATGTATTGAGTGTTGATTGATGTTTTGCTGAGTTCCAAGTTTCTACCCAACACCACCTTCCTGAGTATGTCTTGGACTGTTCTGACTCACTCCCCTGAAGTCAAGTGTTGAAAGGTGTATGTGGTTCCTAGTTTAGTGTCTGCAGTAAGAGGCCCCAAGACACTAAAGATGAAATATTTGAGTTGAAAGTAGGAGGGCCCTCTAACATGTAATTGTCCTGGAACCTCCTGATCTGAATTTCTCACACATACATGCTGCATGGTGGTAAATGTCTCTCTGAGCAATTTATTGAATTCAAGGCAAATATATTAAAATGAAAGCTCAAACACAGAATAGTCCTTGCAGAATCATCTCTGATCTCATATAAAAGGAATCATACATGTGGCACATACCCTCTATTTCTCTGCATAGAATACAGATGTCCACATGTGTTGACTAATGAGATCATCCTATGGACTCTGCTTGTGTAGCCTCATTGCATTTCATGTATTGGTATATTCATTTGAGTGCACATTTTCATTTATGAAATTTGTGCTGCATTTAGCATTGATTGCACGTGTAGAAATTATAACATGAGCTTTATTATAGTTTGATAGTGTATAAACTATTCATGTATATGTATTTACTTGATTTATAGTGTGTGATTGAATTTAATGAAGCTGCAACAAGGTTAATATGCTATTTCTTGAACTTTACATAATTTAGAGGCCTGCTTATTTCAAAATTATCAGGAAAGTGTATTTAAGCCTGGTACAGATAAATATTAGGGAGGGAGGAATCCTTATCCTTCTGAGGTAGTTGGTTCTTGTGGGCTTAGTTGCCATAGGAATGCCAAATTGAAGACAGAGAGACAAAGATCGACATTCTTGAAGAACAAAATAGGCTTGTTGTTCAGTTAAGCTATGCAGGCTAGAGGCCACCTTAAGAAACTCAAATGGACTCTATTGTTGGTAAAACAGCTTAGCTGGGGGCTAGGAGGGAGGGACTGGTTAGTAAAGACGGGGCCAATATTTCAGTGCAATGAACTTTGAAACAATGTCAGAATGTTGCAATTATTTTTTATATTTTGCTTATTAATTCCTTCATTGTCACTATAGTTTTTGGTTTCTTACTTACATCTACATTTATCATCTACACTAAAGTAGTGTAGATGATAAATGACTAAAGTAGGACATTGATTTAAACAAGGAATTACATTTATTTGGTGTGAATTCTTGTGTTTTCATTCCATAAGTGTTTGGCTGGGTCTGTGGGAATCCATGATCCATTTTGAGTTTTAAGATCAGGGACTCCATACCCCACAAGCCATCTGCCCCAGGAGGAGGGGCTGCACAGCACACAGCTCTAAAAGCCTGGAAGGACTTGCAGGCCATGCTGATTGTTTGTTTGCTGTCGTTAAAGGAAAAGGACTTCATCCACCACAAGCAAACTGCCCCAAGAGGAGGGGTTGCACAACACACAGCACTAAAACAGATGTAGGACCTGTGTGACATGCTGATTATTCATTTGTTTTTGCCCAAAAACTATCTGCCCCATGAGGAAGGGCTGCACAACACACAGTGCTAAAAGCGCAGAAGGACCAGTGGGGGCGGGTCGCACTGATTGTTTATTTTCTGTGATCGCCGGATTGGGACTCCATCCCTCACAAGCCATCTGCCCCAGTAGAAGGGACTGTACAGCACACAGATCTAAAAGTGTGGAAGGTCCGGCGAGCATGGGCCACATGTGGGACACATGCAGGGCAAAGGCCTGGCCAAGACCGCCTTGTCTTTGGCTGTCATCGACTGGAAGAGGCTGGGCCCACTCTCTTTAATTTGAATCAAACTACATATACTGGTGACTTTGACTGGTTTTCTGTAAGTTAGCTCACTTGCTTTATCTTTTATTTTGTGCACATCTACACATTGTTTTCCTCCTCTGCAATAACTCTACTAATGGGGAAACAGAAAGTGCCTGTAGTAAACAAAGCCACAGCTAATTTTAAAAAGTCACGGAAAAGCACTGGTGTCAATTGCACTTTGGATAATATTAACCATCTAATTGAAGAGGTCGAGACCATTTTGAAAGCCAAAGATACGATCTGAATAGACAATAATGGTTATGCAACTGTACCTGACATGTTGAGGAGGGAGAAAATCAAGAGAGCCAAGATTGACACTATTTGCAACACCGAGGGAGGGCTACATGAACTCATTTCGGGCTACAACATTACCAGGGATAAAATGGCCCCTAGCCATGCCCCTCCATCTAAATGTTTGCCGATCCCTCCTCAAATCATTTTCCTCCCTATTATTCTCTGCCAAAATTGGTATAATCCCTTGAATGTCACACCTGAGAGCTCCCATCCTTGCCCTGGGTCTATTGCACAGACCATAACTTTGGCTAATGCTGTACCAAATGGCACAATTGCTATTAGTCTTTTGGTTTCTGTAGGAGATGTCAACTCACTTTCTTTAAGTTGCCAGTTGAGAGAGATGAAGTGCTTAGTTCTTAAGTTAACTAAAAGAATTGACAAACTCTTAAAAATTCAGTCCAGTGTGATTGCTAAGTGTAATTGTGATTGTATTTGTGGGGAAGGGAAATCACAGTGACAAGAAGCAGACCCTTAACATTAGAAATGATGATGCAGGTGAATCCGCTGGCTTCTGTGCCCCAGCATCATCGCATCTCTATGCGCAAGTTACTAGCACTGCTACTACCAGTCAAGCTGTTGCTCAAGTAACAGGACTGTGCAGGGCTTGGATTTACAAAGAAGAGCCCTGCATGCATACCAGTCCTTGGATAATATCAAGCTATTCATGAAGACTACTAGAATGTTAGCCCGTACTTGTAGGTCAAGTCTTCCTGGTAGATGCCACCGCTGACCGAACTATCGGTGGGGAAGGAGTGGCCCAAGTCGCCAAATGATCTGAACCCCATTGTTCACCCCCTAGGGGCATACCTACTCTAACTGACTTGGGCAACAGCACGGTAAGGGTAGTCTATTTGACTCTGGACCCTTAACTAGCCCTTGGTGCATTTGAATACACTGAGTCCCTAATTTACTAGGTTACACATTGGATCGGATCCAAATGGAACTGTCTGTCAGTAGTAAGATTTGACATTGGATATGCTAGACGCTGCCATAGGGACCCTGCAAAATGTTATTATCAATCAATCTCTTCTTTATTCAGATAAGAATATATCCATGAAAGCACAAATCACATTGCGGCATTAAAATACACAAATTCATAATAGTCCTAAGAATGATATAAAAGCAAATCACTCAAACATTATACATAAATATGCGTCATGTTATTGGCAAGTACGAAAATTTCCCAATTAATGCCCACTCAATTCGTGCTATTCATGGTCGGTATAAAAACAAGTCTTTAAAAGGTGTCCACTTAGTTCATGGTAATCATAATAAAAGTATAGAAACTGATTCAATGACAACATCCTTCATAAAGTGGACATTGTGCTACGGGCGCGTAGAGCAACTTTCAAAAAGGTGCCAATTCAAAAAGCTTGTTCATCATCTTCCAATGTAAAAATGTTTGGTATAAGCAGCTTCACGATGGACAGGGAAGATTTTCTTAAAAAATGGTAGCAGAAACCATTTTGCATATTTTATATAAAATTTACAAAAGAATAAAAAGTGTAATATCGTTTGCCCACTCCGTCCATCGCACGGACATGGCAGCTGGTCTAGGTAAGCATTGTACTCAAGGGGAAAGCAGAGCAAGAATTTTACTGTCCCTGCCCTTAAACGAAAGAGGAGTCCCCTCTCCCAGTGGCCTGAAGGTTTTATGAGATATCTGGATGGCATATGCAAGACGTTCTCAATAGACATGTAAGTTACAACAGTAGATTTCTTAATCTCTCATATCTTGCTTTGCTATAGTGTGTATATATAGGGCCATCCGAAGAACTTTTTTGTTCACACTATCTATTTCAGTTGACACGACTTAGACTCTCGCTCACTGCGGTAAGCCGCGGTATATCCCTCCCCTTCTTACACTTAAGGCAGTCTCCTATAATCTCTCTTGTAAGGGAAGCTGCTTGGTTTTTCCAAATTGCTAACCAAAATAAAGCAGGGCAGGCCTTAATATAGTCTTCAATGTAGTGCAATTTTAATTTACTATGACAAATATATTGGGACGTGGAGATTCGAGCTCCCAAAAGTTTCCGGCAAAATCTGTTTTCTTTGCACTGGATGCTGTTGCTCTTTGAGAAACTCCAAACCTCTGCGCCATAAGTTGCTGTGGGTATACACTGTGATTTAAAAAAATTTCAAGATTGCTAAAATTGCAGCGGTGGATGGACTAATAGTATTAAGGGAAATAGCCCAGGTTGGGGAGAAGAAACCCAGGCCAGAAAATGGCACCAGAAGAGCGCTGCTCTAAATCCAAAAGGAAGAATAAGGAAACAGCAGGGTGGAATCCTGCAATATCCTGCAATAAAGGAAAGAGAAAAAGATTCAAAAAGGTGATGGCACTTGGTAAAGTAAAAGCACGGAAAGGCCTAAAACTTTTTTTCAAAACTGACAACAACGAATTTGGGGCAGAGGATATTGACATAAGCCATAAAGAGAAAGGAAAAGCAAAAGGCGCCCAAGGAGATACCACGGGAGGTAAAACAACAGTACAGAGGAATAAACAACCCCTGAATACAACCCCGCAGCTAACCAAGCCAGAGGGGGCAAAAGGAGGACACTCAGTCACAAAATCAATTAAAGACTTTGTGGGGAAACATTTCAAAGGGAAGGAACTGATAGAAAAAGAGCAGAGAGTTGGCGAGAATCAGCTAACACCAGTCAACTAGCGCCCCCGGAGTTAGACTCTCCAAATCAAACCCTCTTTAATATCTCTGGGCTATTCATGGACCCAAGGCTGTCCTCTTCACCCAGACTCTTTCCCCCTTCGAACATTCAAGAAACAGAGGGAGAGGATGAAGAGTCGGACATAGGTGGCGAGGCGCAGAGTAAAGGGCATAATAATCACACAAAGGAACATCGGGATGAGAAGGAAGGAACGGAAATTTCCCAGGACATAAGAAATGATTTTTCGGGACCATCTATGCTTAGCCTGGAGGTTACAGGAACCTCAAGTGTCTCAATGCTGGATGTAATGTTAATTCTACAAAAAACATTGCAAGGCCTGTTAGCGGTATCAGTAATGAATAAGGAAATTTTAAAGACTCAAAGGGAACAGTTTAAAACTATGGTAGGGGAGTTGAAACAAATTAAAGACCTTATGCCCTCTATAGTTAGACCAGTTGGTGGGGATCATCAAGAGGGGGTAGTGACTCGGCAGGGAGGTGTGATGAGGGATACTCCAACGCAGGAGGAGGAACCCAGTGTATTTATATCACGATACCCAATGATCATAAAGAAACGGGGGGAAAGGAGGAGCTTTAAGCAGCGTATACCATGCCCAAGGAGGTGGAAGAAAAACCCTAGTAAGGGCCAAACCTCAAAGCAGCAGGGGATATGGAAAGAAGTAGTAGAAAAAGAGCATAAGAGCTTAATAAAGAAAGTTATACCTGCCCCAAAAAAGAAAAATATCCCAGACAAAAGAAAGAAAAATAGTACTAGAAAATACTGGGTGGACATAGAAGAGGGGGATAAGGAAAGGAGGATGGAGAAGAGTAGGCAAGTAGGATTTAGAAGTTATAGAGGACAAGTGGAGAAAGGCAAAGAATTAGAACATCAAGAAAGAAGGGAGGATGAACCAAAGGGGGGTCCACAACAGTTAGTGTCAAAAGATAGTCAGGACCTGTGGGTATTCCTTGAGCCGATAGGTCAGGGCAAACGCAGGAAAAAAGTGAGGAAATTAAATCCACTAAATCGATCACAACTGCTCTTCTCCCTATCTAAATGTGCAAGCCTATGGAAAATTGGCACAGAGGACCTCAGAGAAGTAGGCTTTTTGTTAAATAATAAAGGGAATGAAGTAACCAAGGTTCTCCTTTACTCAGGGCTTGTAAAGTCAGTATTAGTAAATGCAGAACACGAGTTACATATGGAAGGAATTAGACTATTAAAAAGGGTAGAAATGCTAGAGCATAACAAGCACGAGAGGCCATTCCTTATGAATCACGCTGGGCTGGGTTCAAGGCAGGTAATGATGATGGATACCTGCTGGGATAATAAGGAAGATCTTGAAATTACCTTAAGATGCAAGGAAACAGAAAGAGTTGGAGAAGGTATACTAGCCGGAAATAGATACAGAGCCCTAGCATCCCCAGCATATGAGGAAGATGGGTGTCTAAGTGAGATAGATTAGGAGTTAGGGTCGTCGCACAGCCTGGCCATATTATCCTGGAACATAAATGGTTACATTAGAATATCGAATCAGAAAAGCTTTAAAGATGCTATTGACAGGAACGAGATTGTGTGTTTCCAGGAGACCTGGCTGTGCGACGAAACCCTAGCAATCGAAGGGTTTGTCCAACAGACTAAAGTAGCGAGAAAGAATCATTTTGGCAGACCTTCAGGAGGGCAAATGACGTTGATCTCTACAAAAATTGCCAGGAAGGTAGAACTTTTGGAAGTAAAATGCAAATGGGCAATAGGAGGTAGAGTGTTGTTGTTGAATCCCGACCCACGATACGAAGGTATAGTCATTGTAAATGTATATATACAGAAGGGGAAAGAGAATGAATATAAGGCAGAACTGGAAAAACTAAAAGAAGATATGTTAACCCTGACCGAAAATTACCAGAAAGTTGTACTTTTTGTGCTGGGCGATTTCAATCACAAAGTGGACCCCTATAGGATTGATACATGGTGTAAAGAATTGTTGATTTCCTATAAGATAAAGGATGCCACATTTCCGAGAGGGGATATGTCGACACAAGATATGGCTCTAGGACAAGCTTTGGGTTCAATGGGCTTAGTCTGCGTGAAAGGCAGAATGAACACAGATCGTCCAGCAAAGCGTACTTTTAAGATAGGCCAGCAACCCTGCCCAATCGACTATGTGTTTATACATGCTTGGAACTTTGAATTAATTAAGCACTTTGAGGTGGTAAGTGTGAAAGGAAGTGACCATTACCCCCTGAGGACTGAAATATATGGAGTAAGAAAAAAACAAAGAGATATAGCCCGTCAGGTCCATGTTGACTACCCAAGGCGGCTCACAACCCGTATATTGGAGGAATATATTGAAAGATTAGCTGCTGTACAGCAGACCCATTTATTAGAAAATATTCTGAATATGAATGATAATGCGTGGTTTGAAAATATAATCATACAACTGGTGGAATGCCTAAGGGTTAAAATCAAATCAACGAAACCTGGGGATGGTTGGAAAAACAGAACCCAAAGCAAAGAGAGGAGTTGGTTTGATTGAAGAATGTCGTAAAGTAAAAGCAAGTATTAGACAAAGGGAAAGAAGACTAAGGGTAAAGTATAATGTAGAATCCTTCCACAACCTCCAGAAATTAAGGATAAAATATAAAACGATTATAAGAAATAAAAAAAGAACCTACAAAGAGAGTTTCTGGGCAAAATTGTTAGCTGCAATAGAATCCAAAGATTTGAAAGGCTATTGGAAATTGGTCCAAGAAAGCTCAGGCAAATCACCAAGGTCCTTGATTTGCGTGGTTCCAGAGGATGACTGGATAAGATATATGGGAGAAATTTATGGAAATTGGCCCATAACAGAGAGTATGAGTCCTATATTATGGCCAGGAGTGAGGGAGGAAATTAAGGAACACTTTACCCCCAGTAACATTAAAAAAATTATATCTAACTTAACCCTGATTCGGGCCGCTGGCCCAGATAATCTTCCTGCAGTGATTATAAAAAATGTGCCAGAATGGTGGGCTGAGTTCTTCTCAAAAATGTTCCTGGGGATACTTAATACAGGCATACCAGAAAACTGGAGAGGAGCAATCATAAGACCCATCCACAAAAAAGGAGACACAAAAGCCTCGAAGAACTACAGATTAATTAATCTTTTAGATATAGGAGAAAAGGTATTCGCCAAAGTAATCTTGGAAAAACTTAAGGACTGGGCAGAAGTAAATCAGGTTGTGCCCCCGGAACAGGGGGGGTTTAAGGAGGGGCACTCAACTGTCGACCACTGTTTTGCGCTCTGGTCCATTGCGCGGAAGTCTATCGAGCAGAGAGGAAGGTTGTTCTGCTGCTTCGTGGACTTCCGCGCAGCATTCGATCTAGTGGACCGTGAGACGCCGTGGGAGACGCTGATTGGATATAACATCCCAAGGGATCTGTTAAGGCTAATACAAGCACTACACACTTATAATTGGGCGCAGATAATTTTGGATATAGAGGGGAGCCTATCTCAGAAAATCCAAATTGGAAACGGGCTGAGACAGGGGTGTGTATTGGCCCCCCTACTCTTTTCGTTATTCATTGCAGATCTTCCTTCAGTCTTAGGCAATGAAAGGGGGCTAGCCCAAAGTTAGAAGGAAACATATCTCATGTTTATTATATGCGGACGATCTGGTAATAATAGATCAAACAGAGATTGGTCTGCAAAGAAAGTTGAATAGGTTTAACGAATACTGCGGTCTTAAAAAACTTGTAGTTAACATGGATAAAACAAAGATTTTAAGCTTTGGAAGAAGGAAAATAACGTTTAACTGGTTTTGGGCTCCACGAAGTTGGAAAAGGTAGATGAATATAAGTACCTGGGGATGTGGTTTCAGAAAAGTCTGAACTGGCATTCCCATCTCGATGCACTAAAATTGAGGACATCAGCTTCGGTAAGCAGACTATAAAAATTCAATGGAGTCTATGGCGAAAAATCGGATAGACTGGTTTTAAAAGCTTATATTGCCATGGTACCGCCACAATTCCTATATGGAGCGGAACTGCTATACCTGAGTGGTAAAAATGGATGGGATGCCAAGGAGGGAAAAACCCTGAAAAACGTATTATCATTGCCTAAATCCTCAATGGTCCAGGCAGTAAGATTAGAAACAGGAACCACTTCATAGGGTATAATGGCTTGCATGGCCCTATTAAGATTCTGTGGTACAGCAAACAAATGATGGACGGAATGCTGACAATGCAAACATTCTCCCCCAGTCAAAAGATCTGGGTTAAATCCATTGTTCTTTTGCCCACTACGCCACCCCAGTTTGGACCCAGCCATATGCAAATCAGTCTTGACCCTATGCCCCATGGGAACAGTCCAGACCGAACTGCCAGGCCAGGTCCTCCCTGGACCGGAAACAAGCATCCTGGGAACGGTTTCAGGGTATGTCACCCTTCTTCAGGCAGGCTAGCTTGAATCCAGTGGCACAGTGAGCAAGGGACCCACGTCTGGGCATACCCATCCCACTTAGGGCGAAAAGTGTTACAGCAAACAAATGATGGACGGAATGCTGACAATGCAAACATTCTCCCCCAGTCAAAAGATCTGGGTTAGATCCATTGTTCTTTTGCCCACTACGCCACCCCAGTTTGGACCCAGCCATATGCAAATCAGTCTTGACCCTGTGCCCCATGGGAACAGTCCAGACTGAACTGCCAGGCCAGGTCCTCCCTGGACCGGAAACAAGCATCCTGGGAGCGGTTTCAGAGTATGTCACCCTTCTTCAGCCAGGCTAGCTTGAATCCAGTGGCACAGTGAGCAAGAGACCCACGTCTGGGCATACCCATCCCACTTAGGGTGAAAGGTGTTACAGCAAACAAATGATGGATGGAATGCTGACAATGCAAACATTCTCCCCCAGTCAAAAGATCTGGGTTAAATCCATCGTTCTTTTGCCCACTACGCCACCCCAGTTTGGACCCAGCCATATGCAAATCAGTCTTGACAATGTGCCCCATGGGAACAGTCCAGACCGAACTGCCAGGCCAGGTCCTCCCTGGACCGGAAACAAGCATCCTGGGACCAGTTTTAGGGTATGTCACCCTTCTTCAGCCAGGCTAGCTTGAAACCAGTGGCACAGTGAGCAAGGGACCCACGTTTGGGCATACCCATCCCACTTAGGGCGAAAAGTGTTACAGCAAACAAATGATGGACGAAATGCTGACAATGCAAACAGTCTCCCCCAGTCAAAAGATCTGGGTTAAATCCATTGTTCTTTTGCCCACTACGCCACCCCAGTTTGGACCCAGCCATATGCAAATCAGTCTTGACCCTGTGCCCCATGGGAACAGTCCAGACCGAACTGCCAGGCCAGGTCCTCCCTGGACCGGAAACAAGCATCCTGGTACCGGTTTCAGGGTATGTCACCCTTCTTCAGCCAGGCCCGCTTGAATCCAGTGGCACAGTGAGCAAGGGACCCACGTCTGGGCATACCCATCCCACTTAGGGCGAAAAGAGTTACAGCAAACAAATGATGGACGGAATGATGACAATGCAAACATTCTCCCCCAGTCAAAAGATCTGGGTTAAATCCATCGTTCTTTTGCCCACTACGCCACCCCAGTTTGGACCCAGCCATATGCAAATCAGTCTTGACCCTGTGCACCATGGGAACAGTCCAGACCGAACTGCCAGGCCAGGTCCTCCCTGGACCGGAAACAAGCATCCTGGGACCGGTTTCAGGGTATGTCACCCTTCTTCAGCCAGGCTAGCTTGAATCCAGTGGTACAGTGAGCAAGGGACCCACGTCTGGGCATACCCATCCCACTTAGGGCGAAAAGTGTTACAGCAAACAAATGATGGACGGAATGCTGACAATGCAAACATTCTCCCCCAGTCAAAAGATCTGGGTTAAATCCATCGTTCTTTTGCCCACTACGCCACCCCAGTTTGGACCCAGCCATATGCAAATCAGTCTTTACCCTGTGCCCCATGGGAACAGTCCAGACCGAACTGCCAGGCCAGGTCATCCCTGGACCGGAAACAAGCATCCTGGGACCGGTTTCAGGGTATGTCACCCTTCTTCAGCCAGGCTACCTTGAATCCAGTGGCACAGTGAGCAAGGGACCCACGTCTGGGCATACCCATCCCACTTAGGGGCGAAAAGTGTTACAGCAAACAAATGATGGACGGAATGCTGACAATGCAAACATTCTCCCCCAGTCAAAAGATCTGGGTTAAATCCATCGTTCTTTTGCCCACTACGCCACCCAGTTTGGACCCAGCCATATGCAAATCAGTCTTGACAATGTGCCCCATGGTAACAGTCCAGACCGAACTGCCAGGCCAGGTCCTCCCTGGACCGGAAACAAGCATCCTGGGACCGGTTTCAGGGTATGTCACCCTTCTTCAGCCAGGCTAGCTTGAATCCAGTGGCACAGTGAGCAAGGGACCCACGTCTGGGCATACCCATCCCACTTAGGGCGAAAAGTGTTACAGCAAACAAATGATGGACGGAATGCTGAAAATGCAAACATTCTCCCCCAGTCAAAAGATCTGGGTTAAATACATCGTTCTTTTGCCCACTACGCCACCCCAGTTTGGACCCAGCCATATGCAAATCAGTCTTGACAATGTGCCCCATGGGAACAGTCCAGACCGAACTGCCAGGCCAGGTCCTCCCTGGACCGGAAACAAGCATCCTGGGACCGGTTTCAGGGTATGTCACCCTTCTTCAGCCAGGCTAGCTTGAATCCAGTGGCACAGTGAGGAAGGGACCCACGTCTGGGCATACCCATCCCACTTAGGGCGAAAAGTGTTACAGCAAACAAATGATGGACGAAATGCTGACAATACAAACATTCTCCCCCAGTCAAAAGATCTGGGTTAAATCCATCGTTCTTTTGCCCACTATGCCACCCCAGTTTGGACCCAGCCATATGCAAATCAGTCTTGACCCTGTGCCCCATGGGAACAGTCCAGACCGAACTGCCAGGCCAGGTCTTCCCTGGACCGGAAACAAGCATCCTGGGACCGGTTTCAGGGTATGTCACCCTTCTTCAGCTAGGCTACCTTGAATCCAGTGGCACAGTGAGCAAGGGACCCACGTCTGGGCATACCCATCCCACCTAGGGCGAAAAGTGTTACAGCAAACAAATGATGGACGGAATGCTGACAATGCAAACATTCTCCCCGTCAAAAGATCTGGGTTAAATCCATCGTTCTTTTGCCCACTACGCCACCCCAGTTTGGACCCAGCCATATGCAAATCAGTCTTGACCCTGTGCCCCATGGGAACAGTCCAGACCGAACTGCCAGGCCAGGTCCTCCCTGGACCGGAAACAAGCATCCTGGTACCGGTTTCAGGGTATGTCACCCTTCTTCAGCCAGGCCAGCTTGAATCCAGTGGCACAGTGAGCAAGGGACCCACGTCTGGGCATACACATCCCACTTAGGGCGAAAAGAGTTACAGCAAACAAATGATGGACGGAATGATGACAATGCAAACATTCTCCCCCAGTCAAAAGATCTGGGTTAAATCCATCGTTCTTTTGCCCACTACGCCACCCCAGTTTGGACCCAGCCATATGCAAATCAGTCTTGACCCTGTGCACCATGGGAACAGTCCAGACCGAACTGCCAGGCCAGGTCCTCCCTGGACCGGAAACAAGCATCCTGGGACCGGTTTCAGGGTATGTCACCCTTCTTCAGCCAGGCTAGTTTGAATCCAGTGGCACAGTGAGCAAGGGACCCAAGTCTGGGCATACCCATCCCACTTAGGGTGAAAAGTGTTACAGCAAACAAATGATGGATGGAATGCTGACAATGCAAACATTCTCCCCCAGTCAAAAGATCTGGGTTAAATCCTTGTTCTTTTGCCCACTACTCCACCCCAGTTTGGACCCAGCCATATGCAAATCAGTCTTGACAATGTGCCCCATGGTAACAGTCCAGAACGAACTGCCAGGCCAGGTCCTCCCTGGACCGGAAACAAGCATCCTGGGACCGGTTTCAGGGTATGTCACCCTTCTTCAGCCAGGCTAGCTTGAATCCAGTGGTACAGTGAGCAAGGGACCCTCGTCTGGGCATACCCATCCCACTTAGGGCGAAAAGTGTTACAGCAAACAAATTCTGGACGGAATGCTGACAATGCAAACATTCTCCCCCAGTCAAAAGATCTGGGTTAAATCAATCGTTCTTTTGCCCACTACGCCACCCCAGTTTGGACCCAGCCATATGCAAATCAGTCTTGACCCTGTGCCCCATGGGAACAGTCCAGACCGAACTGCCAGGCCAGGTCCTCCCTGGACCGGAAACAAGCATCCTGGGACCGGTTTCAGGGTATGTCACCCTTCTTCAGCCAGGCTACCTTGAATCCAGTGGCACAGTGAGCAAGGGACCCACGTCTGGGCATACCCATCCCACTTAGGGCGAAAAGTGTTACAGCAAACAAATGATGGACGGAATGCTGACAATGCAAACATTCTCCCCCAGTCAAAAGATCTGGGTTAAATCCATCGTTCTTTTGCCCACTACGCCACCCCAGTTTGGACAAAGCCATATGCAAATCAGTCTTGACCCTCTGCCCCATGGGAACAGTCCAGACCGAACTACCAGGCCAGGTCCTCCCTGGACTGGAGACAAGCATCCTGGGACCGGTTTCAGGGTATGTCACCCTTCTTCAGCCAGGCTACCTTGATTCCAGTGGCACAGTGAGCAAGGGACCCACGTCTGGGCATACCCATCACACTTAGGGCAAAAAGTGTAACAGCAAACAAATGATGGACGGAATGCTGAAAATGCAAACATTCTCCCCCAGTCAAAAGATCTGGGTTAACTCCATCGTTCTTTTGCCCACTTCGCCACCCCAGTTTGGACCCAGCCATATGCAAATCAGTCTTGACCCTGTGCCCCATGGGAACAGTCCAGACCGAACTGCCAGGCCAGGTCCTCCCTGGACCGGAAACAAGCATCCTGGTACCGGTTTCAGGGTATGTCACCCTTCTTCAGCCAGGCCAGCTTGAATCCAGTGGCACAGTGAGCAAGGGACCCACGTCTGGGCATACACATCCCACTTAGGGCGAAAAGAGTTACAGCAAACAAATGATGGACGGAATGATGACAATGCAAACATTCTCCCCCATTCAAAAGATCTGGGTTAAATCCATCGTTCTCTTGCCCACTACGCCACCCCAGTTTGGACCTAGCCATATGCAAATCAGTCTTGACCCTCTGCACCATGGGAACAGTCCAGACCGAACTGCCAGGCCAGGTCCTCCCTGGACCGGAAACAAGCATCCTGGGACCGGTTTCAGGGTATGTCACCCTTCTTCAGGCAGGCTAGTTTGAATCCAGTGGCACAGTGAGCCAGGGACCCAAGTCTGGGCATACCCATCCCACTTAGGGTGAAAAGTGTTACAGCAAACAAATGATGGACGGAATGCTGACAATGCAAACATTCTCCCCCAGTCAAAAGATCTGGGTTAAATCCATCGTTCTTTTGCCCACTACTCCACCCCAGTTTGGACCCAGCCATATGCAAATCAGTATTGACAATGTGCTCCATGGTAACAGTCCAGACCGAACTGCCAGGCCAGGTCCTCCCTGGACCGGAAACAAGCATCCTGGGACCGGTTTCAGGGTATGTCACCCTTCTTCAGCCAGGCTAGTTTGAATCCAGTGGCACAGTGAGCCAGGGACCCAAGTCTGGGCATACCCATCCCACTTAGGGTGAAAAGTGTTACAGCAAACAAATGATCGACGGAATGCTGACAATGCAAACATTCTCCCCCAGTCAAAAGATCTGGGTTAAATCCATCGTTCTTTTGCCCACTACGCCACCCCAGTTTGGACAAAGCCATATGCAAGTCAGTCTTGACCCTGTGCCCCATGGGAACAGTCCAGACCGAACTACCAGGCCAGGTCCTCCCTGGACCGGAGACAAGCATCCTGGGACCGGTTTCAGGGTATATCACCCTTCTTCAGCCAGGCTACCTTGAATCCAGAGGCACAGTGAGCAAGGGACCCACGTCTGGGCATACCCATCCCACTTAGGGTGAAAAGTGTTACAGCAAACAAATGATGGACGGAATGCTGACAATGCAAACATTCTCCCGGTCAAAATATCTGGGTTAAATCCATCGTTCTTTTGCCCACTACGCCACCCCAGTTTGGACCCAGCCATATGCAAATCAGTCTTGACCCTGTGCCCCATGGGAACAGTCCAGACCGAACTGCCAGGCCAGGTCCTCCCTGGACCGGGAACAAGCATCCTGGTACCGGTTTCAGGGTATGTCACCCTTCTTCAGCCAGGCCAGCTTGAATCCAGTGGCACAGTGAGCAAGGGACCCACGTCTGGGAATATCCATCCCACTTAGGGCGAAAAGAGTTACAGCAAACAAATGATGGACGGAATGATGACAATGCAAACATTCTCCCCAGTCAAAAGATCTGGGTTAAATCCATCGTTCTTTTGCCCACTACGCCACCCCAGTTTGGACCCAGCCATATGCAAATCAGTCTTGACCCTGTGCACCATGGGAACAGTCCAGACCGAACTGCCAGGCCAGGTCCTCCCTGGACCGGAAACAAGCATCCTGGGACCGGTTTCAGGGTATGTCACCCTTCTTCAGCCAGGCTAGCTTGAATCCAGTGGTACAGTGAGCAAGGGACCCACGTCTGGGCATACCCATCCCACTTAGGGCGAAAAGTGTTACAGCAAACAAATGCTGGACGGAATGCTGACAATGCAAACATTCTCCCCCAGTCAAAAGATCTGGGTTAAATCCATCGTTCTTTTGCCCACTACGCCACCCCAGTTTGGACCCAGCCATATGCAAATCAGTCTTGACCCTGTGCCCCATGGGAACAGTCCAGACCGAACTGCCAGGCCAGGTCCTCCCTGGACCGGAAACAAGCATCCTGGGACCGGTTTCAGGGTATGTCACCCTTCTTCAGCCAGGCTACCTTGAATCCAGTGGCACAGTGAGCAAGGGACCCACGTCTGGGCATACCCATCCCACTTAGGGCGAAAAGTGTTACAGCAAACAAATGATGGACGGAATGTTGACAATGCAAACATTCTCCCCCAGTCAAAAGATTTGGGTTAAATCCATCGTTCTTTTGCCCACTACGCCACCCCAGTTTGGACAAAGCCATATGCAAGTCAGTCTTGACCCTCTGCCCCATGGGAACAGTCCAGACCGAACTACCAGGCCAGGTCCTCCCTGGACCGGAGACAAGCATCCTGGGACCGGTTTCAGGGTATGTCACCCTTCTTCAGCCAGGCTAGCTTGAATCCAGTGGCACAGTGAGCAAGGGACCCACGTCTGGGCATACCCATCCCATTTAGGGCAAAAAGTGTTACAGCAAACAAATGATGGACGGAATGCTGAAAATGCAAACATTCTCCCCCAGTCAAAAGATCAGGGTTAAATACATCGTTCTTTTGCCCACTACGCCACCCCAGTTTGGACCCAGCCATATGCAAATCAGTCTTGAACCTGTGCCCCATGGGAACAGTCCCGACCGAACTGCCAGGCCAGGTCCTCCCTGGACCGGAAACAAGCATCCTGGGACTGGTTTCAGGGTATGTCACCCTTCTTCAGCCAGGCTAGCTTGAATCCAGTGGCACAGTGAGCAAGGGACCCACGTCTGGGCATACCCATCCCACTTAGGGCGAAAAGTGTTACAGCAAACAAATGATGGACGGAATGCTGACAATGCAAACATTCTCCCCCAGTCCAAAGATCTGGGTTAAATCCATCGTTCTTTTGCCCACTACGCCACCCCAGTTTGGACCCAGCCACATGCAAATCAGTCTTGACCCTGTGCCCCATGGGAACAGTCCAGACCGAACTGCCCGGCCAGGTCCTCCCTGGACCGGAAACAAGCATCCTGGGACCGGTTTCAGGGTATGTCACCCTTCTTCAGCCAGGCTAGCTTGAATCCAGTGGCACAGTGAACAAGGCACCCACGTCTGGGCATACACATCCCAGTTAGGGTGAAAAGTGTTACAGCAAACAAATGATTGAACGGAATGCTGACAATGCAAACATTCTCCCCCAGTCAAAAGATCTGGGTTAAATCCATCGTTCTCTTGCCCACTACGCCACCCCAGTTTCGACCCAGCCATATGCAAATCAGTCTTGACCCTGTGCCCCATGGAAACAGTCCAGACCGAACTGCCAGGCCAGGTCCTCCCTGGACCGGAAACAAGCATTCTGGGACTGGTTTCAGGGTATATCACTCTTCTTCAGCCAGACTAGTTTGAATCCAGTGGCACAGTGAGCAAGGGACCCATGTCTGGGCATACCCATCCCACTTAGGGCGAAAAGTGTTACAGCAAACAAATGATGGACAGAATGCTCACAATGCAAACATTCTCCCCCAGTCAAAAGATCTGGGTTAAATCCATTGTTCTTTTGCCCACTACGCCACCCCAGTTTGTACCCAGCCATATGCAAATCAGTCTTGACAATGTGCCCCATGGGAACAGTCCAGACCGAACTGCCAGGCCAGGTCCTCCCTGGACCGGAAGCAAGCATCCTGGGACCGGTTTCAGGGTATGTCACCCTTCTTCAGCCAGGCTAGCTTGAAACCAGTGGCACAGTGAGCAAGGGACCCACGTCTGGGCATACCCATCCCACTTAGGGCGAAAAGTGTTACAGCAAACAAATGATGGACGAAATGCTGACAATGCAAACATACTCCCCCAGTCAAAAGATCTGCGTTAAATCCATCGTTCTTTTGCCCAGTACGCCACCCCAGTTTGGACCCAGCCATATGTAAATCAGTCTTGACCCTGTGCCCCATGGGAACAGTCCAGACCGAACTGCCAGGGCAGGTCTTCCCTGGACCGGAAACAAGCATCCTGGGACCGGTTTCAGGGTATATCACCCTTCTTCAGCCAGGCTACCTTGAATCCAGAGGCACAGTGAGCAAGGGACCCACGTCTGGGCATACCCATCCCACTTAGGGTGAAAAGTGTTACAGCAAACAAATGATGGACGGAATGCTGACAATGCAAACATTCTCCCAGTCAAAATATCTGGGTTAAATCCATCGTTCTTTTGCCCACTACGCCACCCCAGTTTGGACCCAGCCATATGCAAATCAGTCTTGACCCTGTGCCCCATGGGAACAGTCCAGACCGAACTGCCAGGCCAGGTCCTCCCTGGACCGGGAACAAGCATCCTGGTACCGGTTTCAGGGTATGTCACCCTTCTTCAGCCAGGCCAGCTTGAATCCAGTGGCACAGTGAGCAAGGGACCCACGTCTGGGAATATCCATCCCACTTAGGGCGAAAAGAGTTACAGCAAACAAATGATGGACGGAATGATGACAATGCAAACATTCTCCCCCAGTCAAAAGATCTGGGTTAAATCCATCGTTCTTTTGCCCACTACGCCACCCCAGTTTGGACCCAGCCATATGCAAATCAGTCTTGACCCTGTGCACCATGGGAACAGTCCAGACCGAACTGCCAGGCCAGGTCCTCCCTGGACCGGAAACAAGCATCCTGGGACCGGTTTCAGGGTATGTCACCCTTCTTCAGCCAGGCTAGCTTGAATCCAGTGGCACAGTGAACAAGGGACCCACGTCTGGGCATATCCATCCCACTTAGGGCGAAAAGTGTTACAGCAAACAAATGATGTACGGAATGCTGACAATGCAAACATTCTCCCCCCGTCAAAAGATCTGGGTTAAATCCATCGTTCTTTTGCCCACTACGCCACCTCAGTTTGGACCCAGCCATATGCAAATCAGTCTTGACAATGTTCCCCATGGTAACAGTCCAGACCGAACTGCCAGGCCAGGTCCTCCCTGGACCGGAAACAAGCATCCTGGGACCGGTTTCAGGGTATGTCACCCTTCTTCAGCCAGGCTAGCTAGAATCCAGTGGTACAGTGAGCAAGGGACCCACGTCTGGGCATACCCATCCCACTTAGGGCGAAAAGTGTTACAGCAAACAAATGATGGACGGAATGCTGACAATGCAAACATTCTACCCCAGTCAAAAGATCTGGGTTAAATCCATCGTTCTTTTGCCCACTACGCCACCCCAGTTTGGACAATGCCATATGCAAATCAGTCTTGACCCTCTGCCCCATGGGAACAGTCCAGACCGAACTACCAGGCCAGGTCCTCCCTGGACCGGAGACAAGCATCCTGGGACCGGTTTCAGGGTATGTCACCCTTCTTCAGCCAGGCTACCTTGAATCCAGTGGCACAGTGAGCAAGGGACCCACGTCTGGGCATACCCATCCCACTTAGTGCGAAAAGTGTTACAGCAAACAAATGATGGACGGAATGCTGACAAAGCAAACATTCTCCCCCGTCAAAAGATCTGGGTTAAATCCATCGTTCTTTTGCCCACTACGCCACCCCAGTTTGGACCCAGCCATATGCAAATCAGTCTTGACAATGTGCCTCATGGGAACAGTCCAGACCGAACTGCCAGGCCAGGTCCTCCCTGGACCGGAAACAAGCATCCTGGGACCGGTTTCAGGGTATGTCACCCTTCTTCAGCCAGGCTACCTTGAATCCAGTGGCACAGTGAGCAAGGGACCCACGTCTGGGCATACCCATCCCACTTAGGGCGAAAAGTGTTACAGCAAACAAATGATGGACGGAATGCTGACAAAGCAAACATTCTCCCCCGTCAAAAGATCTGGGTTAAATCCATCGTTCTTTTGCCCACTACGCCACCCCAGTTTGGACCCAGCCATATTTAAATCAGTCTTGACCCTGTGCCCCATGGGAACAGTCCAGACCGAACTGCCAGGCCAGGTCCTCCCTGGACCGGAAACAAGCATCCTGGTACCGGTTTCAGGGTATGTCACCCTTCTTCAGCCAGGCCAGCTTGAATCCAGTGGCACAGTGAGCAAGGGACCTACGTCTGGGCATACACATCCCACTTAGGGCAAAAAGAGTTACAGCAAACAAATGATGGACGGAATGATGACAATGCAAACATTCTCCCCCAGTCAAAAGATCTGGGTTAAATCCATCGTTCTTTTGCCCACTACGCCACCCCAGTTTGGACCCAGCCATATGCAAATCAGTCTTGACCCTGTGCACCATGGGAACAGTCCAGTCCGAACTGCCAGGCCAGGTCCTCCCTGGACCGGAAACAAGCATCCTGGGACCGGTTTCAGGGTATGTCACCCTTCTTCAGCCAGGCTAGTTTGAATCCAGTGGCACAGTGAGCCAGGGACCCAAGTCTGGGCATACCCATCCCACTTAGGGTGAAAAGTGTTACAGCAAACAAATGATGGACGGAATGCTGACAATGCAAACATTCTCCCCCAGTCAAAAGATCTGGGTTAAATCCATCGTTCTTTTGCCCACTACGCCACCCCAGTTTGGACCGAGCCATATGCAAATCAGTCTTGACAATGTGCCCCATGGTAACAGTCCAGACCGAACTGCCAGGCCAGGTCCTCCCTGGACAGGAAACAAGCATCCTGGGACCGGTTTCAGGGTATGTCACCCTTCTTCAGCCAGGCTAGCTTGAATCCAGTGGTACAGTGAGCAAGGGACCCACGTCTGGGCATACCCATCCCACTTAGGGCGAAAAGTGTTAAAGCAAACAAATGATGGACGGAATGCTGACAATGCAAACATTCTCCCCCAGTCAAAAGATCTGGGTTAAATCCATCGTTCTTTTGCCCACTACGCCACCCCAGTTTGGACCCAGCCATATGCAAATCAGTCTTGACAATGTGCCCCATGGTAACAGTCCAGACCGAACTGCCAGGCCAGGTCCTCCCTGGACCGGAAACAAGCATCCTGGGACCGGTTTCAGGGTATGTCACCCTTCGTCAGCCTGGCTAGTTTGAATCCAGTGGTACAGTGAACAAGGGACCCACGTCTGGGCATTCCCATCCCACTTAGGGCGAAAAGTGTTACAGCAAACAAATGATGGACGGAATGCTGACAATGGAAACATTCTCCCCCAGTCAAAAGATCTGGGTTAAATCCATCGTTCTTTTGCCCACTACGCCACCCCAGTTTGGACCCAGCCATATGCAAATCAGTCTTGACAATGTGCCCCATGGTAACAGTCCAGACCGAACTGCCAGGCCAGGTCCTCCCTGCACCGGAAACAAGCATCCTGGGACCGGTTTCAGGGTATGTCACCCTTCTTCAGCCTGGCTAGCTTTAATCCAGTGGTACAGTGAACAAGGGACCCACGTCTGGGCATACCCATCCCACTTAGGGCGAAAAGTGTTACAGCAAACAAATGATGGACGGAATGCTGACAATGCAAACATTCTCCCCCAGTCAAAAGATCTGGGTTAAATCCATCGTTCTTTTGCCCACTACGCCACCCCAGTTTGGACCCAGCCATATGCAAATCAGTCTTGACCCTGTGCCCCATGGGAACAGTCCAGACCGAACTGCCAGGCCAGGTCCTCCCTGGACCGGAAACAAGCATCCTGGGACCGGTTTCAGGGTATGTCACCCTTCTTCAGCCAGGCTACCTTGAATCCAGTGGCACAGTGAGCAAGGGACCCACGTCTGGGCATACCCATCCCACTTAGGGCGAAAAGTGTTACAGCAAACAAATGACGGACGGAATGCTGACAATGCAAACATTCTCCCCCAGTCAAAAGATCTGGGTTAAATCCATCGTTCTTTTGCCCACTACGCCACCCCAGTTTGGACAAAGCCATATGCAAATCAGTCTTGACCCTCTGCCCCATGGGAACAGTCCAGACCGAACTACCAGGCCAGGTCCTCCCTGGACCGGAGACAAGCATCCTGGGACCGGTTTCAGGGTATGTCACCCTTCTTCAGCCAGGCTAGCTTGAATCCAGTGTCACAGTGAGCAAGGGACCCACGTCTGGGCATACCCATCCCACTTAGGGCAAAAAGTGTTACAGCAAACAAATGATGGACGTAATGTTGAAAATGCAAACATTCTCCCCCAGTCAAAAGATCTGGGATAAATACATCGTTCTTTTGCCCACTACGCCACCCCAGTTTGGACCCAGCCATATGCAAATCAGTCTTGACCCTCTGCCCCATGGGAACAGTCCAGACCGAACTACCAGGCCAGGTCCTCCCTGGACCGGAGACAAGCATCCTGGGACCGGTTTCAGGGTATGTCACCCTTCTTCAGCCAGGCTAGCTTGAATCCAGTGGCACAGTGAGCAAGGGACCCAAGTCTGGGCATACCCATCCCACTTAGTGCGAAAAGTGTTACAGCAAACAAATGATGGACGGAATGCTGACAATGCAAACATTCTCCCCCAGTCAAAAGATCTGGGTTAAATCCATCGTTCTTTTGCCCACTACGCCACCCCAGTTTGGACCCAGCCATATGCAAATCAGTCTTGACAATGTGCCCCATTTTAACAGTCCAGACCGAACTGCCAGGCCAGATCCTCCCTGGACCGGAAACAAGCATCCTGGGACCGGTTTCAGGGTATGTCACCCTTCTTCAGCCAGGCTAGCTTGAATCCAGTGGTACAGTGAGCAAGGGACCCACGTCTGGGCATACCCAAGCCACTTAGGGCGAAAAGAGTTACAGCAAACAAATGATGGACGGAATGATGACAATGAAAACATTCTCCCCCAGTCAAAAGATCTGGGTTAAATCCATTGTTCTTTTGCCCACTACGCCACCCCAGTTTGGACCCAGCCATATGCAAATCAGTCTTGACCCTGTGCACCATGGGAACAGTCCAGACCGAACTGCCAGGCCAGGTCCTCCCTGGACCGGAAACAAGCATCTTGGGACCGGTTTCAGGGTATGTCACCCTTCTTCAGCCAGGCTAGCTTGAATCCAGTGGCACAGTGAGCCAGGGACCCATGTCTGGGCATACCCATCCCACTTAGGGCGAAAAGTGTTACAGCAAACAAATGATGGACGGAATGCTGACAATGCAAACATTCTCCCCCAGTCAAAAGATCTGGGTTAAATCCATCGTTCTTTTGCCCACTACGCCACCCCAGTTTGGACCCAGCCATATGCAAATCAGTCTTGACCCTGTGCCCCATGGGAACAGTACAGACCGAACTGCCAGGCCAGGTCCTCCCTGGACCGGAAACAAGCATCCTGGGACCGGTTTCAGGGTATGTCACCCTTCTTCAGCCAGGCTACCTTGAATCCATGGGCACAGTGAGCAAGGGACCCACGTCTGGGCATACCCATCCCACTTAGGGCGAAAAGTGTTACAGCAAACAAATGATGGACGGAATGCTGACAATGCAAACATTCTCCCCAAGTCAAAAGATATGGGTTAAATCCATCGTTCTTTTTCCCACTACGCCACCCCAGTTTGGACAAAGCCATATGCAAATCAGTCTTGACCCTCTGCCCCATGGGAACAGTCCAGACCGAACTACCAGGCCAGGTCCTCCCTGGACCGGAGACAAGCATCCTGGGACCGGTTTCAGGGTATGTCACCCTTCTTCAGCCAGGCTAGTTTGAATCCAGTGGCACAGTGAGCAAGGGACCCACGTCTGGGCATACCCATCCCACTTAGGCCAAAAAGTGTAACAGCAAACAAATGATGGACGGAATGCTGAAAATGCAAACAATCTCCCCCAGTCAAAAGATCTGGGTTAAATACAGCGTTCTTTTGCCCACTACGCCACCCCAGTTTGGACCCAGCCATATGCAAATCAGTCTTGACAATGTGCCCCATGGGAACAGTCCAGACCGAACTGCCAGGCCAGGTCCTCCCTGGACCGGAAACAAGCATCCTGGGACCGGTTTCAGGGTATGTCACCCTTCTTCAGCCAGGCTACCTTGAATCCAGGGGCACAGTGAGCAAGGGACCCACGTCTGGGCATACCCATCCCACTTAGGGCGAAAAGTGTTACAGCAAACAAATGATGGACGGAATGCTGACAAAGCAAACATTCTCCCCCGTCAAAAGATCTGGGTTAAATCCATCGTTCTTTTGCCCACTACGCCACTCCAGTTTGGACCCAGCCATATGCAAATCAGTCTTGACCCTGTGCCCCATGGGAACAGTCCAGTCCGAACTGCCAGGTCAGGTCCTCACTGGACCGGAAACAAGCATCCTGGTACCGGTTTCAGGGTATGTCACCCTTCTTCAGCCAGGCCAGCTTGAATCCAGTGGCACAGTGAGCAAGGGACCCACGTCTGGGCATCCACATCCCACTTAGGGCGAAAAGAGTTAGAGCAAACAAATGATGGACGGAATGATGACAATGCAAACATTCTCCCCCAGTCAAAAGATCTGGGTTAAATCCATCGTTCTTTTGCCCACTACGCCACCCCAGTTTGGACCCAGCCATATGCAAATCAGTCTTGACCCTGTGCACCATGGGAACAGTCCAGACCGAACTGCCAGGCCAGGTCCTCCCTGGACCGGAAACAAGCATCCTGGGACCGGTTTCAGGGTATGTCACCCTTCTTCAGCCAGGCTAGTTTGAATCCAGTGGCACAGTGAGCCAGGGACCCAAGTCTGGGCATACCCATCCCACTTAGGGTGAAAAGTGTTACAGCAAACAAATGATGGACGGAATGCTGACAATGCAAACATTCTCCCCGAGTCAAAAGATCTGGGTTAAATCCATCGTTCTTTTGCCCACTACGCCACCCCAGTTTGGACCGAGCCATATGCAAATCAGTCTTGACAATGTGCCCCATGGTAACAATCCAGACCGAACTGCCAGGCCAGGTCCTCCCTGGACCGGAAACAAGCATCCTGGGACCGGTTTCAGGGTATGTCACCCTTCTTCAGCCAGGCTAGCTTGAATCCAGTGGTACAGTGAGCAAGGGACCCACGTCTGGGCATACCCATCCCACTTAGGGCGAAAAGTGTTACAGCAAACAAATGATGGACGGAATGCTGACAATGTAAACATTCTCCCCCAGTCAAAAGATCTGGGTTAAATCCATCGTTCTTTTGCCCACTACGCCACCCCAGTTTGGACCCAGCCATATGCAAATCAGTCTTGACCCTGTGCCCCATGGGAACAGTCCAGACCGAACTGCCAGGCCAGGTCCTCCCTGGACCAGAAACAAGCATCCTGGGACCGGTTTCAGGGTATGTCACCCTTCTTCAGCCAGGCTACCTTGATTCCAGTGGCACAGTGAGCAAGGGACCCACGTCTGGGCATACCCATCCCACTTAGGGCGAAAAGTGTTACAGCAAACAAATGACGGACGGAATGCTGACAATGCAAACATTCTCCCCCAGTCAAAAGATCTGGGTTAAATCCATCGTTATTTTGCCCACTACGCCACCCCAGTTTGGACAAAGCCATATGCAAATCAGTCTTGACCCTCTGCCCCATGGGAACAGTCCAGACCGAACTACCAGGCCAGGTCCTCCCTGGACCGGAGACAAGTATCCTGGGACCGGTTTCAGGGTATGTCACCCTTCTTCAGCCAGGCTAGCTTGAATCCAGTGGCACAGTGAGCAAGGGACCCACGTCTGGGCATACCCATCCCACTTAGGGCAAAAAGTGTTACAGCAAACAAATGATGGACGGCATGCTGAAAATGCAAACATTCTCCCCCAGTCAAAAGATCTGGGTTAAATACATCGTTCTTTTGCCCACTACGCCACCCCAGTTTGGACCCAGCCATATGCAAATCAGTCTTGAACCTGTGCCCCATGGGAACAGTCCAGACCGAACTGCCAGGCCAGGTCCTCCCTGGACCGGAAACAAGCATCCTGGGACCGGTTTCAGGGTATGTCACCCTTCTTCAGCCAGGCTACCTTGAATCCAGGGGCACAGTGAGCAAGGGACCCACGTCTGGGCATACCCATCCCACTTAGGGCGAAAAGTGTTACAGCAAACAAATGATGGACGGAATGCTGACAATGCAAACATTCTCCCCCAGTCAAAAGATCTGGGTTAAATCCATCGTTCTTTTGCCCACTACGCCACCCCAGTTTGGACCCAGCCATATGCAAATCAGTCTTGACCCTGTGCCCCATGGGAACAGTCCAGACCGAACTGCCAGGCCAGGTCCTCCCTGGACTGGAAACAAGCATCCTGGGACCGGTTTCAGGGTATGTCACCCTTCTTCAGCCAGGCTACCTTGAATCCAGGGGCACAGTGAGCAAGGGACCCACGTCTGGGCATACCCATCCCACTTAGGGCGAAAAGTGTTACAGCAAACAAATGATGGACGGAATGCTGACAAAGCAAACATTCTCCCCCGTCAAAAGATCTGGGTTAAATCCATCGTTCTTTTGCCCACTACGCCACCCCAGTTTGGACCCAGCCATATGCAAATCAGTCTTGACCCTGTGCCCCATGGGAACAGTCCAGACCGAACTGCCAGGTCAGGTCCTACCTGGACCGGAAACAAGCATCCTGGTACCGGTTTCAGGGTATGTCACCCTTCTTCAGCCAGGCCAGCTTGAATCCAGTGGCACAGTGAGCAAGGGACCCACGTCTGGGCATCCACATCCCACTTAGGGCGAAAAGATTTACAGCAAACAAATGATGGACGGAATGATGACAATGCAAACATTCTCCCCCAGTCAAAAGATCTGGGTTAAATCCATCGTTCTTTTGCCCACTACGCCACCCCAGTTTGGACCCAGCCATATGCAAATCAGTCTTGACCCTGTGCACCATGGGAACAGTCCAGACCGAACTGCCAGGCCAGGTCCTCCCTGGACCGGAAACAAGCATCCTGGGACCGGTTTCAGGGTATGTCACCCTTCTTCAGCCAGGCTAGTTTGAATCCAGTGGCACAGTGAGCCAGGGACCCAAGTCTGGGCATACCCATCCCACTTAGGGTGAAAAGTGTTACAGCAAACAAATGATGGACGGAATGCTGACAATGCAAACATTCTCCCCCAGTCAAAAGATCTGGGTTAAATCCATCGTTCTTTTGCCCACTACGCCACCCCAGTTTGGACCGAGCCATATGCAAATCAGTCTTGACAATGTGCCCCATGGTAACAATCCAGACCGAACTGCCAGGCCAGGTCCTCCCTGGACCGGAAACAAGCATCCTGGGACCGGTTTCAGGGTATGTCACCCTTCTTCAGCCAGGCTAGCTTGAATCCAGTGGTACAGTGAGCAAGGGACCCACGTCTGGGCATACCCATCCCACTTAGGGCGAAAAGTGTTACAGCAAACAAATGATGGACGGAATGCTGACAATGTAAACATTCTCCCCCAGTCAAAAGATCTGGGTTAAATCCATCGTTCTTTTGCCCACTACGCCACCCCAGTTTGGACCCAGCCATATGCAAATCAGTCTTGACCCTGTGCCCCATGGGAACAGTCCAGACCGAACTGCCAGGCCAGGTCCTCCCTGGACCGGAAACAAGCATCCTGGGACCGGTTTCAGGGTATGTCACCCTTCTTCAGCCAGGCTACCTTGAATCCAGTGGCACAGTGAGCAAGGGACCCACGTCTGGGCATACCCATCCCACTTAGGGCGAAAAGTGTTACAGCAAACAAATGACGGACGGAATGCTGACAATGCAAACATTCTCCCCCAGTCAAAAGATCTGGGTTAAATCCATCGTTCTTTTGCCCACTACGCCACCCCAGTTTGGACAAAGCCATATGCAAATCAGTCTTGACCCTCTGCCCCATGGGAACAGTCCAGACCGAACTACCAGGCCAGGTCCTCCCTGGACCGGAGACAAGCATCCTGGGACCGGTTTCAGGGTATGTCACCCTTCTTCAGCCAGGCTAGCTTGAATCCAGTGTCACAGTGAGCAAGGGACCCACGTCTGGGCATACCCATCCCACTTAGGGCAAAAAGTGTTACAGCAAACAAATGATGGACGTAATGTTGAAAATGCAAACATTCTCCCCCAGTCAAAAGATCTGGGATAAATACATCGTTCTTTTGCCCACTACGCCACCCCAGTTTGGACCCAGCCATATGCAAATCAGTCTTGACCCTCTGCCCCATGGGAACAGTCCAGACCGAACTACCAGGCCAGGTCCTCCCTGGACCAGAGACAAGCATCCTGGGACCGGTTTCAGGGTATGTCACCCTTCTTCAGCCAGGCTAGCTTGAATCCAGTGGCACAGTGAGCAAGGGACCCAAGTCTGGGCATACCCATCCCACTTAGTGCGAAAAGTGTTACAGCAAACAAATGATGGACGGAATGATGACAATGAAAACATTCTCCCCCAGTCAAAAGATCTGGGTTAAATCCATTGTTCTTTTGCCCACTACGCCACCCCAGTTTGGACCCAGCCATATGCAAATCAGTCTTGACCCTGTGCACCATGGGAACAGTCCAGACCGAACTGCCAGGCCAGGTCCTCCCTGGACCGGAAACAAGCATCTTGGGACCGGTTTCAGGGTATGTCACCCTTCTTCAGCCAGGCTAGCTTGAATGCAGTGGCACAGTGAGCCAGGGACCCATGTCTGGGCATACCCATCCCACTTAGGGCGAAAAGTGTTACAGCAAACAAATGATGGACGGAATGCTGACAATGCAAACATTCTCCCCCAGTCAAAAGATCTGGGTTAAATCCATCGTTCTTTTGCCCACTACGCCACCCCAGTTTGGACCCAGCCATATGCAAATCAGTCTTGACCCTGTGCCCCATGGGAACAGTACAGACCGAACTGCCAGGCCAGGTCCTCCCTGGACCGGAAACAAGCATCCTGGGACCGGTTTCAGGGTATGTCACCCTTCTTCAGCCAGGCTACCTTGAATCCATGGGCACAGTGAGCAAGGGACCCACGTCTGGGCATACCCATCCCACTTAGGGCGAAAAGTGTTACAGCAAACAAATGATGGACGGAATGCTGACAATGCAAACATTCTCCCCAAGTCAAAAGATATGGGTTAAATCCATCGTTCTTTTTCCCACTACGCCACCCCAGTTTGGACAAAGCCATATGCAAATCAGTCTTGACCCTCTGCCCCATGGGAACAGTCCAGACCGAACTACCAGGCCAGGTCCTCCCTGGACCGGAGACAAGCATCCTGGGACCGGTTTCAGGGTATGTCACCCTTCTTCAGCCAGGCTAGTTTGAATCCAGTGGCACAGTGAGCAAGGGACCCACGTCTGGGCATACCCATCCCACTTAGGCCAAAAAGTGTAACAGCAAACAAATGATGGACGGAATGCTGAAAATGCAAACAATCTCCCCCAGTCAAAAGATCTGGGTTAAATACAGCGTTCTTTTGCCCACTACGCCACCCCAGTTTGTACCCAGCCATATGCAAATCAGTCTTGACAATGTGCCCCATGGGAACAGTCCAGACCGAACTGCCAGGCCAGGTCCTCCCTGGACCGGAAACAAGCATCCTGGGACCGGTTTCAGGGTATGTCACCCTTCTTCAGCCAGGCTACCTTGAATCCAGGGGCACAGTGAGCAAGGGACCCACGTCTGGGCATACCCATCCCACTTAGGGCGAAAAGTGTTACAGCAAACAAATGATGGACGGAATGCTGACAAAGCAAACATTCTCCCCCGTCAAAAGATCTGGGTTAAATCCATCGTTCTTTTGCCCACTACGCCACTCCAGTTTGGACCCAGCCATATGCAAATCAGTCTTGACCCTGTGCCCCATGGGAACAGTCCAGTCCGAACTGCCAGGTCAGGTCCTCACTGGACCGGAAACAAGCATCCTGGTACCGGTTTCAGGGTATGTCACCCTTCTTCAGCCAGGCCAGCTTGAATCCAGTGGCACAGTGAGCAAGGGACCCACGTCTGGGCATCCACATCCCACTTAGGGCGAAAAGAGTTAGAGCAAACAAATGATGGACGGAATGATGACAATGCAAACATTCTCCCCCAGTCAAAAGATCTGGGTTAAATCCATCGTTCTTTTGCCCACTACGCCACCCCAGTTTGGACCCAGCCATATGCAAATCAGTCTTGACCCTGTGCACCATGGGAACAGTCCAGACCGAACTGCCAGGCCAGGTCCTCCCTGGACCGGAAACAAGCATCCTGGGACCGGTTTCAGGGTATGTCACCCTTCTTCAGCCAGGCTAGTTTGAATCCAGTGGCACAGTGAGCCAGGGACCCAAGTCTGGGCATACCCATCCCACTTAGGGTGAAAAGTGTTACAGCAAACAAATGATGGACGGAATGCTGACAATGCAAACATTCTCCCCGAGTCAAAAGATCTGGGTTAAATCCATCGTTCTTTTGCCCACTACGCCACCCCAGTTTGGACCGAGCCATATGCAAATCAGTCTTGACAATGTGCCCCATGGTAACAATCCAGACCGAACTGCCAGGCCAGGTCCTCCCTGGACCGGAAACAAGCATCCTGGGACTGGTTTCAGGGTATGTCACCCTTCTTCAGCCAGGCTAGCTTGAATCCAGTGGTACAGTGAGCAAGGGACCCACGTCTGGGCATACCCATCCCACTTAGGGCGAAAAGTGTTACAGCAAACAAATGATGGACGGAATGCTGACAATGTAAACATTCTCCCCCAGTCAAAAGATCTGGGTTAAATCCATCGTTCTTTTGCCCACTACGCCACCCCAGTTTGGACCCAGCCATATGCAAATCAGTCTTGACCCTGTGCCCCATGGGAACAGTCCAGACCGAACTGCCAGGCCAGGTCCTCCCTGGACCAGAAACAAGCATCCTGGGACCGGTTTCAGGGTATGTCACCCTTCTTCAGCCAGGCTACCTTGATTCCAGTGGCACAGTGAGCAAGGGACCCACGTCTGGGCATACCCATCCCACTTAGGGCGAAAAGTGTTACAGCAAACAAATGACGGACGGAATGCTGACAATGCAAACATTCTCCCCCAGTCAAAAGATCTGGGTTAAATCCATCGTTATTTTGCCCACTACGCCACCCCAGTTTGGACAAAGCCATATGCAAATCAGTCTTGACCCTCTGCCCCATGGGAACAGTCCAGACCGAACTACCAGGCCAGGTCCTCCCTGGACCGGAGACAAGTATCCTGGGACCGGTTTCAGGGTATGTCACCCTTCTTCAGCCAGGCTAGCTTGAATCCAGTGGCACAGTGAGCAAGGGACCCACGTCTGGGCATACCCATCCCACTTAGGGCAAAAAGTGTTACAGCAAACAAATGATGGACGGCATGCTGAAAATGCAAACATTCTCCCCCAGTCAAAAGATCTGGGTTAAATACATCGTTCTTTTGCCCACTACGCCACCCCAGTTTGGACCCAGCCATATGCAAATCAGTCTTGAACCTGTGCCCCATGGGAACAGTCCAGACCGAACTGCCAGGCCAGGTCCTCCCTGGACCGGAAACAAGCATCCTGGGACCGGTTTCAGGGTATGTCACCCTTCTTCAGCCAGGCTACCTTGAATCCAGGGGCACAGTGAGCAAGGGACCCACGTCTGGGCATACCCATCCCACTTAGGGCGAAAAGTGTTACAGCAAACAAATGATGGACGGAATGCTGACAATGCAAACATTCTCCCCCAGTCAAAAGATCTGGGTTAAATCCATCGTTCTTTTGCCCACTACGCCACCCCAGTTTGGACCCAGCCATATGCAAATCAGTCTTGACCCTGTGCCCCATGGGAACAGTCCAGACCGAACTGCCAGGCCAGGTCCTCCCTGGACCAGAAACAAGCATCCTGGGACCGGTTTCAGGGTATGTCACCCTTCTTCAGCCAGGCTACCTTGAATCCAGGGGCACAGTGAGCAAGGGACCCACGTCTGGGCATACCCATCCCACTTAGGGCGAAAAGTGTTACAGCAAACAAATGATGGACGGAATGCTGACAAAGCAAACATTCTCCCCGTCAAAAGATCTGGGTTAAATCCATCGTTCTTTTGCCCACTACGCCACCCCAGTTTGGACCCAGCCATATGCAAATCAGTCTTGACCCTGTGCCCCATGGGAACAGTCCAGACCGAACTGCCAGGTCAGGTCCTACCTGGACCGGAAACAAGCATCCTGGTACCGGTTTCAGGGTATGTCACCCTTCTTCAGCCAGGCCAGCTTGAATCCAGTGGCACAGTGAGCAAGGGACCCACGTCTGGGCATCCACATCCCACTTAGGGCGAAAAGAGTTACAGCAAACAAATGATGGACGGAATGATGACAATGCAAACATTCTCCCCCAGTCAAAAGATCTGGGTTAAATCCATCGTTCTTTTGCCCACTACGCCACCCCAGTTTGGACCCAGCCATATGCAAATCAGTCTTGACCCTGTGCACCATGGGAACAGTCCAGACCGAACTGCCAGGCCAGGTCCTCCCTGGACCGGAAACAAGCATCCTGGGACCGGTTTCAGGGTATGTCACCCTTCTTCAGCCAGGCTAGTTTGAATCCAGTGGCACAGTGAGCCAGGGACCCAAGTCTGGGCATACCCATCCCACTTAGGGTGAAAAGTGATACAGCAAACAAATGATGGACGGAATGCTGACAATGCAAACATTCTCCCCCAGTCAAAAGATCTGGGTTAAATCCATCGTTGTTTTGCCCACTACGCCACCCCAGTTTGGACCGAGCCATATGCAAATCAGTCTTGACAATGTGCCCCATGGTAACAATCCAGACCGAACTGCCAGGCCAGGTCCTCCCTGGACCGGAAACAAGCATCCTGGGACCGGTTTCAGGGTATGTCACCCTTCTTCAGCCAGGCTAGCTTGAATCCAGTGGTACAGTGAGCAAGGGACCCACGTCTGGGCATACCCATCCCACTTAGGGCGAAAAGTGTTACAGCAAACAAATGATGGACGGAATGCTGACAATGTAAACATTCTCCCCCAGTCAAAAGATCTGGGTTAAATCCATCGTTCTTTTGCCCACTACGCCACCCCAGTTTGGACCCAGCCATATGCAAATCAGTCTTGACCCTGTGCCCCATGGGAACAGTCCAGACCGAACTGCCAGGCCAGGTCCTCCCTGGACCAGAAACAAGCATCCTGGGACCGGTTTCAGGGTATGTCACCCTTCTTCAGCCAGGCTACCTTGATTCCAGTGGCACAGTGAGCAAGGGACCCACGTCTGGGCATACCCATCCCACTTAGGGCGAAAAGTGTTACAGCAAACAAATGACGGACGGAATGCTGACAATGCAAACATTCTCCCCCAGTCAAAAGATCTGGGTTAAATCCATCGTTCTTTTGCCCACTACGCCACCCCAGTTTGGACAAAGCCATATGCAAATCAGTCTTGACCCTCTGCCCCATGGGAACAGTCCAGACCGAACTACCAGGCCAGGTCCTCCCTGGACCGGAGACAAGTATCCTGGGACCGGTTTCAGGGTATGTCACCCTTCTTCAGCCAGTCTAGCTTGAATCCAGTGGCACAGTGAGCAAGGGACCCACGTCTGGGCATACCCATCCCACTTAGGGCAAAAAGTGTTACAGCAAACAAATGATGGACGGCATGCTGAAAATGCAAACATTCTCCCTCAGTCAAAAGATCTGGGTTAAATACATCGTTCTTTTGCCCACTACGCCACCCCAGTTTGGACCCAGCCATATGCAAATCAGTCTTGAACCTGTGCCCCATGGGAACAGTCCAGACCGAACTGCCAGGCCAGGTCCTCCCTGGACCGGAAACAAGCATCCTGGGACCGGTTTCAGGGTATGTCACCCTTCTTCAGCCAGGCTACCTTGAATCCAGGGGCACAGTGAGCAAGGGACCCACGTCTGGGCATACCCATCCCACTTAGGGCGAAAAGTGTTACAGCAAACAAATGATGGACGGAATGCTGACAATGCAAACATTCTCCCCCAGTCAAAAGATCTGGGTTAAATCCATCGTTCTTTTGCCCACTACGCCACCCCAGTTTGGACCCAGCCATATGCAAATCAGTCTTGACCCTGTGCCCCATGGGAACAGTCCAGACCGAACTGCCAGGCCAGGTCCTCCCTGGACCGGAAACAAGCATCCTGGGACCGGTTTCAGGGTATGTCACCCTTCTTCAGCCAGGCTACCTTGAATCCAGGGGCACAGTGAGCAAGGGACCCACGTCTGGGCATACCCATCCCACTTAGGGCGAAAAGTGTTACAGCAAACAAATGATGGACGGAATGCTGACAATGCAAACATTCTCCCCCAGTCAAAAGATCTGGGTTGAATCCATCGTTCTTTTTCCCACTACGCCACCCCAGTTTGGACAAAGCCATATGCAAATCAGTCTTGACCCTCTGCCCCATGGGAACAGTCCAGACCGAACTACCAGGCCAGGTCCTCCCTGGACCGGAGACAAGCATCCTGGGACCGGTTTCAGGGTATGTCACCCTTTTTCAGCCAGGCTAGTTTGAATCCAGTGGCACAGTGAGCAAGGGACCCACGTCTGGGCATACCCATCCCACTTAGGCCAAAAAGTGTAACAGCAAACAAATGATGGACGGAATGCTGAAAATGCAAACAATCTCCCCCAGTCAAAAGATCTGGGTTAAATACAGCGTTCTTTTGCCCACTACGCCACCCCAGTTTGGACCCAGCCATATGCAAATCAGTCTTGACAATGTGCCCCATGGGAACAGTCCAGACCGAACTGCCAGGCCAGGTCCTCCCTGGACCGGAAACAAGCATCCTGGGACCGGTTTCAGGGTATGTCACCCTTCTTCAGCCAGGCTACCTTGAATCCAGGGGCACAGTGAGCAAGGGACCCACGTCTTGGCATACCCATCCCACTTAGGGTGAAAAGTGTTACAGCAAACAAATGATGGACGGAATGCTGACAAAGCAAACATTCTCCCCCGTCAAAAGATCTGGGTTAAATCCATCGTTCTTTTGCCCACTACGCCACCCCAGTTTGGACCCAGCCATATGCAAATCAGTCTTGACCCTGTGCCCCATGGGAACAGTCCAGACCGAACTGCCAGGTCAGGTCCTCCCTGGACCGGAAACAAGCATCCTGGTACCGGTTTCAGGGTATGTCACCCTTCTTCAGCCAGGCCAGCTTGAATCCAGTGGCACAGTGAGCAAGGGACCCACGTCTGGGCATACACATCCCACTTAGGGCGAAAAGAGTTACAGCAAACAAATGATGGACGGAATGATGACAATGCAAACATTCTCCCCCAGTCAAAAGATCTGGGTTAAATCCATCGTTCTTTTGCCCACTGCGCCACCCCAGTTTGGACCCAGCCATATGCAAATCAGTCTTGACCCTGTGCCCCATGGGAACAGTCCAGACCGAACTGCCAGGCCAGGTCCTCCCTGGACCGGAAACAAGCATCCTGGGACCGGTTTCATGGTATGTCACCCTTCTTCAGCCAGGCTAGTTTGAATCCAGTGGCACAGTGAGCCAGGGACCCAAGTCTGGGCATACCCATCCCACTTAGGGTGAAAAGTGTTACAGCAAACAAATGATGGACGGAATGCTGACAATGCAAACATTCTCCCCCAGTCAAAAGATCTGGGTTAAATACATTGTTCTTTTGCCCACTACGCCACCCCAGTTTGGACCCAGCCATATGCAAATCACTCTTGACCCTGTGCCCCAAGGGAACAGTCCAGACCGAACTGCCAGGCCAGGTCCTCCCTGGACCGGAAACAAGCATCCTGGGACCGGTTTCAGGGTATGTCACCCTTCTTCAGCCAGGCTACCTTGAATCCAGGGGCACAGTGAGCAAGGGACCCACGTCTGGGCATACCCATCCCACTTAGGGCGAAAAGTGTTACAGCAAACAAATGATGGACGGAATGCTGACAATGCAAACATTCTCCCCCAGTCAAAAGATCTGGGTTGAATCCATCGTTCTTTTTCCCACTACGCCACCCCAGTTTGGACAAAGCCATATGCAAATCAGTCTTGACCCTCTGCCCCATGGGAACAGTCCAGACCGAACTACCAGGCCAGGTCCTCCCTGGACCGGAGACAAGCATCCTGGGACCGGTTTCAGGGTATGTCACCCTTTTTCAGCCAGGCTAGTTTGAATCCAGTGGCACAGTGAGCAAGGGACCCACGTCTGGGCATACCCATCCCACTTAGGCCAAAAAGTGTAACAGCAAACAAATGATGGACGGAATGCTGAAAATGCAAACAATCTCCCCAGTCAAAAGATCTGGGTTAAATACAGCGTTCTTTTGCCCACTACGCCACCCCAGTTTGGACCCAGCCATATGCAAATCAGTCTTGACAATGTGCCCCATGGGAACAGTCCAGACCGAACTGCCAGGCCAGGTCCTCCCTGGACCGGAAACAAGCATCCTGGGACCGGTTTCAGGGTATGTCACCCTTCTTCAGCCAGGCTACCTTGAATCCAGGGGCACAGTGAGCAAGGGACCCACGTCTTGGCATACCCATCCCACTTAGGGTGAAAAGTGTTACAGCAAACAAATGATGGACGGAATGCTGACAAAGCAAACATTCTCCCCCGTCAAAAGATCTGGGTTAAATCCATCGTTCTTTTGCCCACTACGCCACCCCAGTTTGGACCCAGCCATATGCAAATCAGTCTTGACCCTGTGCCCCATGGGAACAGTCCAGACCGAACTGCCAGGTCAGGTCCTCCCTGGACCGGAAACAAGCATCCTGGTACCGGTTTCAGGGTATGTCACCCTTCTTCAGCCAGGCCAGCTTGAATCCAGTGGCACAGTGAGCAAGGGACCCACGTCTGGGCATACACATCCCACTTAGGGCGAAAAGAGTTACAGCAAACAAATGATGGACGGAATGATGACAATGCAAACATTCTCCCCCAGTCAAAAGATCTGGGTTAAATCCATCGTTCTTTTGCCCACTGCGCCACCCCAGTTTGGACCCAGCCATATGCAAATCAGTCTTGACCCTGTGCCCCATGGGAACAGTCCAGACCGAACTGCCAGGCCAGGTCCTCCCTGGACCGGAAACAAGCATCCTGGGACCGGTTTCAGGGTATGTCACCCTTCTTCAGCCAGGCTAGTTTGAATCCAGTGGCACAGTGAGCCAGGGACCCAAGTCTGGGCATACCCATCCCACTTAGGGTGAAAAGTGTTACAGCAAACAAATGATGGACGGAATGCTGACAATGCAAACATTCTCCCCCAGTCAAAAGATCTGGGTTAAATACATTGTTCTTTTGCCCACTACGCCACCCCAGTTTGGACCGAGCCATATGCAAATCAGTCTTGACAATGTGCCCCATGGTAACAATCCAGACCGAACTGCCAGGCCAGGTCCTCCCTGGACCGGAAACAAGCATCCTGGGACCGGTTTCAGGGTATGTCACCCTTCTTCAGCCAGGCTAGCTTGAATCCAGTGGTACAGTGAGCAAGGGACCCACGTCTGGGCATACCCATCCCACTTAGGGCGAAAAGTGTACAGCAAACAAATGATGGATGGAATGCTGACAATGTAAACATTCTCCCCCAGTCAAAAGATCTGGGTTAAATCCATCGTTCTTTTGCCCACTACGCCACCCCAGTTTGGACCCAGCCATATGCAAATCAGTCTTGACCCTGTGCCCCATGGGAACAGTGCAGACCGAACTGCCAGGCCAGGTCCTCCCTGGACCAGAAACAAGCATCCTGGGACCGGTTTCAGGGTATGTCACCCTTCTTCAGCCAGGCTACCTTGATTCCAGTGGCACAGTGAGCAAGGGACCCACGTCTGGGCATACCCATCCCACTTAGGGCGAAAAGTGTTACAGCAAACAAATGACGGACGGAATGCTGACAATGCAAACATTCTCCCCCAGTCAAAAGATCTGGGTTAAATCCATCGTTCTTTTGCCCACTACGCCACCCCAGTTTGGACAAAGCCATATGCAAATCAGTCTTGACCCTCTGCCCCATGGGAACAGTCCAGACCGAACTACCAGGCCAGGTCCTCCCTGGACCGGAGACAAGTATCCTGGGACCGGTTTCAGGGTATGTCACCCTTCTTCAGCCAGGCTAGCTTGAATCCAGTGGCACAGTGAGCAAGGGACCCACGTCTGGGCATACCCATCCCACTTAGGGCAAAAAGTGTTACAGCAAACAAATGATGGACGGCATGCTGACAATGCAAACATTCTCCCCCAGTCAAAAGATCTGGGTTAAATCCATTGTTCTTTTTCCCACTACGCCACCCCAGTTTGGACCCAGCCACATGCAAATCAGTCTTGACCCTGTGCCCCATGGGAACAGTCCAACCGAACTGCCAGGCCAGGTCCTCCCAGGACCGGAAACAAGCATCCTGGGACCGGTTTCAGGGTATGTCACCCTTCTTCAGCCAGGCTAGCTTGAATCCAGTGGCACAGTGAGCAAGGGACCCACGTCTGGGCATACACATCCCAGTTAGGGTGAAAAGTGTTACAGCAAACAAATGATGGACGGAATGCTGACAATGCAAACATTCTCCCCCAGTCAAAAGATCTGGGTTAAATCCATCGTTCTCTTGCCCACTACGCCACCCGAGTTTGGACCCAGCCATATGCAAATCAGTCTTGACCCTGTGCCCCATGGGAACAGTCCAGACCGAACTGCCAGGCCAGGTCCTGCCTGGACCGGAAACAAGCATCCTGGGACCGGTTTCAGAGTATGTCACCCTTCTTCAGCCAGGGTAGCTTGAATCCAGTGGCACAGTGAGCAAGGGACCCACGTCTGGGCATACCCATCCCACTTAGAGCGAAAAGTGTTACAGCAAACAAATGATGGACGGAATGCTGACAATGCAAACATTCTCCCCCTGTCAAAATATCTGGGTTAAATCCATCGTTCTTTTGCCCACTACGCCACCCCAGTTTGGACCCAGCCATATGCAAATCAGTCTTGACCCTGTGCCCCATGGGAACAGTCCAGACCGAACTGCCAGGCCAGGTCCTCCCTGGACCGGAAACAAGCATTCTGGGACCGGTTTCAGGGTATGTCAACCTTCTTCAGCCAGGCTAGCTTGAATTCAGTGGCACAGTGAGCAAGGGACCCACGTCTGGGCATACCCATCCCACTTAGGGCGAAAAGTATTACAGCAAACAAATGATGGACGGAATGCTGACAATGCAAACATTCTCCCCCAGTCAAAAGATCTGGGTTAAATCCATCGTTCTTTTGCCCAATACGCCACCCCAGTTTGGACCCAGCCATATGCAAATCAGTCTTGACCCTGTGCCCCATGGGAACAGTCCAGACCAAACCGCCAGGCCAGGTCCTCCCTGGACCGGAAACAAGCATCCTGGGACCAGTTTCAGGGTATGTCACTCTCCTTCAGACAGGCTAGCTTGAATCCAGTGGCACAGTGAGCAAGGGACCCACGTCTGGGCATACCCATCCCAATTATGGCAAAAAGTGTTACAGCAAACAAATGATGGACGGAATGCTGACAATGCAAACATTCTCCCCCAGTCAAAAGATCTCGGTTAAATCCATCGTTCTTTTGCCCACTATGCCACCCCAGTTTGGACCCAGCCATGTGCAAATCAGTCTTGACCCTGTGCCCCATGGGAACAGTCCAGACCGAACTGACAGCCCAGGTCCTCCCTGGACCGGAAACAAGCATCCTGGGACCTGTTTTTAGGGTATGTCTCCCTTCTTCAGCCAGGCTAGCTTGAATCCAGTGGCACAGTGAGCAAGGTAGCCTCTTCTGGGCATACCCATCCCACTTAGGGCGAAAAGTGTTACAGCAAACAAATGATGGACGGAATGCTGACAATGCAAACATTCTCCCCCAGTCAAAAGATCTGGGTTAAATCCATCGTTCTTTTGCCCACTACGCCACCCCAGTTTGGACCCAGCCATATGCAAATCAGTCTTGACCCTGTGCCCCATGGGAACAGTCCAGACCGAACTGCCAGGCCAGGTCCTCCCTGGACCGGAAACAAGCATTCTGGGACCGGTTTCAGGGTATGTCACCCTTCTTCAGCCAGGCTAGCTTGAATCCAGTGGCACAGTGAGCAAGGGACCCATGTCTGGGCATACCCATCCCACTTAGGGCAAAAAGTGTTACAGCAAACAAATGATGGACGGAATTCTGACAATGCAAACATTCTCCCCCAGTCAAAAGATCTGGGTTAAATCCATCGTTCTTTTGCCCACTACGCCACCCCAGTTTGGACCCAGCCATATGCAAATCAGTCTTGACCCTGTGCCCCATGGGAACAGTTCAGACCAAACTGCCAGGCCAGGTCCTCCCTGGACCGGAAACAAGCATCCTGGGACCGGTTTCATGGTATGTCACCCTTCTTCAGCCAGGCTAGCTTGAATCCAGTGGCACAGTGAGCAAGGGACCCACGTCTGGGCATACCCATCCCACTTAGGGAGAAAAGTGTTACAGCAAACAAATGATGGACGGAATGCTGACAATGCAAACATTCTCCCCAGTCAAAAGATCTGGGTTAAATCCATCGTTCTTTTGCCCACTACGCCACCCCAGTTTGGACCCAGCCATATGGAAATCAGTCTTGACCCTGTGCCCCATGGGAACAGTCCAGACCGAACTGCCAGGCCAGGTCCTCCCTGGACCGGAAACAAGCATCCTGGGACCGGTTTCAGGGTATGTCACCCTTCTTCAGCCAGGCTAGCTTGAATCCAGTGGCACAGTGAGCAAGGGACCCATGTCTGGGCATACCCATCCCACTTAGGGCGAAAAGTGTTACAGCAAACAAATGATGGACGGAATGCTGACAATGCAAATTTCTCCCCCTGAGCCTGGCAGTTCGGGCTGGACTGTTCCCATTGGGTGCAGGGTCAAGACTGATTTGCATATGGCTGGGTCCGAACTGGAATGGCATGGTGAGCAAAATAACGATGGATTTAGGCCCAGATCTCTGTACTGGGGTGAATGTATGACATTGTTCTGCATTCTGTCCATCAATTGTTGTTTTTGCATTTGTCACCCCGAGTGGGACGGGTATGCCCAGACGTGGGTCCCATGCTCTCCATGCCACTGGAGTCAAGCTATCCTGACTGGTGAGGGCTGAAAGCCCGAAACCGGTCCTAGGATGCTTGTTTCCAGTCCAGGAAGGAACTGGCCTGGCAGTTCGGGGACTGTTCCCATTGGGTGCAGGGTCAAGACTGATTTGCATATGGCTGGGTCCAAACTGGAATGGCATGGTGAGCAAAATAACGATGGATTTAGGCCCAGATCTCTGTAGTGGGGTGAATGTATGGCATTGTTCTGCATTCTGTCCATCAATTGTTGTTTTTGCACCTGTTAAGATTCTGGCAGCGCCAGGGAACGGGAGAAGAATATAAAATTTCGCAATGGTGTAGAAATGAGGCAGTGAAGAACGAGCTAATTTGGGCAAAAGGGATAAGAGAAACTATTATCAAAGCTTGTAGTATGATGAGGCTCAAGCTGTGCCCACTGACTTTACAAATCAAGGTTGAGAAGAGAGAACTTAGGATCCTGGGGAAAGAAATCTCTTGAGCCCAGGACCAAGATTACCTTTTGGGGAAAATATCTGTACGCTTTATGGCTACCTCGTGGCAAAATGAACAACACTACCCTTATATTGATAGATTACCCTGTCGCTGGTTAAGAAGAGAAGTATTAAGGCTGAGAATAGGTGTTAACCCTTGCTATGCTAATAAGGGGGTAAAAAGGGCAATGATTGATAGCAAGGGGAAATGTGTCTGTACCCTGGGAACAACGTGTGATATTTTACATATTTTATTGTATTGTCAGAAGGTTTTAGATATACGGAAAGAGATCTTACGACCTATTTTTAAAAAGTACGGTATTAACAATAGGGTACAAGCCTTAGATCTTTTAATTGAAATGAGAAATTTAGATATAGCTTGCGCTATGGGGAAGTTCATTCAAAAATTTAAAGAAACCCTTAAATGTGACTAGAACTGAAATACCTGTTTTACCATATGATACGGTGCACGTCACGGATGGAGGGAAGGATTAATGATTTTATTTATATGTATTTTATGATGATGTTTTTTTTTTTTTTTTATTTGATTTTAGGAGCTGTATTTATGAAGATTTTAAATGTTTAAGGACTATTTAGTCCAAATAAACTTTACTTTGAACTGAACAGTGGCCTATAGGTTTTATGAGATATCTGGATGGCATATGCGAGACGTTCTCAATAGACATGTAAGTTACAACAGTAGATTTCTTAATCTTTCTATCATATCTTGCTTTGCTATAGTGTGTATATAGGGCCATCTGAAGAACTTTTTTGTTCACACTATCTATTTCAGTTGGGTTTAAAAAGAGCTGTTCATAGTTGACACAACTTAGACTCTCGCTCACTTCGGTAAGCCGCGGTATATCCCTCCCCTTCTTACACTTAAGGCAGTCTCCTATTATCTCTCTTGTAAGGGAAGCTGCTTGGTTTTTCCAAATTGCTAACCAAAATAAAGCAGGGCAGGCCTTAATATAGATTTCAATGTAGTGCAATTTTAATTTACTATGACAAATATATTGGGACGTGGAGATCCGAGCTCCCAAAAGTTTCCGGCAAAATCTGTTTTCTTCGCACTGGATGCTGTTGCTCTTTGAGAAACTCCAAAGCTCTGCGCCATAAGTTGCTGTGGGTATACACTGTGATTTAAAAATTTTCAAGATTGCTAAAATTGCCCCTGTCCTCTTTGGCTGAGGAAGACCAAGAATCGAGTTGATAGCTTTAGAGAACTTAATCCTACTGTACGCCACATGATCAGACCAACAACCATTAGCAGCAAAAACCAACCCTAGGTAGGGAAAAGTGCAAGTGCGTTGTAAACTATGATTTCCCATGGAAATTGAGTTTAAAGAACTTTCTCGGCCCACAGGCCATTATGAAGGATTTTTTAAAATTAGTGCACAAGTCTATACTGGCCATAAAATCCACAAAGCCCCACACTAAGATGCATAGAGCATTTGGTGTACGGTCTATTAGAACTGCGTCGTCAGCATACAATAGGGTGGGGAGTTTGTTGCCATTAATTCTAGGGACATCAGTGGTGAGTACTTTCAATGACTTATGTAGATCATTAATGTATAAGATAAAAAGGAGAGGGGCCAAGGCACATCCCTGCCTTACCCCTCTACAACTCTAATGCCATTAGAAACCTCACCACCCTTATTAATCCTGACCCGGGCTTTCAAATCCTTATGTAGGTAAACAAAAAAATGGACTAAAACCTCATCTAAACCATATTCTAAAAGGATTGACCATAATCGTGACCGATTAACAAAGTCGAAGGCTGAGGTGAGGTCCATAAAAGCCAGGTATATTGGGGATCGCTGGGCTATGGTGTACTTCCCAATGATTAAGTTAAGATTTAGGCACTGTTCGTTTGTACCTACTTTACTCCTAAATCCTAGCTGGCATGGTTGTAAAATACAATCTTCCTCGGTCCATGTTTTAATCTTGTTGTATAGAACCCTCCCCAGAATTTTCAAAGTATTATCTATCAACGAAATCGGTCTATAGCAACTTGGTTGGGAGCGGTCACCTTTTTTAAAAATTGGAACGATGATACTAGTTGTCCAGGTGCTTGGTATCAGGGCATTAGTCAGGTTATTAAAAACATTTACTAAAGCGGCGCCCAGAAGTCGGGTTTAAATTTAATGAGGTCTATGGGGAGCCCATCTGGTCCTGGAGCTTTATTACCCAAACTCTGTTGAATAGCTTCCTCAATTTCAGGTAGAGATATTGAGATCCCAATGGGGGCCCGGTGCTCAAAGGGATCATCATCCTGTACAGGGGCTGTATAAATCATAGAGAAATGGGCCTCCAATGCCTCACTAGTTATGTTACAATTTATTGGGGTCAATCATTGACCCACAGATCTCATATCCTTGACAGCAGCCCAAAAACCGTTCCCATTCTTTAGAGTGGCGGCTTTGGCTAGGGCGTCCCAGCGTTCTTTCAATAATTCTTCCTTCCTTTGGGAAATAGCTACCTTATACTTCTGCCCAAGTGATTTAACAAGAGGATAAAAATCTGATCAGTTGACAGGGCCTTACGTAACTGTCTGTTAATCGCTGAACATTCACTATTGAACCATCTTGGTCCGTGTTGGACTGTGGTAATAAATTTTGATAGTACATATTTAATTGCCTCACAGTGTTTAATAAAAGCGCCAATCACCTCGGGGTTTTGGTCCTGTGTTGACAAACAGGAGTCAATAAGTCTCGGGTAGTCCCTTGCCATCGTGCAGAACAGATCAGTGTTATTAACACCTCGCCAAACCAATCTTAAGTTGTCATTAGAGGGGGTCAGGTTTCTGGCACCACACTCAATCTTGTATGTCGGCCTGGGAGAGAATCTCAGCACTATTTTAATTGGGTTGTGGTCGCCATGGATAGTAGAGGCAACCTCAGCTTTCAATAAGTAGTCCTCAAGAGTAGGTGAGATAAAAACATAATCTATAGTAGTGGCACTGCCCCTGTAAATATAAATATAAATTGCCTCTGAACGTTGGCTCTGAGGGATTGTTATTATTAGTTGTTGCAGTAACTTCCATAACTTTGATTAAATTATGATTTTGCAGATGTTCCCTTAGTTCCTCACCCCTACTACAAGTTTGCACTCTAATGTTGGGCCCCATAGTTGCAGTTTTTTCTCTGGGGATCTTGGCATTGAAATCGCCCCCAAACAAATGCCAGCCATGTTATCAAATCCATTACGATACTGTAAGGTGGTAACATAATCGAACAGATTAATAAAGTTTGGATTAGGTGAGGTATGAAAATCATTATTTTAAAAATTGAGTTGACAAATAGATACTCCCCTTTTAAATATTAGGGCTTGAAATTTGTCACTTTTTGTATGTAGGACCTTGGCACTACCTCCTGCAACGATATTTACCCAAATTAAGAGGCCACCCGATGGTTGGCCTAGTTTGGGAATTGGGGCAACAGTGTTAAAACATTCAAACCCTTCAATATATAGGTCTTGTGTGGCCCAGGTCTCCTGGACCATAAGAATGTATTGCTGTCTTACCAGTTCTAGTCAATCTGGTAAGTTTGCTTTTGAATATAAACCAGCAACATTCCAATTTAATATATTTAGATCTGAATCAATGGAAGCCTTAGTTAGAGTAGCGTGGTTACATATCTCCGTTGATAATGGGGGAGCTTTTGGTATAGGGTCAATATCATTAATTTCCAGTGATGGCAATAGTCAATCCTGGATGTCCAGGTCAGACCATGCCGAGAAACTATTATATACAGTTGAAAGGGCAGGCTCTTGTGTAGGGGGCCCAGGGATCGGTTTGTAAAAATAACCCAGCGGAAGTGACCAAATATGCGTGGGGTTAATCGTTGTATCCTCCTGTACCCTCAACAGTGATCTTACCATGGATGGTCTACGAAAATTAATCTCGATACAGTCCCCGTCTATGTTCTTTGGTGAGACACCTGCCCACCCTACTCTTCGTTCCATAATGATCTCATTCATGTTTGACACATTAAACCTCCTATATTTGGATAGCCGATCCACGCATTTCTTGCGCAATTGGTCCCAAGTTTCCCTCTGTTCCTTCTTAAGGGTTGGTACCCCTTCCAACACCAAGACATAGGGACAGGCTGCTGGTGGCAATCCCAAGACAATCATATTAGGTCAAGGAGGATTTCTACACAGAATATCAAGCGTATTACTACTTGATCTACTTGATCTGCCTAAATTTGGGTGCTCACCGACTGAACAAATGGCAGGTTCAGAAAAGAGGTTGGGGGGTATGTTTGAAGCATTCCCAACCACGTGTGATGAACCGTTATTAGTGGAGGGATGTTCCAACACTGCATTAGCCTTAGGTAGAGAACACTCCCTGACTTGGTTACATGTTCTGCATGAGCTTCCAACCAGAGGACCAGAGGGCAGGGATAGGGTGATGGGGAGGGGTTAATATTAGGTGGAGCGCTGGATGTCAGGATCGATCCCTCTCCCATGACAGCAATAGTTTAGGTAGTCTCTTGTCGTTGACTCAGCTTGTTCAAGAGGATGTCCAAATGATCTAGACGCTTCCATAGGGATGTAAATTTCATGTCTATCATATCATTGACCTGTGCCGAGACAGTGTCAATAACAGTGTTGATAAAAGTGTCCCCAATACCCCCGTGGTCAGGTGCTACAAATACCGCCTCCATCTGGATACAGATAGAACAGCTTAACTTCCCATTTGATGTGACTTCTGGGATGCTAACACTCGTTGAGGGTTGTATCCAAGAAGACAAACATGTGCGGGTTGAGCTGGTGCAAGTAGATTGTTTCCTTTTTGAACAAGTGGGCTTCCCAATCTTCCTTTTACACTTAGCCGCTGGGACTACAGTTGTTGTTGGTGTTCCTGTAGTATCCGCGACTCAGCAGTATCATGTCCTTTCGGACTTCCACTAAAAAGTACTGTGTTGTTGGGACCGGGTCTCTGACGCAGGGGGGGTGCTGAGTACAGTAGTCGATACAAGGGTGGGTGCAGGTGTAGAATCAACTAAAGCCCCTTCAGCTAAGAGACCGTTCTGTAGGGCCTCACTTCCCAAGGACAAACGTCGCTCAGTTAGTTCAATCTCGCTAGACACGATGCTAACAACACTTTCCAACATGCTATCAATGCTGGTGGAAGCGGGGCGCGCAGGCAATGTCCCAGTACGTTTTCCCATCTTGGGTGCTTAGGGCCTGCTCTTGTCAATTAAAGTATTTGAAAGTAGGCACTCACCTCAGACCTCTTGATAGTGTTGGTTTGAAAGAGGGTGGGCCCAGCCCAGCCTCTGCTGGCCGCTGACAGTTGCAGAAGGGCCCGCCCTTGGCCCGGTCGCGGCCCGGGCTGCGGGAACCCCAAGCTGGCGATAAGCGTCTCCAGATGCTGGCAAAGCACGTTGGCGCCTCCTGGCGCGAAGGCTGATGGGGAATGGAGTCCTCCAACAGAGTGCGGCAGCTTGTGGCGATGAAGGGCTCCCGCGCTGCAGGAGACCCGAGCTGGCTATAAGCGCCTCCTGGCGCTGGCAAAGCATGTTGGCACCTCCTGGCGCGAAGGCTGACGGGGAATGGAGTCCCCCAACAGAGTACGGTGGCTTGTGGCGATGAAGGGCTCCCGCCTAAAATGAACCAAACAATCCAACCCTGCGTACATGCTCTTATGCTATTATATTCTTGTGTCTCTAAATAACAAGGCCCTGGTTAATGGTCTTATTAACTTTGTATTGCACACTTCCCACCTTGCAGAGACCTCTAATTCTGCCATTAGACTGAGATTGCATCCGTCCTAATAATTTGACACCCCTTCACAAATATCGACCTCCGGAATAAGAAATTGATGTAGGACTGGAGGAGTCAAGTTTAGATTCAAATGATTGACTGGGTTAAAGGGATAATATTCCTTTGATGGTTGACTGCGACGGAAATAAAAACATAGGCAGTGTGGGCCAACATGTTGAATTCGAAAATACTGATTATGTGATACTGGGGGCGGTGGGTAAGTGATTTCACCCCAGATTGTACCAGAGAGGCTGAAATGGGATTGCACATAGGAACATTAACTGAGCAAAGGACAGGAGATATCTCTCAAAAAGCTGCTTGCTCTACGAAAGCTAGTCTGTTGATATCCTGGAACTTGGCAGGGATAAAAACTAAATTATCTGACACTGAATGGGGCTCCTATATAGGTGACTTTGATATTTGTGCATTTCTAGAAACCTGAGCAGTAGACAAGGTGTTAATTAATGGCTTTGCTTCTTATAGTGTGGAAGCCAGGCCCCTGGAATATATAGGGGGTTGTTAATTTTAGTAAAAAAATACTGTCCCTTGCAAACATGTATTGCTGAAGGTTGACTCATCAGATCTAATGGGGATTAATCACAAGTTCCATTCTGGGCTGAATATAGTATTATTTATGTGAGGTTGGCACCTGCTAACACTGACTCACCTGTCCTGTAGCTTCTTGATGACCTCATTGAATTACACCAGACACAGGCAAGAGTCACAGTGGCTGGAGATTTTAATGTATCCTTTGAGCCCTCACCATATATTAATGCACTAACTGAGCAGGAAGATGAACAGTGCACATTCCACTTTTAACTGGTAAATGTATGAGTTTGTTCTCAAGTATAGCCTTTCGGTTACCTTCAATTGTAGTCTAGGCGGCCTAAGAGCCTGCAACGGCTGATCGCACTCCGACCAGGAGATGGCACCAACCTTTAAAAGGGGTTCAGGTAAGAGTACTCTTGATTTTGTGCTTGCTGATGTAAGACTCTGGCCGTCTATTGATTACATGAAAATTGTCAACCTTGTGGATAGTGACCATAAATCCCAAATTCAATTTTTTCTTAGGCATACTCTCCGTGGCGATTTAACTGCTAGTTATGCGGAAGTACCTACACCTACTTTAGCTAATAATTACAGGTGGGTCACATGGCCTCAAGTACTATCTGACAGCAAATTGTATTCTGAGATTCATCATTTGTGCATCGTTTATTTGTCTGTTTATGCAGGCATCCCTAAGGTGTAAATTTCTATTTTAGAAATTAATGAAAGATTCTTTAACAAATGACAAGGTATTTTCTACAAAAAGGTTATACGCAAGCTGACATTTTGTGTGAATAAGAAAGCGTGGTTTGATTCTGACTGTCAGTTAGCTAAGAGCTTGCTATTGGAGGATGTCAAAAGGTGTTCATGACAAGAGACTGCAGAGTAGGGGTGGTTGGAACTCGCTGAGTTTCACTCAATGGAATTCCATGGAGTTATATAAAAACTCAGCGAGATTCCATGGAATTCCGCAAGTAGGTAGAATCAGCACGTCATGCTGATTTTTAGTGCTGGGAGCTTGTTCCACACTGCAAAATCAGTCGGAACTGTACCACACAGCACACCAGAGGGCACTGCTTCTTTTCTGTTGCTTGAGCAGATTTTCTACTAGAACTGCAGCTTTCCCACCCCAAACGGTTCTGATATTCCAGGACCGTCCACGTTGAGAAAATCTCACTGGATGCCGTCTAGCATCTGAAAATTACACTAGGGGATGCCAATTATCACTGGCACTTGCCAACTTAATGTTGCTGAGCCGCACTCAAGAAAAAAACTGCCACGCAGTGGTTGGCGAAGTCTTGCCGGAACTCGGCATTACAAGTATAACATGGGATGGCCAAAACTCTGTGAAGTCTGCCGGCAGAGCACAATTTATCACCCACCCCTACTGCTGAGGAGAGGCACAGTTATCAATTGTTCCTTGTGAAAGCTAAGAATGACTGGGATGAAAAAAAATGGCAAGATCTATTATGTGATGCTGAGTCAAATAATAATAGAGCCTTCTGGCACAGAGTTTCTTACAGAAGCTTAGAGAGCATGAATTCTTACCACCATCATATTCAACCGGTAAAATGGGTTACTCATTTCTCATCCTTGTATGCCTCAGCTCAGTCCAATGACTTGCCCCTGTGTTCAAGCTCTGAAATCTCCACCACACCCATCTACAATGCAGATGCATCCAAGGCTAGCACAATCTCTTTCAGTACATCCTTTCTGCCATAAGTCATCTAAAACCAGCTAAGGCACTCAGCCCTGACAAGATCCCTTGAGATTTGTTTGAATCCGAGCCTTAAGGGTGGTCAAGCTATATCAATCTTCTATCAAACTCCACTGCGGCTGGTGGAGAAATCCCCAACTCCCAGAGAGGAGCCCAAAAAAATCCTATTTATAAGAAGGGAGATTCTGGTAATCCATAAAATTATAGGCCTATTACCTTCATTGACATTTTGCAGAAGGTTTTTGCAATGCAGGTACTTGATAAGCTTTTAAACTGAGTAGATGACCAGTGCAAGATGTCTCCACTTCAAGCTTGTTTTCGAGCGAAAACCGGCACTATTGATCAAGAGTTCAGATTTACAATTTTGTACTGGAAATAGGTATTGATCAATAAACAAAAGCTACATGTAGATTTCATAGATCTCCGAGCCGCTTTTGATCTTGTCCCAGGGGGAAAAATATGAAGGGTCTAAGGTGAGATGGGTGGCCCTGCAACCCTGATTAACCTTATTGCTCGATTACATGAAAAAAAACTATGCACAGGTTCAATAGGGGAAAAGGGAGAACTCACTGACCATATTCCCATATTATGAGGCGTTGACCAGGGATGCTTTTATCTATATAAATATATATATATATATATATAAAACATAGCTAAAGTTCTACTGACATGCCTGAACGATTCACCAGTTTAAACAGCAATAAGATTCCAGTCCTAGTTTTGCTAGTCACTCGTTACTTATCTCCAAGAAAACTGTGGGCCTTCAATACCCAGCAGACCTCAAAATTGGTTTGCAGGGGATTACAGCGGAACTCAGCGAGTTTCAAAAAAATTATAAAAGCATCGCCCACCAAAGGGAAATAAGTGAGTGACTTTACAAATAAACTACACATAGCAGCATGCTCGGAAAATTCGGCCTATCGTGGCACCCACCAGGGGGCAAACACCTGATAAATGAGCAATCAGCTGGTCTGTGTGCTGTTTTAACTTTTAGATGTCTTCGTTCCCTCCTTTGAGAAAGGGCGAGGCGGCCGAAATGCATCGGGAAAAAAGGAACGCTGCCTTGAAATAAAACGTTAAATTCCACTGTAATGTGTGCGGCTCAACTCCTTTCTGTTCGAGAGAGGCTTTGGTGATAATATACGGCTTGGTCCTGCCGTGAGCGACGCACCGCCACGAAAAGAGCTCCATAACTGCCTGACATGGACCTTGTTTGTGTGACGGTGAAAACCTTTAAGGGCAGCGGTAGCCACCAGGGACTGGACCTTGGTTTGGACCCCAGCAGACCTCAAAATTGGTTTGCAGGAGATTACAGCGGAAGTCAGCGAGTTTCAAAAAAATCATAAAAGCATCGCCCACCAAAAGGAAATAAGTGAGTGACTTTACAAATAAACTACACATACCAGCATGCTCGGAAAATTCGGCCTATCGTGGCGCCCACCAGGGGGCAAACACCTGAAAATGAGCAATCAGCTGGTCTGCGTGCTGTTTTAACTTTTAGATGTCTTCGTTCCCTCCTTTGAGAAAGGCCGAGGCGGCAGAAATGCATCGGGAAAAAAGGAACACTGCCTTGAAATAAAACGTTAAATTCCACTGTAATGTGTGCGGCTCAACTCCTTTCTGTTCGAGAGAGGCTTTGGTGATAATATACGGCTTGGTCCTGCCGCGAGCGACGCACCGCCACGAAAAGAGCTCCATAACTGCCTGACATGGACCTTGTTTGTGTGACGGTGAAAACCTTTAAGGGCAGCGGTAGCCACCAGGGACTGGACCTTGGTTTGGACCCCAGCAGACCTCAAAATTGGTTTGCAGGGGATTACAGCGGAACTCAGCGAGTTTAAAAAAAATCATAAAAGCATCGCCCACCAAAGGGAAATAAGTGAGTGACTTTACAAATAAACTACACATACCAGCATGCTCGGAAAATTCGGCCTATCGTGGCGCCCACCAGGGGGCAAAAACCTGATAATTGAGCAATCAGCTGGTCTGTGTGCTGTTTTAACTTTTAGATGTCTTCGTTCCCTCCTTTGAGAAAGGCCCAGGCGGCCGAAATGCATCGGGAAAAAAGGAACGCTGCCTTGAAATAAAATGTTAAATTCCACTGTAATGTGTGCGGCTCAACTCCTTTCTGTTCGAGAGAGGCTTTGGTGAGGATATATATATATATATATATATATATAAAACATAGCTAAAGTTCTACTGACATGCCTGAACGATTCACCAGTTTAAACAGCAATAAGATTCCAGTCCTAGTTTTTGCTAGTCACTCGTTACTTATCTCCAAGAAAACTGTGGGCCTTCAATACCTAATTGATAAGTTTACTGAGTTCTGTAATTCAAGAGTCCTTTAGATGAATGTATCAAAAACTAAGTTTATGGTGTTTGGGGCTAGAACAGTTTGAAACTGTGGTGTGAGGGCGGGTTCTGAAGTATTGGAATGGGTCCAATGTTTTAACTACCTGGGGGTAATATTGTCCAAGAAGTTCAAGTGGGGCCCTCAACTCAATAGGAGCACTTTATTAATTCAACATATATCCAAAGCAATTACATGATGCATATTAGAACTTGCTCATGTTTAATATCCCAGCCTTTGAAGTTTATCGTGCCAAGGTGCAAAATGATGAACTATGGGGATACAAAGATGTGCACAAACTAACCATAGCCCCTTATTTCAGTTCCCCCAAGCACCCCCTTGCTCTCCTTTTTGTTGGTACCGGTCTTAGAATTTCTGATGTTGAGAATCTGAAGCCTTTGGTCTACTGGGTACGCCTATAGTCCTCCTCAGAGCTATATGATTATAGGGATTGCTTAAAGGATCTACTGGGCATGACTAATGCATTGAAAGTTCCCTGGCTCAAGTTTGTATCGAGCTGGTTTCTAAAGATGGGCCTAACAAAATTTTGGAAAATTCCAGGAAGCATTTGTAAGGCCGAGTTTGCAGCCCTAAAGACTCACCATTGGGCATCTGTCCTTGAACAATATGTCCTGAATAGGAACAATGGACATCTAACAAACCACTTCTTCGAGCTTAAGATTAACCCTCAATTTGAATTGTTTTTAGATGTTTTTGCACATCCACTTGCTAAAAGCTAGTATGTCCTCTCCAGATTGGGTAACCTACCACTTAAAGCACCCACAAACAGCTGGAGCAAAGGACAGATTTCAAGTATGTGTCCAGCTTGCGATATGGATCCTAAAACAGAGGTACATATTTTGTTCTTCTGTCTGATATATCTTGGTATCCGCCACAAGTGGCTATGTCTGGTGTGTCTGAACATGGGGACTACTCACTATTTAGTAGCATAAAGCATCTTAAAAACAGGTATTTCAGGTTATATAGTATTTTCTGTGAGACGATTTGTGCTAAATGTTTAGTATAAGCGGAATAAACGTGTGTCTTAGTTAGTGTCTTAAGAACTGGAGGAAATAGCGACATTCTGGTACCTGCATAGTGTTATGTTTGTTTAACCAGTTATATATGCATTATCTTGTGCTCTAAAATGCTTATGCGCTTTATGAATTTTTTCTCTATTGGTTTCTTTGAAAGTTTCTTGTCCGGCTAACTAGGGGGCATATTAGCAAGACAGGCGATAATGGGCTTGCTAATATGCGTTATAGAATTCCAATAGAAGCCCAGGTTAGATGTGCAGGACATCTAACCTGGGCTTCTATTGGAATTCTATAACGCATATTAGCAAGCCCATTATCGCCGCTTTTAGCGGCAGTTTCCTGCCGCTAAAACGGCGATAATTTTATCGCCGGTCTTGCTAATATGCCCCTAGGTATTCTTGCGCTTTATTGTAGCTCAAGCTGTTGAGACACTTCGGTGTTTTATGCAGTTAATGGCAAGATTTAGAGAGAAATTTTAGCCTCTTTCATTGGGCTAGCAGACTGGGATGAATGTGGCAACAGTCTTCCTTGATTAAAAAAAAGTGCTACTAATTCACTTCTTAGCTATTTTATGTATTATCTTGTAATTTAATGTTATGCGGTTTAATTCTCATTTCTGTGTAATATGAATGTTGCTGGATAACACATTGTTTCATCTTTAAAGAACTTTTAATGTAGAAATGTGCTTATGCTATTGTGTTTTAGAACTGTTGTTTGCACATCTGGATAAAAAAGTGCTTTATTTTTAAAGAACGTTTAATGTAGCAATGTGATTATGCTATTGTGTTTTGAATTGTTATTTTAATGTTTACTTTGATGGTTAAGACAATTGAATAAAGAATTGCAATTGAAATTGAATTCTTGTGTGTGTTCATCCATGAAGAAGGGAGTTTCAGAGTTCAATAACAAAAAAATCTCTCTTGTTGGGTTATAGTCCGACGCGTTGCCTGTCTCAAGTTTGCAAGTAGGCTCGAAGCCTGTGCTTGGCCAGAGAATCTAGGGGACCTAAACTGCACTGTAGCTTGTGGAAAATTGCAAAAACATATTAAAGAGTCATCATTATTAAAGAGGAATCTTAAGAATTACCTTCTAGAAATCTTCAGTAAGGAATGAATTCAAAAGAGGATTGTAAATTACTGTGAGAAAAGTAAGCCAATAGGACATTTTTTATTTGAACAAGTTATTGGTAATCCTATCCAGAACTGATATTCTTTATGTTTTTCTGCTACTCAGGAAGTGAAAATTCTCTGCATGAACAAAAGGTTTGATTGGCCAAGGATATGAACAACCTAGCACACTGTTTGTCCTCTCTTTATGAAGAGTGTTCCAAACTGTGCTTTGAAATACAGTTGTGGGATCAAATTGTCATAGCAGATTTTAACATCATATTTCCCTTCAAATAAACTCCTGAAAGCTCATTCATTCTTGTTGCGTAAGTGTTTTCCATGGTGGATATATTGGTATGTTACTTCTAAAGGCCCTTGATCTCAGTGGCCTTTTATTGCGATGGGGCCAGTAATGTATGTTAAATGTACCATCTGAAATATGAGACACATGGTAATTCTTCAGATGTATTTTATTCATTAAGCAAATAGAGTATGAAATACCAGAAGGAAATGTAGAATATATGTTGGAATTAGCACAACAATCAGTGATGCAATATTAAATCCTCATTTCTAAGAAGTCTGTTTAGCTGATAACTCCCTTCCTGACTTAGGTACACCTGGTATTAGAGGCACATGCATCAAGGTAGTCTTTGCGATTCCTTAATTGGGAATATTAAGGAATCACAATTAAGGAATCGCAAAAGCCTATGCATGTAGAAATCGCAAAAAAAATGTGCTATTCCTAAACATTCCTTTATTGCGACTCGGAAATTGCGAGTCGCAATGACGGAATGGCTTCCCATTCCTTCCTATGGGCCTACAGGCCAATAGGAATGAATGGGAATTGCATGCGCAATTTGCGAGTACCCAATAGGTACTCGCAAATTGTGCATGCAATTTCAAGGGTGCCAGGGTGCCAAAAGGACACCCTGTTGCACCCCTGAAATTGATATGTGAACACATGTTGTGCACACACATGCCCCAAGGGCATGTGTGTGTGTAACCTGGAACTTTGAAAAATGCACTTTAGTGCATTTTTCAAAGTTTTCGCTAATTACCGTTAGTTATAATTTTTCAGTAATTAGCGGCCCCTAATAGCGAAATCGCTATTTTAAATGGCATCTTGCATTGCATTCATGGCATCTGCGAATCTGCCCGTTTGCGACCGGTTTTTAGTTTGCTGCGTGTGGGGGTAAGTCCCTTGGGAGTGCTGGGGAGAAATACCAGCCACATTATCAGGGATCTCATATTAAGAACCCTAGTGGAGAATTTAGCAGTTTCATGAGTTGATTTATAACCAAGGCATATACCAGTCTCTTTATATATTCTTTCCTAAAATGTACTTAGTGCATGAAACCACCTCTGTGAACATGTTTACTATAATAAATTAATTAGACATTTCCATCCAAACTCATGTTGGGTTTCCTTAATTAGAAAAGTTCTCCCTAGAAACTTCAGTCTCCATTTGTTAAATTTTCTTTTTTTTAAAGTGTAGGAGAGTAGGATCTGCTTCACATGGGTACCCCTACTTTTTGCTGATGCTTCACTGTTTTTCGACTTTAGTCTGGCTGGGTCCCTGCTAATCAGAACCCCAGCCTAGCTGCTTCCTCTCTAAAATGGTTTCCATGTGCCTTAGGCACATCTCTGATTAGAATCTGGAGTGCCCTTGTAAGTCCCTAGTATATGGTATACTATGTACCCAGGGCATAGGTACCTCTGAGGCCTGCCAGGGGCGGAAGCATGTATTATGCCACCCCTGGAAGGCCAGCCAAAAGGACACCACAGGTCTGCTACTGCAGCCTGGGTAAGGTGGTACATGCACCCCTTACTGTGATATAGGTTACCTATATCACTACATACATACACACATATAAACCTATAAGTCACTCCTATGGCAGGCCTTATCAATCCTGAAGGCAGAGTGCTTGGTTCCTATGTGAGAGGGTGCCCCTGCATGAGCAGAGCCCCTCTGCAGCGTTCAGAGACCCTTCTCTGATGCTGTTTGTAGTGCAGCCTGACCATATACTCTTAAGCTCATTATAACCCCGCGTTAAATGCTAACTTTGGGATGGCTGCACGGAAACATGTCATGTTTGGTGTCAAACATCTTGGAATATTACCCCCCCCCGCCAGTTCTGGCGGCGGGGGTAGCATTCCACCCTTCTAGAGGGAGAGACATGTACACACCGGCCTACCCGGTAACTTCTTTCCAAGCCCTGGCATCACAAAATGGATGCCGCTGCCACAGACACGGGTCTGGCCTCCTGCTGCTGACTGAAACTCTGGCAGGGGAGGCCTGGACAATAGGTTTCCTGTCCCAGGGAGTTGTAACCACCTCCCCAGACAGGATAATGTGTATTGGGGCTGGGCGGGAGCACTCTCTGGTGCTTTGAAGTCCTGCACTGGGGGCACCTTTGGTGTCCCTGTGCATACCCCAGTTCAAACTGGTTCAGGGGCTTCCAGCCCCTGCTCTGGCGCGAAACTGGACAAAGGGAAATGGGTGTAACCACCCCTCTTCCCTGACCCTCCCATAGGTGGGTCCCCAGAGTATGTCCAACCCCCTAACTTGGTATAAGTATGGGACCCCAGTCCTTAGGACTTTAGATTACCCTGGACGAAACTCTGACACTGAATCCTGGACCTTCGACGCTGTACTTTAAGATTAGAGGACTGAAGAATCTCCCTTGGGGTCAAGGAGTGACTCCCCTGCTTGGTAGGCACCAACAAAGCAATTGTCCGGTCTGCATCGCTGAAGCTCCCGCCGGATGCCGAAGTCTTTGCATCACCAGAGGTGGATTTCCAGACTTCGCCCGGAACTGCCCTGAGTTCCCAGCAAAGCTGAGGCCCGTAGCTGTCGTGGGTAACGTGGAACCGTGACCCCTGGACACCGAGTACTTTTGCAAGTGCATCCTCTTCCTGGTCTGCCACAAAGTTGGCTTTGGGCTCCGAG